>CM023484.1:40017462-40446441 GCA_013339685.2 Hyalomma asiaticum | reverse complement strand
GAAGAAAGAAAGAAAGAAAGAAAGAAAGAAAGAAAGAAAGAAAGAAAGAAAGAAAGAAAGAAAGAAAGAAGTGCATAAATATATGAGTGCATGGTAAGGCGTAGCCTTGACTCGCAGCATTTATGGTGCATCTCGAGTCCTTCTGATCGGATCTGGTTGCGCACTTCCTTTCTTCTAGGGTTTCATTTTCTTTTATTCATAGCCCGCAGGCCGCTTTGACCGTGGAGCCGTAAGTGACTAACGTAAAGAGGAAATGAAAAAGATGCCGGAAAAACACAATGCCCGCGGGCTTTGGTTGGAAACGCGAGCAGCCCTGCAATGCCGCAAAGAAAAAAAATACAGGCAGCCGCAAAATCGTAAATGGCTCCGTTTGCCAAGTGAAGAAAGGAAACAGTGCGGGAGGAAAGGAGAAATGGCTTTGAGCAGTTGCAGACATAGCGCTATAGAGTGGCTAGAAAAGGGAAGCCTAGTACACATTCAACGAGGCAATTTACGCCCGGAAGCGTAGACCCCCCTGAGGACCGCCCGTTCATCACCCCAAACCGTTGTTTACGACTCTGTTCTGCGTTGTGTACGTTGGCTCTGACTTCACTCAGCAGAACGTCATCGATGTCGACCTCCAGCTTCGTATAGGGTTCTTCTAGGAGCAAAGTTTATATTTAGCCGATGAAAATAAACTGTAAAAGTATTGAAAGCTGGGTGAGTTGGTATAGAATTCATTTTAGTACACATGTCCACTTCCTATTTCATCAATAAACTGAGTTGTGGGTCAGCGTTTATTTGTCCTCTTTCCTAGCGTATTTGCCTGTATGTGTGCGCGGAAGAAAGCATTTCAAATGATGAAAATGAGGTTTCGAAAGCAGGCCATTGAACGGTATTGTAGTTCTCCTAAGCTTTATTATTTCTTTAACTAGCCCTGGCCGCTTGTTCGTTCAAAATATTGTGTAGTCATGGCCTGACGGAGCTGTAGCAGTTGTCCACGAAAGATAATTTTCATTTTTAAAAATATACTGTAGTAAAGGCGCCAGCGCCTGTATGTCGGAATTGTATCCGGGAGCCATATATGTTATTTTGACGCCCGGAGTAACGTCCGTTTCAACAAGAACTAAATGGTTCAAAATAGATATTCAAGTCACCGAGGCTACTTCAACACATGCTGGATATATTATTTACAATTGTTTATATGCATTTTCCGAATACATAATGACAACAGATTGTTAAAGGTACGACAGATCATTTCTTAGAGATGTAACCTTATAAGCGTACAACGTACTGTCTGGATACCGTGCTTAAAAAAAAAAAAAAGAACTACGCGTCGTGCTCTGCATGTTGTTGAATATCAGTGGACACGTTTTATGCGCCTTTTTTTTTTTTTTGTGAAATTAGCCTGCTCACGCGTGGCTTCCCCTGAAAATTTCATTTCTCGAGCATATACTGTAGTGACGATTCCATGCGCCTTTCTAACCGATCGATGAAGTGCGTAGGCGTCACATATGCGCCAGTGCTTCTAGCGTAAATTGAATCCACGTCTAGTAATCAGCTCGGCTTCCGACCCCTTTGTAAACACAGACAAGGCTTGCTAACTAAAGTTTGTTACGTTGACCATGATAACCGACTGTAGCTAACGCAACTATGGAGGCTCCGGGTATAAGCTACCGTAGAGGGCTCGTACAAGCCTATTACCAACATTTCCTTTGTTTATTGCCTTCCTTGTCGACAATATAATATCAGCGGTCCCTTGTGATGTGGAAACACTTTTTGTTCTGGCAAGTAATTTAGGCAAGAAAAAGGCAAGCAGATCAGTGAAACGCTAACCCAATCGAATTGCTTAAATTGTTGTTGCTGTGACCTATGAGGACGCATTAATGAGTGACTATAAACGAGGTATTAATGCTTCGTGCAGAGTGCGATCGTGGCAAGCCCAACGAGTGTTATTTTATGTCGCAGTAATAAATTAATGGTACTTTGGGTTCCTTTGGCAGGATATAGTTATTTCTAATACTTACCAAAATACACGCGACGTAATAATGGTGTTCTTGAGGTCCTTCTGTTGATATCCCGCCCCGTATAATTAGAGAAGCGACTAAGGAACAAATTACCAAGCATGCGGGGCGTTCAGTATCCTCACCAACGGGCTGCATATGGTTGCGCTTTGCGTTCATAAATATCGGCTTTTAATACTGCGCTTTTAATTCGCAATATTGTACCAGCGTTCTACCTCAGGTATGCACAAGAGGTTGCATGGTCAATTGCGGAAAATCTCATCCGAATGTAAAACAACCCCCTCCCACACCTCTGGAAACCCCCTTCCTCCTCCCCCTCCCCCCCCCGCCCCCGCCCCCCACGCACACTACCAGCATGTATATCCTAAACGAATGATCCATCACGTATTTAGATGCAGTGAAAGAGGAGCTCATTAGGACACCTCCTAATCACAACGCACGCATTTTCTCTCTGCGCAAAAGTTTCACGTGTTCAAAGCGTACGCTGTCTACAGCTAGAAGTGCTTGTATAACAGAAAATTAGAAGGCAGGTGTGGCGGCACGACCCGCGTGGGGCGTCCAAGGTTTCCCGCTGTCGGTCTCATTAGTACAAATTTACTGCAGGCGCACTTTCCTGTGTGCGCAGCGAAGCACTGGCGTCCCTTCCCGACGCGCAATAGCGACGCCGTACAACGTTCGTCCTACAGCGCTGAATAACGAGGCCCACATGAAGCACCCCAGAAATTGCTGTACTGCGTCACTTGCCACTGCAGAGAGGCGCTGTCTCGTCTGGCGCCTATTAGCTCGTTAGCGCAAAACTTTCACGTCGAGTAAGCACAGCCAGGATGCCCAGTGCGGAAATGTTGTTCCGCCATGTTTTGACGTAGCCGGATTGGGACGTAGGGCTTTGTACTAACTTATCTCGATCAAACGAAATTTGACGCTGGCGTCTGGGGTGCCAGTGTTATGCACTGCGATTCGCACAACGTAAAAGGGCGAATGTATATTACCCTTGCTTCTAAATGCCGTTGCTGTTCCCCCTTTCTGACTCCGTGTTAAAAACTCCGTGTTAAAAGCGTTGCTATATGTACTGACGTACGGGTCAGAAACCTGGAGAATTACAAAGAAGCTAGAGAGGAAGTTAAGAACCGCGCAGCGGGCGATGGAACGAAAAATGATAGGCGTTACACTAAGGGATAGGAAGACAGCCGAGTAGGTCAGAGAACAAATGGGGGTCGCCGACATAGTGAACGATATTAAGAAGAAAAAATGGACATGGCCAGGCCACGTGATGGGAAGGCTAGATAACCCGGTTGATGGACCGTTAGAACGACGGAATGGATACCAAGAGAGGATAAGCGCAGCCGTGGGCGCCAGAGAGTAAGATGGGGGGACGAAATCAGGAAGTTCGCAGGCGTCAAATGGAATCAGCTCGCGCAGGAGAGGCAAGGATGGCGAGGATTGGGAGAGGCCTTCGTCCTGCAATGGACATAAGATGGGATCATGATGATGATGATGATGAGGAAAACATTCTTGATTACATTGACCCCACTTGATGCCTTAGAGCCCATGATGTTAAGCATCTAAGGCATCGTTATCGATAAAATTTATGCCTCCTTATTGTTCGCAGAACGTTTCATATAAGACGTGTGCAGCTGGGTAGCTAACATTTAGCCGCGCACATACACCTAATGGTGAACTTAGCTTAAATCTATAACGCAATGGATGCATTTCAAGCCTAAAGCACTCCACTGCTGCAGAACCAATGCTAAAAAAAAAAAAATAGGTTTTCGATAAGCAAGTAGAACGCCTAGATACTGATGCACTTTTTTCCCTCACCACAGGAGAGCCAGCCGGTCTAAGCACCCTTTTTTTTTCTCCTTCCTTTGAACTTGTCGGCTTTTCTTTCTCCACTATCTTTTCTCCGAGTTCCCCAAGCCCTATTTCTGTTTACCGAACGCAGCGCACAAATTCAGAATTTTCTCTGCCTGTCGAACTCCCTGCAGTTACGCGATCTGTCACACACAGATACACACACAAAATATCACTATATACCGGTTGTACAATACACACACAGATACACACACAAAATATCACTATATACCGGTTGTACAATATCACCGACTGTACATCCTGCAAAGCGTACAAAACTCCCATAACTTCTTTTCGTCGGTTGAATAATCACTGGATGGCGCCCTGGTTAGAGCGCTGCTACACCTACTGGGAGCGCGCCCAGTAGCCGTAGCTGAGCCGCTCCTGCATGTTCATTGCAAACCGGCTTTTTTTTTTTCTGCCCAAAGTGTTCAATTATTCGACGAAATAAAGATACACGAAGAAAACGTAGTCACCATAGGAGACGCCATCTACTCTTTGTCGGTCACTCAGCCAAAAAATCCCTTACGAATAGAGACCCCATAAACGTTATATTTGGAAAGTAAGCAATAAACAGAACTCAGCGCAGCATCGTTATTTTTAGCACGCACCCTACCGGCTCATTTGTATTTATTGTTCGTTTGACCCTCCACCACGACAGTATCATGGCACTCGGAGACTGCCTCAGCGTAGGCAATAAACAAAGCGTAAAGCGTGTCGGTTTCGCAAAAGAACCTACCCTATATAGGTCAGCCGACGTGCCGTGAATTTACTACGTGCACCTGCTACGGAAAATTTACTTCGGGAGCTTCAATGGATATATATTTTTTTCGGTACATTTTTCTGCGCGTTCACCTCTCTGCATACTCCAGTGAACTTTAGAGCGTGAAGACTTATTATAAAAAAGTGCAGCCCGATTCATCTCGCTGATGGAGTTGGTGTCAGAATGGAGAGCCCATCACGTTTTGTCAGAAACACCGCAGAGCGCACGTACTTCCGTGTGTTACACAACCTGAAATGAATCCGACGCACTCCTGACACAGACGGCTTGTTGGCGACCAGAAAGGGTGCAGGTGCACAAATTTTATTTTACTTTTCGAATAAGATAACCAAACCAAAGTGATTTTGTTGTAGTTGTCTTTACACCATAGAAGAAGCATAACGCTCACCGTGTATACATATGACAACCTGCTGTAGAGCATATAAAGTGCCCGTTTCGATTTCAGACCTGCATTTCGAGTGGCTGCATTTCAATCGGAACGCAAATGTAAAGCGCTCGTGTGAACTTTAAAACGTTAAAATGGTTACCGACAGAAAACTGATGCCTGTTACACACCACCGTGCAATAAGTCGGACAGCAAAGCTGCGGCCCTCTTTAAGAGCAGACTGAGGACACACGCGGCCTCCAGGAGCCGACGCTTGAACTAAAGAAACACTTGCAGTTTGCACAAGCAACAGACAAGAAACATCAATGTGACACCTCGAAAACGTGCGTATGTGGCGTGGTGGTTAAGACACTTGGCTTTGGAGTGAGGGGACCCTGGTTCGGAACTTGGCATCGGAAGACAAATATTGTTCCTTTCTTTCATTCTTTTTTCTGGCTTCCCTTCCTGTTGTCAGATAGGGAGGCTGATAGGGAGGGAGAACTATTGGGAATGTCTCCGTGTTTAACCAACATGGGTAACACGTAGCAAACATTATGTATGCCCCAGTAGCTGGCAATAGTGAGCAAATCGCCAACAGTGATATCACCCTTAGCTTTCACTAGAACGTGCCGAAGAACGAGCCGGTGCGTTTTTCACCGTTACACGCTTACTGCGGGTTGCCAAGATCCACAACGTTTGTTTAGCATGAAGAGAGCAACATATAGCTGTATCGGGAATTTGTCCAAATGGCGTGCAATGTTCTCATTCTCTCGCTCTAAACAAATTACTTTAGAAGCTAATTACTTATGTAATTAGGCGAAGTGAACAGATCTGACCGGCTCGTCGCATTTCCTTCTACGAAAACGATAGCTGGACACCTTGTCGAAGAAGCCAGCGCTTCATGAATGTATAGTATATACCGCACTTCTACAGCTTCGAACATTCGCTTACTTTACAAGCTTGCAAGAGTAGCGGGCATCCCGGAACCTTTCGAAGACGTCGTGTACTAGCGCTCTGTTTACGATGGGTCTTGTCTTTCATCGATTGTCTAGCTTCTTGCGTATAGTGGTACAAAGCAAACCTTCCTGACCGCGCGCCGCTTCCGCCGCAAACCGACTCCGGAGACCACCCGCTCCTTCTGCCTTATAAACGAAGTGTTTGCTTGTACATGCGTGGTCCGGAATGCCATTTCCTTTTCGCACAGGCGACATATCACCATGATAACATCGTGCTCGTCGCAGCTCCTTCGACGCGCGACTCTGTTAATGCTCCTACAAGCGATGGTCAGGCAGAGGTAACCTTTCCGGGTCACATTGTGTCTTACATTGACGATAGCTTCACTTATGCAAACAGCCCGTTTTCGATGAACAGTATATACTCGAAGATGTTTGCGTGCGTAGATATTTGTACACGTGCACAAGTGATAAAAACCGTTGTTGTCCCGAACTCTTGCCGGGAAGTCAGGGAGACCACTATAGCCGTATTCGTCGAGATAGAAGGATGTCCCCTCGCATTTCGGTGCCTCGGCCCGTGTTATGCAAGTCGTACAAGCCGCACTACAGCTGCTTCAATAGATTAGCGTTGTCCTTGAGCTAACTGGTATTGCTGTACAGCTTAACAAAGTCACGCGGGTCGTATAGGAACCTATTATGAAAAACGGTAATTTTTTTTACCTTTATTTAGCATTCAAGGAAGGTACACATGACACGGGTACGTACGAAAGCCGAAATTTCGAGTTGACTATGTATGTTGCTCTTATTCGTCTTTTTTTTCAAGACCATTTGGTAATACATGCACGTCCAGGACGATACAATGGCAACATAGTTCATTGCAAGGTTGTTGGAATAAGACTATTATGCACGAAAGCTCACACATAATTTCATGAACAATATATCATGCCAAAACTGGATGAAACCGTGGACGAAGGGGATAGGATGATTTAATGACATTTATAGTGTCGGATAACAGCACGCGGTCCCGAATCTTTAGAGTTCTGGGAGAGATACTGGTGTTTGATTATAGTTTAGATGTCCCAAGCATAGCTTCGTGCATACAACTTGATGTGAGATGCAGGGAATTGCTCAGTGCTGCATGGAATGTACCTTCACCTAATGACCTGCAGATACGTAAGTTGGTATTCTCTTGTGATCTCTAGCTTTCTAAAGTGCATTTGTTAAGCTGAAATGGAGGCAGCAGATGACTATACAACGTTCTGACCTACGTTAAAAGTTTAGAAGGAACTAAAACAAAATGAAAATCGCGATAAATATTTTAGGACGCCACTTTTTTTTAATTCGGCTTTAAGCACAACGGCTACGAAAGCACTGTGGCTCACTGTGTCTTCTCAGCGCACAGGGTAAGCCCTATACTTTCCATGCATTTTTGACCATGTTGACGAAACATTTTGTTACTGACTACAAATAGGTATTTATATAATGTATACGCATCACTTTCTTTCATATTCATTAATAATTTTCTTTCAGAGACTTACTAAAACGTGATCAAAATTTCTATTTTTGTAAAATTGTTGCTATACCCCTTCATGCAATATGGCTTTATTCGCATATTTAAAAATTTGCAGAAAAGAACATTCTTTTGCCACAAACACCGTTCAAATCATTTATTTAGTAGCGATTAACCTGGTTAATAATTTTTTTTCTAGATTTCGGTCTGCCGTCTTTCTTGTCTCGCCGCTCTTTTTAAGCTGTAGTGCAGCTCTCTACGCAAAGTGTCATCTACTGTAGTGGACTTCAGTAATAAGCCGATGGCATCTCTACAAGGCGTATTCACTTGCCGAAAAAACGGACGCCTTCACGTTCTATAGCTCATTGCGTCCCATGTGCTTGCAGAGATATGGTCAGATTGAGATAAATAGCAGCTTTCTGCCATGCATCACTGCACAACTAAATGCCGTCCTCAGTCGTGCCCCATTGCAAATGCCAGCACCGAAGACACATGATGCTGTGAGTCGTTAAACTGGACTTGGTGGACGCTTCTTTCGTTGCCGCCCTTGATTTATGTTAAGCTCATGCGATTATTCCGTGCTGTGGTTCACAGAGTACTTGTAAACCCGATAATGTTTTCTCGATGAATATTGTAATTTACGGATAGCCCCGCTATGGTCGGGTTGGCGAGAACGTTGCGGGTTATTAAACTCGGGATTAATTGGACGCCCGCCAATGACGCAAACACTATTTACGGCTGCCCGCACATAATGAGTGTGGGCTGTTGTAAACGTTCCCAGGCTGTGAAAAGGCCTCGACCACAGATCCTTAATTACCAGCTTAACATAAACGAGCACGGAGCCAGGAAAGCGCTCTCGCGAGACGCTAGATTGCCTTTTCAATGGCGGGGTCGTTTGGCAAGTGCATCCCTTACTGCGAACTACGCATAGCGATAAGACCTTCTTGCAGGCTATTTTGTTTGTATTGAATTTGTATTGCACTGCACAAGCACGAAATCGTAAAGAAAAAAATAACAGAGTGTAAAGAGCGTTGTTATTTCTTACTTTTTTCTTTTACTGCACTGACCTTCTTTTTTTGTTCCCTGCAAATACGCATAGCGATCTTGCGGCAACGCTTCATACGCCCCTCATTTCGAGGCGAAAACCTCAGCTGCCTAATGAGGCGTTGGATGTGACCGTCCGGCGTCGGCAGCACATACGGTACCTCTTAACAAAGAATACCGTTCATGGTGCTGGTTTTCTTTTTGCTTTTTTGTCACCGTTCTCTACTTGGTCTCCCAAGAAGAGAGAAAACGACGCGATGAACCCGCGTGCTCCTGCTCGAAGAGCAGGCTTGTTGTTAAAAGGGCGTTCGCACAAACCAAAGTGTTTTCTAAACCACGGAAAGGCTTTCACTGCTTTCGGTGCTCATGAGTAGTGGGCAGGGTGTTTCAACACTTTTGTTGCTAGGCCCATTGGAAAACGATCAGGGCGCCCAAGCGGTGTTCAAGCGTCCGCCGGCAATGGGGGAGGCTCACGGACTCCCTGAGCCTCCCTGAGCTTTCCTCAGGCTTGTGGGGGCCCGTAACCTGAGGAAGGCTCAAGCTCCGGGCACTCACGAATCTGAGGAGGAAGGCTCAGGTTTCGGGCACCCCAAGGAGGATAGGGCACCCACATCTTTTTCAAGACAGTAAACGAGGTAATCCGAATTAGCGCTTTGTGTCATGTTGGTATACATATCACCAGAAAGTGCCCCCCTTCTTCCCCGTCTTAGACGTCAACAATTTGAATGCACTAAAATGCACGAAGCGCGCACACACACGACAACGCACAAAGGCCCGTCTTCGAATCCTCCCCTCTTTCCGCAATGTAGCAGGATCTCTCAGGACCTCTTTCGCTTCCTTGTAATAAGGTTACCCCTTGTTCCCTAAATTCCGATTTCCCGTTCTCCAAAAAGTCCAAGTCTCAACTCGATCGCCGCGGCGGCTGCATTTCGATGGAGGCGAAATGTTGAGGCCTGTGTATTGTGTTATGTCAGCGCGCGTTAAAGAACCCCAGAAAGTCGAAATTTCCGGAGCCATCCTCTACGGCAGTCTCTCATAATCAGACCGTGGTTTTGGATCGTTAAACCCCAGAAATCAATCAGTCAACCAAAGAGCAGTCTGCTCCAAAGTCCACTTTCTATACATCTTTTTCTTTCTTTTTTTTTTGCGCTGTTCCGCTATGTTGTTTTGTCACTGCTTTCCAGTTTAATCCTCTTTCTCGTTTTCTCATAAGAATATAATTACACATCTTTCGTATTCATCGCATTTTTTTTTATATATGAGTTAGACAGATATCCTGGTCTTAAAAATACAGAGTCCGATATATCTGCCCCTATGAAGCTTATATGCAAACGCACATTTGAATTCACCACGTAGGGGACACCGCACAATTAAGACAATACGAAACGCAGCCTGAATATTCACATTCCCAGGCGCACAATGACCCAAACGCTCAGCAGACGCCGGCAAGCACCCAAAGAGATGAGCGAACACTGAGCAAGTTTAAACAAAGGACAACAGCGGTAACGCTCTTGCTAACGAGGAAACGTCACGTCCGTTTTGCAACGTTGAGCGCGAAAGAGAGAAATGAAAATATGACGTAACCGCCAGGCATTACACAGTGTCCAGAGGGCGTTAATAACTCGCCTCCCAACATAGCGCTCCTTGCAGAGGCTATGGTGGTGCAACGCGGCCAGCCATATATGCTGCAAACATTCGCGCGTTTCCCGAGAACATCGATAGAGGGCGCATGGGCAAACGTACCCAGTCTCATTTGCACGATTATTGCGCAAGAGTGGATGCGTGCGCTCATTGTAGTACAATCGTAGCAGCGAGAAGCTTGCTGTCAGTGGCGAACGCACAAGGCGTGCTCGTAGGCAGATAGAGAGGGTGGGAGAAAGAGAAATGAAAATCTAAGCAAAGACAACCGACAAGGCAAGCTTTGTTAATTCTCATGTTCTGTACAGTTCTAACCTTGTGCGCTTAAGCTGGTACTGTACACAGTACCAGCTCTTAAACCTTCACTTAGTGAAAATCCTTTCACCGACACAAGTACTCTAATTCCCAAGGAGAACTAGAATGCCACCGTTGGTCAGGAATAATCGAATTTGCTACCTCGAGATTAGCAGGCATCACCTTAAGAACAGCACGCATTAAGCTGCCATGAGCTGCACGACGCAGCACCGCGTGTGCAGCGGGCCAGGCGAATGCGTGCGTACCAAAATCGTTCAGTGTGCATGCGGAACCGTTCCTACGCAGTGAAAATGGCCGCTTTGCATGACATCTATTATTTAAACAGAAGCCGTCCTTGGCGCTCGCTTTTGCCGCGCGCTATCACTGGATTCCAGAGCCCCGCTTTCCCATAACAGGTGGATAGGCATCCATTGGCGATGTCGAGGCGGTGCGGAAGACCTCCATTTGTCGTGTAGGACGAATTCTTGCTGATGAGTCAGACGTGCTTGGCTCCCTCTTTCTTGGGTGACTGCAGAGTAAGGAGGCCCCTTGGATTCTCCTGCGTGACTTGAATGACAAAGCAGCTTAACACATGGAAGCCAACTACGCAGGTGACAGTAAGACCTATGACCCTTCGATGTATTTCCATTGTTCGTATAGCAGTATTTTCTGTTTATAGGAAGCAAGGCTGGTACCCATTCCTGCATTTTCCGGCTACGAGACATAGTAATATTTCTCAAGTAAACGAAAGTACATTCTTTACGCGATAGGACGAGCTGTTTTTCTTATTACAGCTGTGTACTCCGATACATATGAAGTGTGCGAACGATGTCGTTAGAAAGCCACATACCGGATTAGACGGATAAATGCTAACTGATCAAGGAAGACTTTGTTCAACTGTACAATATTTTTATTTTTTTAAAGTGCGCCTACTAAACGCCAGTTTTCCTTGTGACAGTCTTACATCCCTGAACATGTGTGCAACTTCAATGTTTCATAAAAATATGCGCTGTAGCTTCAAACCGAAAACACACGACAGGCGGCAAGTACTAACACTATATAACACTTTCGCTCGCATGGAAAGCACTTTTCTCGTGTCATTTTTTTATGCTTCCTCTTTCGCCATACAAAAATTCTAATCTCAAGAAACTTTGAATTTTTCAAGTAGCAAAAAAGAGATGAATGCAGGGACGTGGCACTTCCGATATGCAAAGAATGCATTTTTCTGTACTTAGACTGACAACAGAAGGGGAAAAAAGGGCGAGCGAAGGTTATTCGGCTCTTTCTTAACGCTGATCACGCAGCACTCGTTTGAGCGTACACAGGAACAGCGATGGCACCTCAAAACAATGTCAGCTCTTCCTGCGAAGAACAAGCAACCACGTCGAGCTGAGAAAAAAGTAAAAAGAAAGAAAATAGAAAGCTTCTAGCAACAGGGAGATTTCTGCCGGCACCGTCAAAAAGCTTGTCGACTCAAGCCTCTAGGTGGTTTAGTCTTATCGAGAGTCACAGCGCCGAGTTTGGAACACTCGCGAAATATTCGTCGCCGCGTACGTGACGAACAACGCGCACCTACCTTGCTCAGCTTCATCAAGCCCGCCGACCAGTCGACAATTTTTCTCTCACGACAGGAACATAGCTTCTCCCTCATTTAAACTTTTTTTGACGTTCCTTGAAAAAAGTCCCATCCTTTCACCTGCTTCCCCGCGAATCGTGTTTTATTCAGAGGATCGAAGCTCTCTTCTTTCTTTTCCGCTAGTCTTCGAGGCTCGATGACTTGAAGCTGTGTTCTTTCTTCACCGGGCCGCGGCGCGTGCTTGCTTGTTCCACTATTCCGAGTCAGAATTTGCTTGGCCTAGCTTTCCGGCCGCTTTGTGCTGGTCAGACGCAAATAGCTTTTTCAGCCCGATTTACGCTGACGTCTGCGGAAGAGCAATGTTAAAAGCGAGGTAGGGGAGGGCGGAGGAGGTTCTTATTTATTTATTTTTTTTTTGCGCACGTTTGCTTTCGCAATTACTATCCTGCTTCTGGAGAGACCGCTGGGTCCGTATTTTGAATTTAATTTAATTTAATCTTTTCTCATGCAAACTTATATTGGCCAGAGTTTCTTTATATTCATTGCAGTTCTTCTTTCAGTGTTTGAACTCTCATTTCCTAATCATTTCCTGCCATTCTGCACAAACATATAAAATTGGAGTGCGTCATGCACGTAAGCCGACAAATATCAAGGGTTACGCTTGCTGGTGTTGGTATTCTATTTGATTTGTTATATTAG
This sequence comes from Hyalomma asiaticum, assembly GCA_013339685.2. Lineage (NCBI taxonomy): Eukaryota > Metazoa > Arthropoda > Arachnida > Ixodida > Ixodidae > Hyalomma > Hyalomma asiaticum. The sequence goes on along the minus strand of CM023484.1, from coordinate 40,433,728 downwards.
TGGGGCAACGCATGCAACTATAACGCTGTGTTTGGTCCTCTAATCTTAAGAATTTTGTCCTTTCTCTAATATTTGCTTTGTCCTCGCACTTTAGACAGCACCGTCATTCTTCAGCACGCCACCGTCTCATCTCTAGAGGCATGCGAGAGACACGTACCAGTGCTCCTCAAGCAGTGAAGTCAAGCTGAGGCCCGAGTCACTTAAAGGAAATACGCGTGTAAGCTTTCCAATCTGCATGGGTGTGCCCTCCTACGCCGGAGCATCAGCGCCACAAACACCGCATTATTCGAGAAATAACACCGGAGTGGCGTTCCAACCATCGGAAACAATGTCCTGCAAGCCATGGAAGCGGCCGTGGCTGTCACTTTATCTGGAATAGAGCTGGACGTCACCATAACCGATTCTCAACAGGAATCAGAATACAAAAGGGAGCAATTTGGTTTGTGTTCATGACGTAGTCTGCGCAGCGCTCACAAAAAAGACGCAGGGCGAAGCAAAAAAAAAAAAAACATGGTTGTTCTTCGTTTCTTCGAAGCAGCCCGTTTGTTTCTTCTTCGACCTGTCGTTGCGTGATCCTTTTTATGACCGCTGCGCAAAATACATCCTAATACAGTCAAACGCGTTTATAACAAACACGAGCATAGCGAATTTGCTTCATATCGAATATGCAAAGCTGTCTTAGAATCGGACTGAACATTGGATATATCGAACATCGTGCTCGCGATCGAACACCCGCATGCACCGACGCATCGGGCCGCCAGAGCTGCGTCGCTGCGGCGTCGGTTAAGAAAGTAACAAAAGAAATGTAATTGACAGTTTGGCTCTATTAATAACGGAATGTCGTGCGAAAACTGAACGGGTTGTCGATAATGTCCAGGTTGAAGGGGCGCGCGAGGAAGTGCTGTGGGACGCGTGCATATTTAGTAGGGAGCGTTTCCGCCGTGAGCACATCACCTAAACGTCGCGCCCTGACGCCAGCGCCGCGGCCGTTACGTCACGCGTCTTCTGTACCCACACACGATATTACGTATATAATCAATATTCCGCATACCGAACTACGCGCCGTAACGGTTCGGCTATATTGAAATGATTGATATATCGAACTCATTCCGAAAAACCACATTCTGTTCGTTATAACCGGGTTCGATTAATAAGCAGGCATTCCCCAGCTTCGCTAGCGGTGGACCAGATACCGACTCACTCAGAATTATTAGCCAAAAGCTTCGTGGCTTCGTGGCTCGAGATTGCACGTACTGAGCCGACGTCGAGGAAGCCATGTATACTAGCGCATGCATCCTTTATAGTCTCGTGCAGCACCGCAAAATATAGAACCTATCCCGCGGAACACACGGCTTTGACTGTCACATCGCCGTCAGGTGCGTTTCCATGTGGTCGCGGCGGCACGAGCTTCTGTTTTTCTGTACCTCACAACGCGATCTTGAAACATAGAGATCTAGGGCTTTCGCCTGAATAGTACCCATATTCCTTAACCTCGAGGCTTATCTCAAGTTTTTCCTTAGGCGCTTTACTAACTTATCCACAGCACTTTTCATAATTGAATGAAGCAGACACAACGCGCAGAATCTCCGCGAAACCAAAGTACATTCTGCGCAGTTACCCTGGAAGTTCTCTAAATAATCGCTAGCGTTTCCTACCAATCACCTGCTGTCTCCTCATAGTATGCAACTCTGGTGAAACGAATACTGTGCTCTTCTTCGCGTCTAGTCATTTGGAAGACTTCTTCTTTCGTAGATGAACTTGCACGTCATTAAGATTTTGATAAGTATATAAGTTCTCACTCCATGATGAATTATGTAGGCTGCTAAGCTTTATGTACTTTCTATGTTGGACCACCTACTAGACACGTAGGCTCTCGGTTCACGTATTTCGTACGCATCTCTTGTAATTATACGTCAATAAAACACTTTTGAATGAATTTGATTTGATTTCCTTTGATAACCTCCGTTATCAAGCGCTTCTTCTTCCTGCCATCGCTCTACGTAGCGCACTCCCTGAAACGTTATTGCCGGGGATGTAATTTCGAACATGATGGACAGTGACTGGTTATAACGCTAGTTATGTCGAAGTAATATTCTACTGACGTCATTCACCAGAAGCGCACTTCACTTCGTCGCTGGTCGGTCAACCATGAACGAGAAAGCGTATAGCGAACCGAAAAGCGCCCTCCATCGGGCGTATAACACTGACGTTGGCCAGTTTTCTCATAACCGACGGGATCACCCAACCGTTGGCTGGCCGACAGTGTTATTAAATTTGGCTTGACGATATCAAAGCGGCATTTCATAAACAGAGCTCGCTATTTTGTCCACAGAAGAAAAAAAAATTCTGTGTAAGCTACACTGGTTCGCCCGCTCGCTGGCCCGAGCTATGCTGAAACGATTATTATATAACACAAAAGCGAGCCCGTGATTGCGAAATGAGAACGCGGGTAATAGGAATATAATGCGGCGCCCGAGAAATTTTGCGACGCGTGCAAGGCGGAGCGAACGATGTGAGAACCATTGCACGATACGCGACGAGATTGCAGGCGCATGCGCGTGGCTGTTTGTGGCGTAGAAGAGTTTTCAGTACAACAACAACAACAACAACAACAACAACAACAACAACAACAACAACAACAACGACGACGACGACGACGACGACGACGACGACGACGACGACGACGACGACGATAAAAAACAACAACAAAAACAACCCAATTCAACGCCTGTGAAATATGAGTAAACCGTGTGCAAGGAATGAGAAATGAGCAAGGAAGCGCTACAACCTTGCGAACGCGGATTGGGTTGTTTCTTCATGTTTCTTCATCATTTCCTTCTTTGTTTTTCTGCTTCCTGTTTTTTTTTCTTCTTCATGTTTTTCTTCTTTCTTCTCTCCATGATTTATCTCTTTGTATATTACGTCTGTCATCTTCAACCTCACTTCCTTTTCGCATCTCCTTGCTGGACTATATTCTGTAGAGGCAAGGCCATGTTTGACTTTCTCTCCTCCTTATTTCCTTCGTACTTACCGTCAAGTCACGCCTCCTCATCTTTACTTCTCTTTCCCATCACCTTCCTATTCCATACTATGCATAGCTATGATATACCCACTTTCTGGGCCGCATACACGCCTTGATGCAGTAGTATAGCTGAGGGCATGAGTGCAAGAAAAGAAAGTGCGCGCGCAAATGCCGCACATTGGGCATTTCTTAGGAGTGCGCGAGCACTTATTTTATGACGACGTTCATTTCTTATATAAGCGAGACGGGGGTCGGCGAGCGTAAACAGCTGCACTGTTAACAGAAACAATCACATAAAAATGAGTGAGTGTAGTGACATCGAAAATCGACTACTGTCCTTTCTAAGGAAACAGCGTGGATTGGTAGGTGCACGAAGTAGACGAAATAAATACATGATTTGCGTAAAAAATGACGCTTTAAAGATTTTTTACGTCTGCGCGGCTTATATAGATAAGGAAAAGTCGGGCTTTACTAAAAAACAAAAACAAAAATAAATCGCTTCTAGTGTGCTTAGCTTTCCAATGCTTCGCTAAGCCCCCACAGCTAAGCTGGTCGTTAGTGCTTGCGATAGCAGAGCTATGCCTAATTACTTTTTCAGTCGCGAGTTTTCGCGATACAACACTTTCACCCATTAAAACACAGACCTTCCACCCTTACATCATGGTGCTTTCTGATAAGCCTGAGCAAGTATTAGACGCTGGATGTCTAAGGATCTCAGCTAAGTATCTCAGCTACGTGGAAAAACGAATCAGGAGCCATGCTTTTGACAGGCGAGTGACGAGGGCCTGCACTAATGGTTCGTTTAGGACTTCAAGATGCCGGAATTGCAGGACCCGGTGCTGTAAGGACCTTCACAGCTGGAATCTTTTTCATTCAGTGCAAAGACGCCCAGCTTGATCGAGCTTTCTCGTCGACCCCGGCACGTGGCCGCTCGGGATGAAGAACTCAGCGCCGGTCCTTTACTTAGCAGCTGAGTCCTTTATCCCGAGCGGCTACGTGCAGGGGTCGACGAGAAAGCTCGACCAACCTGGGCGTCTTTGCACTGAACGAAAAAGATTCCAGCACCGGGTCCTGCAATTCCGGCATCTTGAAGTCCTAAACGAACCATTAGTGCAGGCCCTCGTCACTCGCCTGTCAAAAGCATGGCTCCTGATTCTTCTTTGACGTAACTATAGAAACTCCCCTTCCGGTATTCGCTTTCTTATGGCGACTTTCTGAACCAATATGTGCCGCACTGCCTTGTGTGGAATGTTTCTTTAGGAGTTCAGAAAGAACACACCACTGCTGCGTTATACGTGCAAAACTAGGGTCATTAGGCCATAAAAGCTTCGTGCAGGTGGTACTTATACCTTACAAAAAAATGTTCCGCACATTTATTTCCTTCAAAGTGAGATCTTCTCGCTCTAATTGAGACTAACTAAAGTACTGAACGCTTTTGTCCTTTAAAACCACGGCTCGACGTATGCAGACTTTCTAAAGTGGTATACATCCAGACACCAATTACACAGAGAACGTTGTCGTTATTATGTCATGCGGTAAAGGGATATTTTGTCGTTAATATAGATAGTATACTGTGACTCTTCGCGCAATATTTTTCGTCATGAAATGACACAGTGTATACATGTTGCAGGAATACAGACGTGTCATGTACTTGTGTCATGACAAATCAGTGCGCTTCTCACAAGCCCTCGACGCATTTCATGTACGAATCACATAGTCTTGTAAACTATAAAGAACATAGTCTTATAAACTATAAAGAACATGATACAGAACTTTAGCAAATAGTGCTGCACGGAAATAGAATGCGGAGTGTGGCATTGTATCTGGGACTGGCATGGAGGCTTTTAAGGACGCGGAGTATATGTACGTTGTTTCTTTCTCCAGAAAGTGTGCGGAGCGCTTCGTTTTCGGTTACTCTCACTTTTCTGTCCTTCTCTTCTTTTTTAATCGAATAAAACATCGTGCGCTTACTTGTCAAGCAAGCGAAGTGCTTGGAGGTCCTCCATTAGTCGCTCTAGTTCCCGCTAATTCTCAATCTCCGATTGCACTCAGTGTCAAGAGAATTGATTAATGTGCTGGGCAGCATGGAAAAACATTTTTGTTTGTGCGCAAATGGTCAAACGCCTTGCTGTGGATGTCCACTCTGGGAAACTCCGCTAAGGCACATCTTTTTATTTCTTTACTCAATTCTCCCTCTTTCTTCATTGTTTGCGGATTAATTTCTTTGTCAGCGCTTACGTTGTTGTAGCGGCGCTGGTGAACGACGTGAGAAAGAACTGACGCACAGAGTGAGTTTACAATGTGTATTCTGTTCCAACTCATTAATCAATTTTCCCTGTTTAGCAGTTAAATACATGCTGCAGTGACTCTCGCGTCCGCATTTTTTTAGAACGCATTTAGATACTTCGGTGAGATATTGCTGTACGACGTGCTGCTAAATGTCATGAAAATTTTGGAAACAGCTATCCATACACTGCTGTTACGTTGTAGTAACACCATGAGGCATGCTCTGAGCTTTGAAATTGTCTTGTTGAGGGCATTCCCCACGTTAAGCCTACAGCCTCGATAATTTGAGTGTGCGTCTCAGAAACCATGTCCAATTGTCACAGATACTTTGCCGTCGAAGTTTCGTGATACAAAGCGAAGGCAAATACAACCGTCGGTTAGTAGTTTGGAGGCTACAGGGTGTAAGACGGTCACTTGAAAGACTTGAAGCGGGTGGCGTACGCTTTTGAATACGAATAGGCATCTTTATTCAAAAGTGTTTCTGTGCCTATTCCCCCATCTCGTATACGGTAACGACATTTACGGTGTCTCTATACTACCGCATATTGCCTCGGCAGTAGATGGTGCCATAGATCCATAGGTGTTGCGATATACAGGAAAATACGCCTGGTCTCTATTTGGCGCTTGTGTTTTGTGGACACGTTATGCTGCGCGTACTTAACTCGGCAATCTTGTTAGCCGCTGGTGCTGTGCTGTAAGTCTGCTAATCAGCCCATGACGATTTGATGCACCGCTACCAGTACAGAGCTGCAGTTACCATGCGAGACAGAATATACGACAGTGCATGCAGTCCAACTATTTAGGTTACGTTTACAACGTTCTTTATTGCATGGTTTAGTGCCGAACGCGCTGTTTCAGCCGCGTATGTTAGATAACAAACCACGTTAAAAATGCTACACGCTACAGTTATTTCCGCATTAGCACCGTCGACATGCTTTAACATGTTTCTCAATAAAAAAGAAGTGTGGCATTTTTGGCGTTAGTTACGGCTCTCAATAGGCGCAACGTTAAGAGAGCAGTACTTAGTTATGTGTCAAGTGCAGTTCCCCCTTTCTTTAATTATTTAGACTCACTTCACGATTTAGCGTCATTAACGGTGAGTAAAGCTGATACGTAACCCTTGTACTTCATTAAAAAGGTGCATTTAGGGCTGTTAGCTCGGCTGGGAATGCGCCATGAATCAATAGCGCTGCTGTTAATTTCAATTATTTTAATGTCATTCATCACTCTGGTATTGTTTGTCTTTCCTTACTCTTTCAATCTGGCACACGTTGTTCTTTTAAATTTATAGATCTCTTTATGTGACCTTCAGGGTGTTATTAGCAGCAACTCGCGTTGGTATTCTATTCGCCACGAGGTTATGAGTTTTCCAAATGTAGCGGTCAATCGTTTTTCACTTCGACTGATTCCCCCCTGCAACTATTGCCAACTAACTACGCATATTACGGTAATGTGGCGACGTAGCAGTAACGGCATAGCAACCGCGATTCAACGCATTCAGATCGTGGCTAGGAATTTGTATACGAAAGAGTCGCGGCATCGGAACGTCAATTTATCGTCTCTAGAGGACACCTCGACGATTTCTGTAGACGTTGTAATTACGGAACTCTCATTAGCACCTCTAGTAGGCCTCGATCTGTCTGCGATGTAAAACTTCATTAGGGGCACGCAGCCCCTACAGAGATTGCATCGCATGGCACCACGCGCGTCGTTCCTTGCACATTCGAGAACGTGTTATCTCCGTCGTATCTGCAACCTTTCTGGCCCTGAAGCACTATTACAGATACGGCAATAGCAGCGGGCATAGTGGCTCACAATGGCTCATAATAGTGAGTCTCGCGCCGAGCTGAATGAATGTTCCATGAGAAAACTCGCCCTGCAACAAATTCTCTAAACATGTGTCACACATGCCTCTGACATATGCGGTAAAGTTGCTGTTCCGAAATCGATTTATTTATTTATTTATTTATTTATTTATTTATTTATTTATTTATTTATTTATTTCCTACTTGTGTACTGCGGTGAATTTTGTCGACGCCGTGCGTGAGTGAAAGTGTTGCGCACGCGGTATGTCACTTACTTGGGTCACTTACTGTCACTTACTGGCGGATGGTGTAAATTTTTCTTTGTGTTCTTCTTTCTTGTTCCTAGACGTTTATTTTACTACATCATATCCGTCACGGTAGTGACGTATGGGGTGGTGGTGGACCCCGGCATAAAGCACTTAAAAAAGGTTAAGAAAAGGAAAGAACACAAACGACCGCGCTGTTCAGAATTATATATTTTACTTGTAAACAGGCCCGTCTGAAAATTTTGATACAAGTGATTTTAGTGCGCACACACGGCGCAATATATTTTGCTGGCGTCATTGATACGTGTGCATGGCTGCAAGTGAGAAAAAAAAATAGAAATCAAACTAGGAGGATAATACCTAAATGTGTTATTTACCCTTAGTGTAGCTTTATTTCTCGTTGGTATCTGCTAGAATGAAAATGAAAGTTACACTGGTAGCACGCGCCATCAGAAAAGTCAATTTAGCGAAGTACGAAAAGCTTGCGCACTGGAAAGTAATGGGAAGAATGCGTACGATGAAGAGAAGTAACAACGCTTTACGTGAAGACATCGTTCTACCAGCTTAACCTTTCAGACCGGTACCCAAAATGTCACAGACGTGATCAGAGTGCGACTCTGCACAACGGGGATGGATGCATCCAAAGTTTTGCATCAAGGAATGCATAGTGCGTGACCTGTAGTCAGACGAATCGCATTGCCACATCTCTTCCCCCTTTCTTCATCCTTTTAGCCTGATTGTTTCAGCCCGAATGGAAGTAAGAAAACTCCTCTAGGAGCTGTATTATTTCATGGCCTAGATCACTAATCTGTGCGTACAGCTACATGCGCTCAATATAACTTAGTTTTAACAGTACGCTGGCTGTGCCATCCCTTCGATGTTCGCTTTTCGGGTCAATACGGCGTTTGTATTTAGTGAAAACAACTCCAGAAGCATTCGTGAATTGGTCGTGTCAGCTTTGGCAAGCAGGCTTCTGAACTCCGGCTTTACACTCACTTTTCCGTGCTTCGTTTTGCAAAGGAGAATACAGAATGTTAACTGCCATACAATCGCACTGGATGCCAGCATGAGTATTGTATAGATAAAATAATATATATATATATATATATATATATATATATATATATATATATATATATATATATATATATATATATATATATATATATATATATATATATATACATGCAAATTTAACTTGTTTCAGCAGAGATAAGAAATGCAGAGCTAAGATAACATCAATCGTCTTCCGCACAAGGCGGATAATTGCCGACGAGCCTTGTCAAGAGAAACGTTCATGATGTAACAACGGTACTGCGTCAGGCAATTTCTTCATCTCAGTGTCCCTTCTGAACATCGACTGAACATTGCTATGCTATGGCTTACCCTCTCACCTACTTCTTTCCTGCTCACCCTTACATCAGTCTTCCTCACAGACACCCGCGCATCACCACGTGCAGGTACATTTTCGTTGTGTATCTCTCCTCTACGCTTTGATCGAAGAGGCATGTTCAGCGGGCCCAGTGCTCCTGCAGCTTCCGCTGACCGGACAGCTTTACTTGATTAGGCTCGCAACGGGGTAATGTGCGCGGCCGGCAATGTGCGTAAATTACGTCAACCGAGAATGTGTCTCCACGCCAGCACACGCTAATCCTGTTTTCTCTCTCGACGCGATTAAGATAAAGGCAACCCTGCGCATCTCCAACGAATTAGTTGACCTTTCGGTGCGGCCATGGCGTACTTTCTGTAGGAAAGGGTACTAAGCCCAGCTGATCTACGAGGCTCGAATGGCATTTACAATGCGACAGAAAGCCTGCGTGCCAAACTTGTTTGTTTTCCTGCTTCTATAGCCAAATGGTCATGCGTTAAGAGGTGTCAGTAAGGTGCTGTGGAGCTTTATCAAAGAGGAAATAGTTGGGAGCACCTTCTGCGAGCTCCCATTCATGGCTCTCACCAATGTGAGACACCACCACCACCCGCGAGTCTCACACCTATGAAGAGGCGAGAAACGTGTGTTTTGCGATTGCTCTCATGTAACAAGCTAGGTCACCACACTATGCTAAGCCAACTTAGACCATAGATAATTTTGAAGGCGAAACATCTTTGGTGCATGGAACCGCACGTCGCAGACTCTCAGAGCGACGAGTCGCACTGATATGCATTTCTTGAAGCCGGGGCTCTTGACTGATTGTAGGCGTAATAGAAAGCTAGACGTGCTCAACACTGATAGCAGCTTTCTTTCTTTCTTTCTTTCTTTCTTTCTTTCTTTCTTTCTTTCTTTCTTTCTTTCTTTCTTTCTTTCTTTCCTTCTTTCTTTCTTTCTTTCTCTCTTTCTTTCTTTCTTTCTTTCTTTCCCTAGCAAAGTGCGCGCACAGTGCTTTCTGGCAATACCGCGGGCGCCGTCGGACGTTCAGGTATGTTACAGACAGCTTCACTGAATGAAGAAGGGACGATTGGCTCTAACAAGAACGACAAGAGGGGCTGCGAGGATGTGGTAACACATTGCAGGTGGCTCTAGAGAACGCCCAATGGCCAATCGGGGAAATGAAACAGGCCAGCAAGGAGTGCTTCAAGCGGCGAACTTGCCCCATGGGGGCAGTGCAATGGCGGGTGCGCAAACTACACCTCGGACGGCCTCTGTTTGGTAGGAAGAGACAAAAAGTGCGAAATACGTGAAGCTGGAGCTTCGTTGTCTACTTTTATGAAGAAAAAGAGAAAGCTTGCCAACTAGTTCGGTTTCTGAAGCTAACTATAGGGGCAACAACTACAACGACGACGACAACAACTACTATTACTAAAAAAATGCAAAAACAGGCTGGCAGCCCTCTGCTGAGTAGCTCACAGATATATGCCCATGTCGTCTGTATACAAATACTAAGTCTAAGCTATATAAAAGGTTCCTCGAACAAGGAGCTACAACTTTTTACTATATAAACCACGAGTCTAACAAGTGGAAAACACCGCATAGACACGCGCTCACCAACACAGGGTTCTTTTCTCACAGGCCTACAGACTTTGCACTGCTGACAAGGCGTTAACAGCAAGCGGCAGCAAGGTGCCCAGCAACAAGTTCTTGCGGAAGACTCGCAAAGCAAAAGCAGTAACAGAGCCGTAAAGTGCGCGCTCCTCCAACAGCGCGCTACCTTGAGAGGGCAGAAGTGCTTAGTGACGATACGTTCTACCGAGTGCTAGCTCGCAACGGCAAGACATTGTCGTTGTGCGAGTACTTGAGCCACAGGATTTATTCTCTTCCCAGAGGCACAAACGATCCATAACTCTTAATGTTGCTTCCGGAAGGCGCTTGGGAGGTAAAATAAAGAGAAATTGCGCGTTAGCGAAGGGTGGCTAATACAATACGAAGCGACGTATAGACAAGAGTGGAAACGTAAATGCAGCAGCGAGAAGTTTGGTTCACTGGCGTGTTCTCCTGCGCGAGTCATACCTGTTGACAGCTTGACAGCCACTTTGTACGCGCATATATTACGTCGACTAACTCGAAGCGAGGAAAGCATGCGCGGGAAAGATAAGCTGAGAGTTTATGCGGCAGTCTCCGTGTTCACCGTCCAGACGAGCGTCTTGAATTAGGTGGTGGAAGTTAGGGCCGAAATATTGGTGGACGCTCTGGAAACAACAAAAGTATTTCTATGTTTACATGTCCTGTACCAGAGAAGGTCATTTTACTGCTACTGTGGAAGGGTGCTGGGAGTATATGTTACTGACATTTCAGAGGCCTCGCCTGCACTCGTCACACAGTGGTAAAGAGATACGGTTAAATTTATTAAAGCGAATTGTTAGGCAAATAAACTGTAAATATGATTACGGTAGCATGCATATGTAGTATTGAACTAGAATATGTGAGAAGAAGGTTGGCAGTGATCGCCGTACAGAAGACTCCACGCCTACCTGTTAGTACAGTTCATGTGACGTCACGACGATTTTTTTTATCGCCGTACAGGAGGCACCACGCCTACCTGTTAGTACAGTTCATGTGACGTCACGACGCTTTTTTTTTTTGCTTTTGTGTAACAGCAGACACTACGATGAAAGTATGCCCGCCAAAATTACGACGAACCTTTTCAAGATCTTCATTCTGCAATAACATGATCGCTTCGACGGAGAAAGGCAAATATGCCCTGCACTTTAATAGAACCAGGAGTTCCTTCATCTCTTTATTCTGAACAAAGAGATGCCTACTCTACTTTGACCGGGTACGTAAATGTTGAACGATGAGGCGAGACCTTTCTTACGTTGAATAAAATGGGATATTTTCTAAGGACAATGGCAGATTGCTTAGACTTTTGTGGCGCGTCTATAATACGCAGACGGCCCTTGGATAGAGGCGCGCCGCGGCACTTTTGGCCAGCAACTCGCGCGCACGCCATCAACTGTTCTCGCCTTGGTGTAGCAAAAGCACTGCATCGCGGGAGGAACTATTCGATAATCTCCACGTTACCACATGCCATTTATGCATTCGTAGCGACAACGTCTAGGCATTCTATGTCCTGTCAAAGCACGCACCAACCGGATATTCTCAGGCATACCTGCGCTGTAGCTGCTATGCTATGCGCGCACTATTGAGTCTATTTCTTGCCATTCATGATGCCTAGTCATGGTGCTGTTTTTGAGCGTATGGCTGGATTGCGCGCAGTGCGCTGCTCACCGGTCACGGCGCGTGCAACTTCGAAGCGCTACACATGCAAGCGAAACTTCCATCGCTCCTTCAAGAAAGCAAGCGCATTGGCAGTACGTCCAAACTCCTGGTTAAGGACGGGTGTAAGTTGATCAGCAGGACATATACCTCAACCAGTATGGACACGCACCAGTATGTACACATACCTCAACCTCACTTCTAAGAAGAACACTAAACGCCTCTCATTCCCTAAACGGCACGCGAGCTTTTCAATGGGAAAAGATGCGGCCTTTGCTATGGCGTGCGACCTTTTGCGTTCCGGTATCGAAACTACGCAATGACGAAGACGAGGCGAGACAAGAAAATTGGAAACGTTGAGCAACGACGATGGGCGAGCTGGCCGGAGCGAGTACCGCACACGATGCTTCGATTGAGGCGAACGTGGCCACAACTTCAAGCAAAATTGTTTTATGGGAGAACAACGTTTCCTTCGTGAGGTCACGGCAGGTTGCAAAGTTTCTGGACAGATTTCGTGAAAGGTTATTTTCTCGACCCTTGGCGTGTGCAGATACACTGTGCGCTTGGTAAGGCTTCATCTGCAAGGCGAGGCTTTGTTTCGTATGTGTATTAATGAAGGGGCTAGCTTCGATGCGTTTGTCTTGCTGACTCGCGCGAAGGGGCAACGATGCTCGCATGTGAGATATGAAACGGTAATTGTTAGGAAGGAAATGACGCCTAAAGAATAATATCATAAGTGGACACATTCGCAAAGTTCACGCGATATTCGAGGCACCTGCGCGATATCACCTGAACGAAATACCCCGCGCGACGCTTGCAAGGTTTTTCATATACTTCTTTAGGCTCGCAACAATTGAGAAAGGGGAGCAGAAGAAATAGTGTTGTCCCTGCCTAACTAACTAAGATATTTACGTTTCTCCACGTCTTAAGTAACCTGCAAGGTTATCTGTTTGTACGGGTATACCATTTATCAGCTCAAATCCATTCACTTCTGGGTAATACAAGGACTACGTTCACATGCGTCAGACGCAGGATGTGACTTCGTGCCTTACTGTCAGTCAGTAGAAATTGCAGCGGTAGTTATGCCCCTTTCTGCGCATCGAAATGCTAGGTTAGCATTTTTGCAGGAAAATCCCCATATTCAGACGTAGGTAATATGGCCCAAGGTTTAAAGTGGCTAAATGAGGAATGGGGGAGCAATGTTTGAATGCTTTTTTCTTCGTTTTCTTTCCGAAGGAGAATAGATTGTGGTTGCCTTCATAAGAAAGATCATATACAGAAAAACCAAGAATAAGCGTAACAGTATTGTAAAAATTTATTTGAGCTGCCTTTGCGTTTGCCCTACACACATAATTTTTTTTACATTTTTTAAATCTTAAATTTCTAGGTCCTATAATTAAAAAAAATGATCAGGTCTGGTATGTGATAAAACGTGACTAAAGCTCGAGAAAAACGGACAGCAAAAATACTATGACGTGACCTCAAATGTAGAATATCCTTACAGATGAGACGGTGTCGTGTGGTAATCTGAAAGCAGAGCCGCAGTTGAAAGTTTGAAAAGAAGATAGTAAGAAGTAAAATCATCCCTACCCGCAGGATGTGCTCATACTACGCCCTTCAATCTTAAAGTCTAATGTCGAGAGGCGCCAAACTGATCGACAGCCACAGGGAAAGGAATGAAAAACCAAAGTCAGTAAAACGAAAGCAAGCCGAATAAAGCATGCTAATCAAAATACGAATTCCCTGTTCTTGAAAGTAAGAATTAAAAAGAACCTGGCCAAGCGCAAAATGCTGGTACAAACTGCTTTCTTTTTACCGGTACTGCTCTTCCCAGACTAGCTGAAATCCCAGTGCAAGAACAAGCGCAAAGTGCACAATGGATGTGCCACCCACACACACGCATACACGCACTAGAAAGAAAAAAAAGGACTTCACTGATCAAATGTAATGGCTTGAAGAGAACTCGAACGTACGGCAGACACCTTGACCCCATGAATAAAACACGAGTCGAGAGAAGCAGGTAAAACAAGATGGCGTTGCTTGACATGGGGAACGCGAAGAATTTGGAAAAAAAAAGGAGAAAGAAAACGATGTTGTATCCCTTGCGAGAAGAGAAGCAACCGAAAATCGGAAGGTGCAAGGAAGATGGATGGCGAAGACATTGTTCGTCAGGTTTGCAGTAATGATTAATGTTTCGCAAATTCCTAGCGCTGATGCTCGGCTCCCAATGTGGTGAATATCCACGCTGCCCCACAGTCGAGAATCCTCTTGTCAATGTTGGGAACACATTCGCGAGTGCTACGTTTTTACAGTATTGTTCTTGTTTCCTTCTTCAAGTTCTTTTTCTTTGTTTAACTCGGCACCATTGTTTTACCGTCGAAAGGACCAACGCTGTTTTCAAATTCCGCGCTTTACGTGTTTTGTCATACAAGTTCTACGTGCTGAGGGTTGGCAGCAAGATGAGTGGTGTTTCGCAGACTTGTACCTAATGCGTCAAGAGATATGTGTTATCCTTTATGGATTAAATTTTACTGGGAGTTTGTAATTATAACTACTTTTTGAGGAGTAACGATCCTGCCAACGTAATTACTTCAAGGCCAACTTGTATTCTACAACCTGTGTAGGCGTAGTTGTAGGGCATCACGCCAAAATCCGGTTGCTCCCAGAAAAGTGGAACACCTGGCGCCGTATATAGAGTGGCAGAAGAAACTAATGTATTAGCTTCTTCCGCCAGTGCCTAGAAGACGCATAAGAGCGGGAAAGAATTGTTACCTGCACTGAGGTTTGAACCCAGGCCCGCACCCTCAGAAAGCAAATGATCTAACTGCTAGAATACACACATCGATGTTTGCGAGATATGAACATGCCTGAGCCATATGAATGCGTTGGATTTTCTGGCACCTAACGGCAAAGAAAGAAAGAATTGGTAGGTCAGGCACGCACATGCCAAACTTCGTTTTCCCCTATCTTCTAGAAATAACAAAGCTACAGATTTATTGTCGCAATTGATGATAAAATGGCTTGAATGTACATACCTAAACTTCTCGAGCAAAATTTCAAGCTGCGCTTTTCAATATGACACGGTACCTTGCAGCACTCAAACCACATTTGACGAAAATTTCACATACGTAAGAGCAGCTGCCGGTTTTTCCGACTCGATTTAGCGGTGGCTTCGCCATTTATAGCAGGCTATACGTGAATCTGTTACCTTAATAAAATGTGTGGGTAGCGGGCTTGCTGAGTCCCATCCCTAGTCAAAGAAGTGCAGACGGAGCCTTCACTGAACAAGAAACGACGATTTATATAAGGACAAGGTGCCTTTGATCCACGCCACAAAGCCGCCACTGCAGCAACAGTGACAAGTTTGGAACAGCTTGACACTGGGCGGCAATGCCCCGGGCAGACGAACAGCAACAAACATTCAGCAAGTGCAACGCACTTCCATCGCCCTACGCTGCTCAGAGCTGCGTAGAGCTATGGAACTGCGTCGCACTTGTTCGGTGTCGGGCGGCCGGACTGCCTCTTTTCTGCGCCTAAATTACACACCAGTGACATCACCAGCAACAAAGTGTCATCGCGTAAAAGGACGTGACCCAATTTTCTCGACATCAAAGAATGTGACCGAAGTAAAGAAAACCCTTAGCAGGCATGTCCAGGACCTGCACGCCGGCTATTACGCCTAGCGAATTATAGCCACGCTACCGGCTCTACCTGACGGTGCGAGACAGCGTTAAGCCTGATTTAACAGGTCTTGCTCGCATTTTACGACGGAGCTGCTAGAGGCTCGCATAAATAAGCCTAAGCTTGTTAGGGGATGTCGTGCTTCGTATGGAAACCATCGTTAAAGCACCCGGAGACTGGACGACGTTTGCTCAATTTAATCTTTGTTCTGCGAGAGCAAAAAAATAAAATGTTAAGGAGATTCTATAGCAGTGGGCGACCGAGGACAGGGACAATCTACACTTAGAACGCCTTAACAAACTGATTGCCTGAGACTGGGCCCTTCTCAAAGTTAAGGTAATGTATACAGAAAAGCGCAGTACAAGCAAGTCACTTTAAGGAGGCGTGAAATGGAAGTAATAGTACGCTTGTTATCTTAGGATACATCGCATACCTATATCACAAAAACCGTTCCTCTGAATGCACCACGCACTTCCCTATTGCTAGGCACGCTGGCACCCGCACCTGACACTCTTCGGCAAGGCTTCTTTCTTTCTTTGCTAAGCAATTAGTCTAATTTTTTTTTGCGTATAATTTCTGTGTACTATTTCTTTGCTCTGTACGTGGATTCGGTTTTATTTTAGCTTCCCTGACAACCTCTATGCTATGAGGAAAAAAAAAAAGGATCATGAATACGTGTTATAAGAAAATATGGTGAGTAAGCTAAATCGTTTGGCGAACTTACAAATATAGAGTGTAGAAAGAAATCAATTCTTCGTTCCTTCCCTGCGACAATGGATGTCCAGTGAGTCTGTGTAAAACCACCACTCCAGCTGTTAGGTGGATCTGCTTTGTAAATGCGAAGATACACCGCCCATGACACGGCGGGCTCTCAATCGTTACCATCCCGTGGAACTAAAATCCAAGTCGCCAAGTGGTGACGTCGTGTTTGACGTGATGACGTAATAATATCAGGTCATCACTTCAAGTGGTTACAATTTGTGTTATGGCATTATCACACCAAAGGTTACCCCATAACTACTTTTTACAAGCGACCATTCGGAACTTCTAGATGTACTGTATGACTGAATCACCACAGGGTGCAGGAAAAAAGAACTCACCAGGGCTCTTCTACAAATTAGCTGCAGGAGCTCCTAAATCGAGGGAAAGCATTGTGCCGTTCCCCTATTTTTCGAAGCACCTCCTATGGGCATCATTTCCAAATGAGTTAGCTAGAAGCGTACATCCCGTTGGTAGGAGCGATTTCGCCAGAAAATCATGACCTGGACGTGTTTGTTCACACTAAGTGAACATCACATTATCTTTCGAGTGGAGTTACAACCATCGAGCGCTAACAATTACGAGTCTCGCGAGGTTTTAGAGATTTCAGTTAAATCTAGGTTGTTGATTTGTTCCGTTGGTCGCACGTCTTCCTCCTTCTCGATAGGGTTCTGTAACTGGATGACATTAAAATTAATTACGAATTTCCGTAGTGCAGGTTGGAGTCATCAGTAATTCTCTAAGGGTACGCAAAGCAGCGCGACTAGCATTTTCTGGCGGCGAAATTAGGCGCCCGACAGATTATTACCCATGCGAGCTTCTGTCGTTCGTTGATATCGCAGCATACAAACGTTGAAGGTCGCACAAGGTCGCACGGCTATCGACCAGGGTCTGGGAAAATGACGAAGCTGGGTCCTTACCTGACCAGGCCTTTTTCTACGGCACGACATAAGGGTTTCGAAATTACGCCGCGCTCCTAAGCGACTCCATTAGAAACGCGAGTGCGCAACCACTTGTCCAGACATGCATCCATACAATTCAAGCCGTACAACACGGCAGAATAGGGAACTCCCCTCGTTATGTGTGCTGTGCGCATTGCAACCACTAATTCTCTTTAGTACCGAGTACTACCTCTACCAGGCGCGTGACAAACAAGCCCTTCCAGCAATACCTACTACTTTCCCTAGCTTATATATGCAGTCGTGCCTATATAAAGATAGGTCACCAGCTTCAAAGCATTTTCTGTGGCTCACGGCGGCGCGTACATTGAAGATTGGCTGCACGTAAACAACGAAATGATGAGAAAAAGAAAGTTATTGGAAGGACGCCCATACTCTGTGGAAATCCTGCCTACAAATAGAGCTCGGTGGCACGAAGCTTCGGGCTGCGGAACCAGCATTCTCCTTTGCGTATCATTGTGCCTGTGTATATGCTGCTTTGAAAGGACTTGTGTACAAGAACACACTCCGAAGGAACATTTTATGACCCAGACGTTCCATACAGTTCCTAGATTATTACTTTGCTTTGCTCTGCTCTGCACTTTTATGTAAAAACACGCCGGTAATAACGTGTTCTTATCTGCTTCGATTGTTTCGTATATGAAAGAATATGCCAAGCATTCACCTTTACGCAGTAAACTAAAGTAGCGCTGTCAATATGCAGATAACATCGTCCTAATAACATGTCATTCTTTCTCTAACTACAAGAAAGGAGCCCATTTCTCTGCGTCGAAATTGGACAGCTTTCTCTCGGTGAAATCCATAGAGATTTCTTTGTATCTCTGTGCAGCAAACAGGCGGATGGCAATTTTTCCTCCTTTAATCAATGGGACAAACAGCGTTTGTGGCATGCTAGGGGCAAAAATTATCTGACAGCTGAATCCCTGCTCCTCGATTGATTCAACGGAGTGCTGGTGACAAAACAGCGCATAGTCAGAATGATAGACACTACTTGCCAATGCTTACATATGTTTTAATTACTTAGCCCACACGAGCCGTCACTGATTATCATTCAGCAATGCTAAAAATAATTCCACTCGTTAAGCCATTTCACTCATAATTTTCTAACACTAGGCGACATTATTCCTTATTTAGAAATCATCTAACAACGTTACCGTAAGCTAACAAGTGCTGGTAATGATTGGAGGACGCTGAAAGCATGGGATTTTTTAGTGGAACGCGTCAGCGTTACCGTGGTACGTTCACAACAGAAGTCATATGGGGGTGGCACCATATTCCCAGGCTCCCATTTTACGTGGACGTTTAGGTACCGACACCTTGGGCTGATAATGTTGCCGTTTTGCATCTGTGGCACTACACGAATGATACTGTATAGAGTAAACTAACACACATGAAAACAATGGCAGCTAGGTCTGCATTCGACGTGTTATGGCGCGCTTTACTTGAGGCCAGCCCACACAAAACTGGGAAAGAGACGAAGACGGTGTCGCCTGTGGGGCTAAAGTAAAATGGTCTGTACAACCCCCGTCTATTCACGTTACATTACTGAGCCGTTGCGGCAACCTATAAGCAATCGGAACGTCTGGGTTTGACTCTCATCACAGCCACAGTTCACTTCACTTCGACTGCGAGAGTTGCCTTGAAAAATATGGCGCCAATCCGAGAATTCTGCGACCCCTCTCTATTTGCAACAATTGGGGTTCCTTCGCTCACGGTCAATGCCATCGTCATTTTTCCGCGGACGGTGAACGCCGCCGACCACGTTTCTGCTTTTTTTTTTTCTGCGACACTAGCCCTATAACGCTACAGCGCTAATATGCAGATAAATACGGTAGTACAAGCGAACCGACCACCATCTCCTTTCGATCCGTCGATACATTTCGTTAGGAATAAGGAATTCCATGTCCAGTTTCAAAGCGTGCTTAGAAGGGACATGGAAGACATTGCCCTAAGAAGGGAAATACTCTAGGGCGTTTTCGTTTGTCTTTTTCTGTTTGTTTTGTTTTTTTTTTAACTGTATCATGTAGTACTCCTATTCAGTAATATATGCGAACGAATGGTAATCTCCTCGTGGCCGTGGGCTCACACCTGATGTTTCTTTAAATCAAATGAATGGTTTTAACGCACTGAAAAATGCGCATTGTCAAAGCCTCCATATAGACCGAGCACCGCCTATTAGTTTCTGAATTATAGGTTTCTATTTAGCCTCCACCCAAACGACAACGAACCAGCTACTTGCCCACCTCTCGCGCTTGAACGCCGGTATGGCAGGTTATTACTATCATTTGTTTACAATTGTGCATTAAGTGACGACATGCGCGGCATGTCGTTATTTAGTGCACAAGAATAAAATCGGAACTTTCACTGTTTTTAGTCAAGCCTATATATACTAAAATTCTGGCGTGAAGATGTTTCTGCTCTTCTGAACTGATGCAAGATTGGTACCGTGTTATGTCATGCCTTAAAGTTTCAGCCTACAATAAGTGCAGTTCTCTTTCGGATAAGACGAAATTGCGTATTTTGTATGCGCCACATTTGCTTCTAAAAAGCAGCCGCAGAATTTGGAAAGCAGCAAATTACCTGTACATTGCGCAAAGTTGATGCTCAAGCAACTCCTGTAGGCGTGTCTCTGGCAACGCCTCCACACATGGCGGCAGAACACATCGCCGCTAAATTTAATATCGAGAGACGTTTCGTGAAATTAGACGAACTAGTATCTTAGGTCACGCAGTTGATGCATATTAACGCTGATTTTACGCCTAGTTTCAACTGAAAAAAAAATGTTTTCTGAGACGTAGAATGTGTCAAAAGACATAAGAAACAAGAAACCCGAAATCAACGGCTGTTTGCGTAGGCGTACACTAGGCGATGATGGATGCTTTGGTGGGTTATTTGAACAGAACAGTATTCTTTTTTTTTTCTTCGGTATCTAGACATGCGTCAGAGAGCCTTTGTGTTCGCCTTTCTACAGCGCAAGGCCTTGATTACATTCGTCAGGGATCATTAAACGTACAGAAAGCTTCGCTCTACCGAAAAGACACAACAAAACGGAGACCTTAAAGTTCATCGCGGCGACTTTCAAACTTCCTCGCAACTCTGAAGGAGACAACAATAGCAAGAAAATAAGAAAAGTGAAGCAAGAAGAACCAATAAAAGATGACTCTTGCAGCTTCAGCGGTGAGCATTGTGGCTCCAGATTGAGCAGGAACTTTCTTGTGCGGTACATGCAGAATCCTGTTTGTTACAGCCAAAAATAACTGCAAGTTTGACGATCATACATGCACAAGCACGCTCATGAATGCATGCAGTGGGTACGCACAAGCGCGAACACTGGCACAATAGTTGGCAATTTTGACCACTTGGAGGCGGCTCGTTGCACTGTTAAGCGCGAAATACGGGAACGTGATGCTCACTAACTGTACAGTTTGTGTGTGCCCGCCTTTGTCTCTCTTGCTTAACGATGAAACAACTGCAAACAATCGTAATGGGCAAGAACGAGAACACTGTATAGAACGTGCGTTGTCCAGGTCAAAAGCAAAAACACATTTTTTACGAACGACGCGGACTCGGCAGCGTAACACCGACGTTCCTTGTGCTCGCAATTTCACAGGTACACTCGAGTGATGAAAATGGAGTTTTTATTGAGCGTAATATAACCGAGAGCGGCGAGCAGTGTAATCTAACTGAGAGCGGTGAACGTTTATTCTTGGAAACGCTGAATAAATACAGGAATAAACAGAACGTACAAAAGAAAAGCTTCACGTGATCATGGTTACTGCTACGTGGGCAAAAGGGGTCCTGATCGGAAGTAGATATCTTTGTCTGAAAGCACCACACATGGCATGCTTGCGCATGTGTCTTCCAACTTTGTTCTCTTAAGAGTTTCTATAAGCCCTCTCGTCAACCTGTCAGTGATCTGTCAGATTAATGCCTAAACACTTTGGAAAAGAACGAAAAGCAAGTACAAAAGACAAAGCCTAACTTGTGATCACACTAAAGAGGCACTTCATCATATATGCCTCTACTGAACGAGTACGCCGCCCGAGCCATAGGAACGAAACACAAAGAAGATGCTGAGGCAGCCATGGCCACCCACAAATAGCAGATGAGATGAACCTCAAGAGAAAGGACGAGTTCCTGCGTTAGCTAGAAGACAAAGTGCGCTGCCAGCTGGGCTAGTAATTGATTTGTTCTCTCGAGGTTATCAATTAGGTTGAGTTCGGCTTGCATCCTAAGGAAAGGACAGAAACAGTGGCTCATTTTGCTGCCTGTGCACGCTAGCAACATATGCTAATCAGGCGAGGAGCAGGCTTAGTTTTTTTTTCATTGTTATTCGTCAGTTTGCATCGTTGAGTTAGCACAATGGAGGGCGTTATACAGAAGCATGAAGCGTATTCTAGTGGAGTATTAAGCTGCGAAGCGGCGATCACAAAGCACCGGGAGCAGCCCCAGGTCTCAGAACTCAAATGATCGTTTCGGCCGACTTTCTAATCCTCCCCTATGCACTGTTGCAAGAAAGGGAGCTCAGACAAAAGAAGATAGAAAGCGAAGAACCGGTCCAATCACTCGTTAGAAATGGCAGCAACGCTTATCGGGCACTTCGGATAATACCGGTTACACCAGAGGATAAGACACAATTGATGAAATAATAGTGGACTTGGTTGAAGGCGTGGTAAAGAGGATAAAGAAAAAAGCTGAAGGGCGCGTAAATACACGAAAAATATCTGTACTTTTCAGGAACTCGAATGCACTTGCAGTGGAGAGGCTTGTCACTATTCGTTGTATTGTTTAAGAAAAAAAAATTAAGAGAAAAAGGTACTTACGAGAGTAATAGATTTACCTTACATGGAAAATGAGTTCTACGGAAATCCGCGAGGTGGAGTAGCGTTTATGAAAGGAAAAATTAGCATCTACCCGTCTTTGTAGCGCAAATATACAAGAAAATCCATACTAATTTTTCAGAAATGAAAGCCTTAGAAAAGAGGCTTTCGTTTAAAAATAACGCTTGATGACATCAAAAGAGCGGCCTGTACTATCGACGGAACGCGAAGTTCGACGGTGAAGAGAGTAGAATAATGAAATGACCGCGTGTATAGCCATTCTGTGGTAGCATTACATCTACATCTTGTTATATATATTTTACATGAATCTAAATCAATCTCGGAGCAGCTGTCGATTTATTGCGGCGTGGTCTAACGCAAACAAATATTATGCCAGTGTCAGCACGTTTGCCACAGCTTTCAAGTACCCTTCTACATCTCTTTTTTTTTTTCTAGGTGCTAAGCATTAAGATAAGGGCCTATACATGGAGCAAAAAAAAAAAAAAATTAAGCACTGTATACAATCGTCCACGTCTGCAGGTTCCAACCAAAAACGGCATTGCATGTGTTAGTAGCAATTGCGGCCGACCAATGGCGAGATGAGCTGATGAACGCAGGCTTTAAGGCGCATTCGGCCACGAGATCCATATATTTCCAGGCTTCTATGCATGTACGCCATGATACACTTACAACAAATAAGCTTAGTGCACATGAAAAGAGTTCTGTTTAGACTATTGCAATGATAACGGTGGCTTTTTGAGTATATATGTAGGACCAGTAACGAGCGCGTTCCTGGCATCCAACCGTTAAGACTGATCTGGCACAAAATGTCAGTGCAGAAATGTCAGTCTTAAACTGATTGATTGATTGATTGATTGATTGATTGATTGATTGATTGATTGATTGATTGATTGATTGATTTGTGAGGTTTAACGTCCCAGAACCAGGTCTGATAATGAGAGGCGCCGTAGTGGAGGTCTAGCGAAATTTCAGCCACTTGGGTTCTTTAACGTACGCTGATATCGCACAGCACACGGGCCTCAACATTTCGCCTCCATCGAAATGCAGCCGCCGCAGCCGGGATTCGATCCCGCGACCTTCGGATCTGCAGCCGAGTGCCGTGACCCGAGTGCCGTGATCAGCACCCGAGTGCCGCGACCACCGTGACGGGGCAGTCTTAAACTGAAGACGGGTGGCCAGAAAGAAGGTCAGCTTAATGATCAATAGCGTGAGGAAACTTCGTCGCAGTATGAAGTGAACGAGGTTCTCACACCTGTGCGTTTCATGGTTATGACACTCAACAGGCAATGCAAATACGAGAGCGCTGGCTTCGCGTATTGTTGCGGCAATGACATCGCGAGATCGAAAGAAATTACGCGCACAGTATGAACGTGAGAACAACATGTATAGTCTTAGTGCATAAAAAAGAGAAAAAAGAAGGTGCGCAATCGAAAAGAAAAAGAATATAAAAAGACGTGCTTTCGGAAATCCGGAGCAATAACGAAGGATTGCGAAGGGAATCCCCAAAACGCAACCCCGAAAGAGAAAAACCAATTACTTCGAGATTGAGATATAAACGATGAACTGTCTTTCAGCGATAGAAGCAGTACTTTCTAAAGAGCGCCTCCCCCCCCCCCATTTTTTTCTCCTGTTAACTTATATTAGCTCAAAGCTGCCAGAACGCAATTCCAAAGCCGCTATATAGCCTTCGGAGTTTTGTGCTGCTTGAAATACGGCCGTGCGAAACCCGATTGATTGCTGGCTTTCAGCAGAAGCTCGCCAGCGTTTGCCGACTGCGATGCCTGCCTCTGCGGTCCGCAAATCGAGCGTGAATGCTCGTTCCCTTTTCTCCTTCAGAGTTTTCCTATTGTTTCGGCATATGGCACTCTCACCCTTTGCATGCTTTTAAGGCAAGATCCAAGAAATAGCAGGCGAAATGCGAAACTATCTTCCAAAGCCGCCACTATGCAGCGGAAGTACGATAGATACCAATCACGGCGAGTTCAGCAACGTAAATAAGGGCCTTACGCCATTCCTTACGTCGTTTTCTC
Organism: Hyalomma asiaticum; assembly: GCA_013339685.2. Lineage (NCBI taxonomy): Eukaryota > Metazoa > Arthropoda > Arachnida > Ixodida > Ixodidae > Hyalomma > Hyalomma asiaticum. Next base: position 40,409,431 of record CM023484.1, on the reverse strand, counting down.
GCGTTCGGCCTTGGAATGGAGGCTCCACCTGTAATGAGCCACTTTTTTTTCCGCCGTAACAATAAACGTTGTTTGTCACTCACAGCGACAAAACTGTCTATGTATATCCACAAAAATTGTCTATGTATGCAGGCCATACGACGTAGCCTAGCTCGAAATAAGTTCGACTGACAAGAGGTTTTTCCTCAGTCGCGAGAGTTAGCAAGAGTGATCCGAAGAACCTCAACATTTCATATTGTGTTTAAAGCATGCCTGTTAGGCATTGAGCTCAGGCGTGATTGCCGCTTATTTCGCTTCTCATAGAAATGATTCACGAAAAGGATCTATACCGTGCATCTCCTAACAACACTAATATCAAAAACGCTGCAATATCGAAAACACAGCTGCAAATATCGAAAGCACACGATACCACATCAGAGTTACGTTGTACGAAGCCGTAAAACCGAAACAAAACAAAACAAAACAAAAAAGAAAATCCCGGATGTGCCCTTCTGGTGTCGGTGCAATTACATTGTGCAATATTCGTGTGCAAAGACGGAGGGTAAGCGAACGTAGTGCTAATTGACTAACCTGTAAAAAAGAAGAAACCACGGGCGCAGAAACAGAATTTATTCAAATGCCCAAATAACTTTCAATACAAATTTTCGTCATTTTTTTTCTTTTATTTATTTATTATGTGAACCCTTTAGAGCTTTTGTTTTCATCCTTATATTACATCCCGGTCCTCAATACCTCTTCGCCTTTTCTCTGTGTAGATTACCGTATTCCTAAACTCGAAATCGTTTTTCGCACCCAGTTCTTGGCCAATCTCCTACAGTGGTCGTGAGCTATACATTGTCAGGTGAATAACAACAAGTGGCGTACAAACCTAAATTGCATATGAATGTTTGCTCTGGAAGACAGCATTCTCGTGGTGTTTTGACGTTAGCCGCGGTTAAGGATGGTGTAAGGTGTGAAAGCGACAGTATACCGCTGTCTGCTCTTTTAGCTTTTGAGTTCTGAGTGTCTGGGCCTTGTTTCTTATCACGTTTGGGCCGCTCTTTGTAAATGCATTATTTTATCGTTAACAACATGTCCTGTCTTGCTAACAGCGCGTGCGGCTTGTTTGTTATTCTTCAAGTAAGTCTTCATAATTTCCCTAATACTTATTGACCTTGTAAAAGCACGCGCACAGAAGGGCGATGACGACTGTGACTCTTTGAAATTTGTTTCCCTTCACTTAGGTACGAAAAGGCGGCCCTGATCTTTCCTGAACCTAAGCTAAGTTTATCTAAGATGTAAAGAAACACGGACACTTGCGTTTGACTTCGCTGCGAAGTTCAAGAAAACAACGACCTTCGCTTTGCCACTGAGACGGTTCTGGACAGCCACTGTAGCAAGCGCACTTGAAATGCTTGTATAGCACTGAAATAGTTCAATACAGCTCGTAACAACCTATGCTGTGCGGCGTTTCCCGTTCGCTTGAGAGGCCGGAATACATTTCCTCCATCTCTGTGTTGTATCTGTGAGTACGAAAGCACATTACATGCAGGCCCTCAAGATCTAATGCTGTAGAGAGAGAGAGAGCACTGTACGAAAATTTGACCTTGCCACCTTCAAGCGTCAAGGTATGCACGCGGCAAGGTAGCCAGCATTTAGTATGCACCCCTCTAGCGACCCGCTGCTTCGCGTACTGCATGCATAAGTTACCCAGGAACGATCGAAGGGGGAAAAGGCCCGACAGGGGATAGTCCTCTTAAGGTTCACGTTAGGTTCAATACTTCACGAGATTTCGTAAGTTAGGGCGAAGTAGGGTGCATCTGGAATAAAGTGGCTTTGGACATGAGTGCCTCCTCTGCAGGCTGAGGGCGCAATTTTACGATGTAGCTGTTTCGACTTGGAGCTGCCCGTAAAGCTACGCCTTGATAAGAAGACCAGCTGAAGTAACGCTAGAGGAAGTGCTGGTTTTATCGTGCAGCTACTTCGACTAAGTCCTGGAAGCGTTTCTCGAAGAAGAAAAATCAAACAAATAAAATGAATATGTAAGCAAGACACGTTATGATCGCCACCGGTGGACTTTTTAAGTTTTGTGCTTGTATGTATTGCCGTTTTTTTTTTTTATTCGACTGGAGTGGAATGAGGAATGCACAATGAGGTTGTTTGAGAATGCAATGAGAATTCAACATTGGTCGTTTATTTGATGTTTCTGTTATGCTTTATTTGCAGGAAGGTGGGAAGGCAGGTTACCTTAGAATCGGCTATCGCAGGCTTCAATATCAGCGATTGAGGAGGGCTTGCCTGTTCAAGTACTCTCACAACGGAGGAGCCACAGTCCACAGCTTCGTGCAACGAGCCCAATCAACTTCAGCTAGCCTCATTGCTCATTCCCATTAGCATTGCCAGTTTCACGTGATATGATTATGGCGCACGCGGTAGTGGGGGACTCCGGAAATTTCGACGATTTCGGGCCACATTTCCGCAATGGTATCCCATAACTGTTTGTACAAGCAGCGATTGCTTCCCGCTAAGTTCTTTCATGCTGCTCACTGCCGTTAAACTGCTTTGGTGTAATAATATTCTTAAAGAGATGGTAGGGAGAAGAGGGGGGGGGGGGGGGGGCAGGCTAAGCGCCTTTAAATATCTCTATAAGAAATTCACACAGTAGTGCTCTCAGTAGTCTTCTCTGTGCAATTTTCTGGCTGACTGAAGTCTCTGTGCGCAGTATGTACTCCATAGAATTTGTCCCTCTACCACACGGCATTCTCTTTTTTTTTCTCGTTAGGCACTTCACCAATACCACAAATTACATCGCACAACATCCGGCCAGCACTGTTATTCGTTTGGTAGTAAATGACGGTAGTTTTTAGAAAAGAAAGAGTGAGGCGTTGGCAGTATCGTCATGGTGCAATCCTGCATCCTTGTATAAGCTTTTCAACAAACCGTCAAAACAAAAAAAAAGGGGGATATACTTTAAAATGCATTGATTACTGCTTGATGACGGACTTTTTTTTTTTTTTTCGCTGGTGTGAAACTTAGGAGACAGCTATGTAGGGGGATTGGAACACGAATTTTACTATATCGTGAAAAGGAAAGCGAAAGAAATTTAACGACCCAACTTCTGTTATCATCCTTTACTAACTAAAGTCATTAGAGGAAACTACTTCGGAGAGTTTGGTCGATCGAGTTGGCGTTTTAGTCTTCTTTTGCTAGCTCGCTTTAATTAGGGACAAAACTTGCCTAACCGAAAATCGAAGTGCTTTGTCTCTGCACTTCTGCCAATAAAAGTCCTGGTCTCCTCTAACGCAGCTGATAAGCATTCTGCAATTAGTGAAGAAGGAACACGACCGAAAGCAACGTTAACCACGTACTATGTTCACTCTTCAGTTCAAGCAACACGCCGCAGAACTTCTTACTACGATCGCTTCGTGTAGTGATCGTAGCGGAGTGACTCTGAGATGTTTCGCTAACGGATAGACAGTGTAACGCAGGAAGTAGTTAGAGGAACTCTCCTCTAACTACTTGGGCAAATGAGATTACTTTTGCGTCTTCTTTGACATGTAATAAAAGCTGCCGTATAAGGCCCAAAGGAATTTCTCGGAAGTCTGCCGCGTGTAATGGAAATTCCGGAAGCCGTTTTCGAGAGACATTGGCGCTGCCGCAGTAACTGGCCGATTCTAATAAATTACTCGCAACGCCACGAAATCCCGAATACTGCCTCTTTACACGTTTCCGTCCTAGCACTTTAGCTTATCACCCGAGCCTGTCATGATAATTGGGCACAACTTCTTTCAGCCAAAGATGCAACAAGCTCCCATAGCGTACAACAATTGTCAAGAACTAATGGCGTTGTTCTGAGCGTGGAAGGCCCGAAACTGCGCCCTGATATTCACACAGCTCGCTATACATTAGAGAAAGCTCGTCTTAACAAATCAGTGCTTTGGCATTATCAGCAGTATCGCTGATTTGCGAAATTATTGACTTTTTTGGAATAATAAGATATGAATGGGAACTCTACAGCGCATCTACTCTCACGTAAGAATTCACACCACTTGTTTTGGTGCTGCACCTCAAACAGACAGATTTCCGTTTTCCAACTTCAGCATTGCCATTTTAGGTCAATGCTGAAATTTCAATTTCAAATTGAAATATCAAATTTCATTGAAATTTCATTGAAATATCAAATTTCAATTTGCTACGTAAGTACGGTGGTGTATATATCTCTACACTGCGCACTCCTAGACCCAACTAAGCACGCTCATTCGTTCAGAAAATGTTTTTCAAGATACAAAAAAAAAATGGTTGAAGCGTTCAAACATTCTATATGTTCAAGGCTCGCGCGGCAATTCGGAAGCACATGCATGTTTAAGTGTTACCTTCTACGCTAATTAGCGTACAGCAAGCGCTGGTAGATTTAATTGCTTCCTCCGATCATTTCTGAACGAGTTGTTCCAACGGAAAAAGAAATAACGTAGGCGCCATCATGTAAGCACAAACGGATTAGCGTGCCTAATTAGAAAATAAAAAATTATTTGTCGAACAGGAAGTACAGAAAGGTAAGTGACGCTATTAATGAATTATGTGTAAGTGTAATTAAAGTTATGCGGCCATACTGAGTGCTCGGCAGTGAAACAAAAATAATGAAGAACAGGTCGTTTCGCGATATTCTTGGAGCAGCATATGAGTTCAGCAGAGTAGTAACGTCACCGCATGTTGCCTCCATACTCCATTTAAATGCACATTCCAGGCTAAAATTGGAAGTTTAAAGTTTACTTGGGGAAAGTGAATACAAACTGGTGTGAACGCAATTTATGGCCCCTTAGCGGAAGCGTAGTGGTAGGGCCACTTACAAATGTGCTGTTCCTAGTTAGCTGTTGATGACACGTTAAAGGAACAGTAAAGTGAAAATAAAAAGTGGTCTAGAATGATTGCCATTCATTTCGCAACTTTATGTGCGTTATTAAAAGAGGAAATGAATGTCAAACTATTACTTTTGAAATTTGCGCCGTAACTTCGGCATCATGATGTCAAGAGACCGATTTTATTTTGTATTCTTGCCAAATTCGCTCCATCAAATGCTCTGAAACTCCTCGTGGCTTGCTACTATGTACAGAATCCCGTGGCAGCTAGAAGTTTTACAGAAATTAGTGTGATAATATGTTACATATCTTAATGTTGTTTAATGAGTAGTTTCATGTATAGTTTAGCTAAAAGAGAAGCTATTCGAAAGTGCCGCTATGAAAAGTACGCCAGAAACATAGAAATATAAGTCTGCTGTGAGCTAGCTATCTGCTAGAGAGAGAGAGAGAGAAAGAAAGAGAAAGACAGGGAAGCTATCTGCTATAAGCTGTGTATAAAGTGACGAGCTTCAAGCACGGAGAAAGCGTAACAGAATGTCTCAGAATGCCATCGCTCTCTCATCTGCTTTGCGTGGGAACTTGCGCAAATGTGCACCGGGGCCACATTTTTTTTCGGCGTATTTTACGTTGCCTGCGTTTTGGAATTTCGCAGTTGAAAGACACCATCCGCACTAACCCTCTGCATCGATTTCAGTTCCTGTCTCCGAATAATTCTCGCGTAAGCATTCCGTGAGATAGATGCCAGCCCGAGCAGGTTGCAGGCGGCTTACGACAAAAAAATAAAAAATAAGCATACGACTGGCTGCCGCGTATCGCAAAAGCTTGTTTCATAGCAGAAGCTTAGACGCTGCTCCTTTGATAGCGACGGCAGTGTGACAAAGATGGTGTTTCTGCATTACGTCATGAAACAGGCAGAATTGCCATTTTTTTTGCAACAACTACAACAACAGCAGCAGCCGCAACAAGGACAACATCAATAACAACAGCTCCGTTTCTGATAGTGCTTTAGCGATTGGAGCTTCCCATTTGGATCTAGGTTTTTTGCTAGCTTCGTTTTCAACTGGCCATCATGAACCTGTTGTGTGTGTCTGTTTCCTGTACCAATGCGTGTCTTGTAAGCTCTTTGCTGTTTGACCTGGCTGTCTGCGTTGAGTTTTCATCTGAAAAACCTTATGTAAAACGTATGGCCAACCGAAGCATTTGTGAATTTCCACGAGACGCCCTGCTTGAAAATGTTTAATGTAACTATAACACAAGAAACAAGAACGAACGACGAAAGCACACACGCACGCACACACACACACACACACACACACACACACACACACACACACACACACACACACACACACGCACGCACACGCACGCACGCACACGCACACGCACACACAAACACACACACACACACAAACACACACACACACACACACACACACACACACACCTCTTACATTGAACAACTTTTATTGTTGAAACAAAGCCCATGTATATACAGTGAGGCGGCATGCGTAGAACAAGGGACGCTTATCAGAACCGTTTCGATGACTACAGAAAGACAAATTCACTCCTCGAGTATTGATTTAGAGGAAGCGATAGATGACTCTTTAACGATCGTTTAATTACGCGATTTCTTATCGCAGTAGAGTTACTGATGTAGGGAATTTACACACAAGCGGCCAAACTTTCTAGTATGAAACACTTCAATGATCGCAAATGTCAGATGCGATCGGTGGTTACTCAGTACCTCGCAGTTCTTTAAGAATTTGATCTAGAAATCCAGCTGGTTTTACCATGAATGCCAACTTTTTATGTGTTTCTCGTGGCCATGCGCACGCGCGCGCGCGCGCGCGTATGTGTGTGTGTGTGTGTGTGTGTGTGTGTGTGTGTGTGTGTGGATAGCCAGCTCTAACCTAGCCTGTATGCGCTATACCTCTCGATGTTTTCACATCTAAAAAAAAAAGGAAAATGAATGCCAACAAGTGCAAGGCTTAGTCGGTCGTGTTTAATGGTTCACGCAGTTCATGCTTAATCGTTACCGTTTAAGATGCGTGCCTTGAAAATGGAAGGAACCGCCCACAATTCGAGGGACATGCAACCACTCGGTGTTTACGAATTTCCGACTAGACCCTATCGCTGAAGACTTATCTGTGTACTTCAGCGACCATAAAGCAATCATGATAAAAGGGAAGTGGAAACCGGAGCTGAACTTTTGATACGAGGTAAAAGAACAAGCAAAGTGATGTGTGCTGCAAGCGTGCCCGAAGGCGCGCAACTGAGGAGAAACTGAAAAATGGTGCGGTGCTTGTGCGTGCTCGCAGGTGTACCCATGTGCGCAAATGTGTGCGCACGAGCGCCGGGCAATGCTATCGGCAACGCGCCCAGCGATGACGTAAATAAACGTACGTACGTCACGACAGAAACAGACGACAGCTTTCACTTGTCTAAAACGGACACTGACGCTACAAAGTTACTAAGGCAGCCATTTTCGTGACACTACCAAGGAAGTAATCCTACAACTACGATTACGGTGTCTTCAGCAAAGGCCCAGCTAAGTTGAACAGACAGTCATTCGTGCGAAGTGCGGGGAAGAACAATGTGGGGCTTCTCATAAAGGGACAAAGTAATTTGAATTCTTCTCTAACAGGAATGCGGCACCGACTACTGGCATAATATTACACACTGAGAGGAGAGACTGTTAAAGAATTTTGGTGAAATCAGTGGAGCGAGCAATTCGCGATATCAAGCTATGCCACTCGTTTTCCTCGCTGCACTTGCTGGTGCCGCAGGAACGATTGCGAACGGCGCCGCGTGGGTAAAATAGCTTGGGCGCACTGACATTGGAAGCATAATGATCGCTGGGCAGCGAAAGTGTCGGCCCGGCAGGAGGAATACCGTGAATCACGCAGTGTTTAATTGGACCGCAGAAAAGGGAGCTCGAGGATGCGCCGTGAGAATGCAGCTCTTCGTGCCACGCAGTAAGAGCTGTCAGCCTGGTGTGAGCAAACGATAAAGAAGAGAGCCGGCTGCGAGTTTCATGAGACAGAGAAAAATGCTCCTGAATTTTACTCGCTTAATCCCTTCCCTGACGATTTCATTCAGTGAACGTCCCAGCGCGCAGAACGACCCATTAGGGAAAATAGAGGAGCTATTCCTTTTCATTCTTTTTTTTTTATGATTGTCTATTGCCCATTAACTTTCACTGCCCAGCGTGGATATCGCTGGAGCTGTTCGGATTTACGGTAGTTCGTGCTTGCTGTGCTGTTGCGGGAAATGCGCGGCAAGACATTTGATTTCGGGCGTATTAGTCAGTACGTCATTGTGAGGCGGGATGGCTGTTAAAGAACAACACTAACAGCATTAATTAAACGCATTCCACTCCGAACGCACACGTGGAAGACGGTTCTGCTGCTCCAGAATTAGCTTAACATGTGATGCGGAATATAAAAGGGCACGTGGTTTCGCAATTATTATTTTGTCGTTTTGGACGATGTTTCTGCTACATTTCAGGCGGAAATTAGGGGGGCGCAAGAATAAAAACCGGCAGACGGCGACGTGTGCGAGCCACCGGCGCCTCCTCCATGAAACTTTTATAGAGGAGGGGGCTAGAACTACGAACCGACACACCCTACGCTTCATAAATATCAAGTGCTTTCTGCCTTCATTCTCCATCTGTCTCCTAATTGTGTAGTTATGTGCAGCGCAGAGAATGCTACGACACGAGTCATACGACCAGTAGTTCTTCCGTGAGACACGCACTTAGCCGGACAATCTCAGTAGGCGACAAGATGCGTATAATGAAGAAAGCATTCGACTAGGATGGATGGTGAACTGCACTATATGGAAGGTTATGCTAAGGAGTAGCGAGGGCTGGTACCACTAGCACCGCCACCAGTGCCGCCGCCACCAGGGCCAGCAGAACCACGGCCATATACCTACACTTTGTGCATTGCAATACTCGTGAGAAAAGCAAGTCGAGATACCACGGACACAACGGGAAAAGAACTAGACAACACTGTTGTGTCCTTGCTTGCACGTCTCAATGCCTTCTACGCTGATTACCTCAAACTAGCTCGAGCTTTTGCTGCTCTATTCCTGATCCATCACTCAAAGAGATGTAAAACCATACATGCACTCCTGACGGCAGCAACTGACTTCTTAGAACCGCGACAGTTCACAATGAAGTCCAATCAACAACACTACGAGGGCTAGAAGAGCCGCCTTTTCACGCTCTCTGGAGAACCAACCTGTGGAAACACACTATAGAGACAGAAGCGGCATCCCGTAACGCATAGCTGTTGGCGTTTCAGGCGAAACAGTAATCACACATTTTTGCCATCTCCTCGCCCCCTTCTGTGAACGACGAATGTCGCTTACCTCTTGACCAGACAACACAGTGCAAAGACACAAATAGTGCTGGACAGACTACTAACCACCATGCTCTGCGAATATAAAAAAAAATTGAGAAGGCAAGAAAGAGAGAGAGAGACAAGAAACGCAGCATACTTCACGCAGTTCCTTGAAGTGTCTCGCTGCGCCTATTTGCTCACATTTACTCTAGATTGAGCTTTCCCAAGCGTTTCGTGTTTCAGAAGGTTCACATCAATTCCACATTTGCGTACGTCACTCGCCTTTTCCAAAAAATGCTATTTGGCAGAAAGTGTGACACTGCTGCCGCACGCTCGTTTTAACTAATGTCGCAGTAATCCAAGCGATACTGCTCTTCGATGGCAATCGCCTACTCGCATTTTTTTTCTGTGTGTGTGTGTGTGTGTGTGTGTGTGTGCGTGTGCGTGTGTGTGTGTGTGTGTGTGTGTGTGTGTGTGTGTGTGTGTGTGTGTGTGTGTGTGTGTGTGTGTGTGTGTGTGAATAATATAGGCAAAGCACCTGGAATGGACACGAAATGACTGCACTTTTCAAGTGAGAATGCGTTTTCTTATTTTCCTTGATGTAAAATTAATGTAACAGCAATTGCTTCCACTGCCGCATTTAAATATACAAAAGCTGTAAAAAGGCAGCCTAATTTATTGGGCTATTTATTGCATTTAAAACGCTGATATAAATATTCGCACATTTCCAAACTACGGAGCGGAAAATGGAAGTCTCCACATCAAGGGACTGCAATGCAGCGAAAGTAGAGGGCAAAGCTGGAGTAGCCAAAACTGTAATGTATAGCAACTAAAACATATGCTCGTCGTTTAGCTATACGTAATGAATAGAACAGATAAGCGATGGCCAGTTAAAGGAACGTAAGGTATTAAAAGGGCTGGCGGAACACTAGAGAGGACGGCAGAAGATTAAGCGTGATGATAAAATTGACAAATGTGCAGTTAACACGTGTAATAAACTCACGCGATGCAGAGGTTAAACGCGCAAAATTGAGCTTCACGGTTCAATGTAGCGAAGCAACGTCGTAGCAGCTAAATGCGGCGAAGGGGTGCATACAAAAATACAAAGATGGCGCTGGCTTTCAACTAAAGGAAAAGTTAGCGCCGCGTTTGGCTTGTTGTGTGCCTCTCTTTGTCCCCGTCAGCATTACGCAGTTGTAGTTCACTAAGACAGGGTGAATGACGGAAAGAGGCCTTCGTTTTAACAGTGGACCTAAAGCAGGGTGATGATGATGAAGAAGATGATGACCACGCCGATGATGGAGACGGTGATGATAATAACAATGACTAAAATGGCATAAAAGGTGAGGGGCCATATGCGGAATGCCCAATTTCGTCGTTAGCCATGAGTGACTGGCGTGGTTTAATAACGAAACATCAGATCTCCACCGATGACAGAAACATGTGGTGGCGGTGACATTCAGGTCGCCTTTGCGCCGCTGTCAGTAGTTAGCCGGAAGCCTGACTTCCGAGACAGGGTCGCCACGAAGTTCTCGTCGGCGACGTCCCTGACTGCTCTGTCATGGCCGTCCGGAAATGAAATACCCCGTGCGGTATTTTTTTTTCTTCCCACGTCTCCTCTCTACGACGATATGAAATCTGTGCGAGGCTACGGTGTAACTGTACGGTGTACGGTGGCTTGTCAAAGAGTTCACAAAAATGAAATTTAAAAGAACTGGCGGGTGCGACTTCTGTTTACGTTCCGAAACAGCCTGATAGAAAAAAACCTATATATATATATATATATATATATATATATATATATATATATATATATATATATATAATGAGGCAGCTATGCTCCTCATTGTTGTTTCTCACTCACATCGCTCGAGACGCAAGGTAGCAAACCTACCTTGCGTCTGGTCATCCTTTCTACCTGTTCTTGATTCTTAAGACGGCTTGTTATGATCTATTCGGTCATTTGTTGCCATTTTTCGCATCGCGTTGGTGCTGGTCGTGCTTGTGAGAATATCGCTACAGGCGCTGTTATCCTGAAAGCGGGTATATACCACGACGAAGTCGACGCTGAACACACACAGGGACAAAAAGAACATGCTTTATTGTTCATGGATTGATTGATTTATTGGGGTTTAACATCCCAAAACCAGCTGCGATTATGAGAGACGCCGTAGTGGAGGGCTCCGAAAATTTCGACCGCCTGGTGTTCTTTAACGTGCACTGACATCGCACAGCACACGGGCCTCAACATTTCACCTCCAATGAACTGCAGCCGCCGCGGCCGGGATTCGATCCCGCGACCTTCGGATCACCAGCCGAGTAACATAGCCACTAGACTACCGTAGCGGGGTGTACTTTTTTGCTGAACGTCAGCATTTACACGCGAAGCTTTTGACGTGGTTATTTAGGGACCGTCACTGCTGGTCAGCACCTAAAAATCAGCACCTAAAATTTCTGTTTGGAAGACACCGTATGCCACTGGGAAGCGGTCATTGAAACATAAGGATAGGCTATTTAGCGCTCGTTTTGCCGAAGTTTCATTCGTTGAACTATATAAGTGGAGGCGCCTTTTGCAGATTACAGCACACATGCCTGCTCAAGCGAGAGAAATAGTTGATCGACAAGCTGTAGTAAGGTTTCTTGAACTCGGGTATTCCGTCCCTTTGATCTTACTTTTGGGGAAGTTCAAATTAGAAGAGAAGCTCAGGGGAAGATGGAAACTTGAATCGATGAACAGATCGCTAATAAAAAATGGAGAACAGGGAATGTCGCGGGAGCAAACGTTTCGACAAGTGAACTTGTCTTCGTCAGGACGGCGACTGCCTTCTCGAGCGTTCGTTTCTGTACGCCATTTTGGGAAGTTGAGGATTTGCCAAGTGCCCGAAATTAAGAGGAAAAGAAAAAAAAAACTAGAGAAAGAAGACATGCTCGATATTATGACCGAGCGTCTTTCAAATCAGCTTATCCTCTTTCCAGCAGGCGTCACCGTCATGGTAGCCAATGGAGGAGTATCGATCGGCCCTGCGTAAATATAAATCCCTGTACAGCTACATGAAACGTCTGCGGTCTATAATGAGAGGCGGGCGAAGCCCACGTGTCCGTCGCATGTCAATTTGCTGCGTCGCCTATTTTTCTTCCTTGCGATGGCTTATGGAGAGATGTAAAAGCAGCTATGCTCATGGTGAACACATTTTCTTTTTTCTCTTGCTTCTACTAAGATATTCCTTTTTGAATCCGTTACGGTGTGGGCGTCTCTTGTTAAAGCTACTTTTGGCTATCCTACCAACGAAGTTGTTGGCGCTCTTCACAGGATTCATCGAACAGACAGACAGACAGACAGACAGACAGACAGACAGACAGACAGACAGACAGACAGACAGACAGACAGACAGACAGGGTGTTGTCTATGGGCCATTTTGAGAGCATCAGGAGAGATGGCGATATTGGATAAAATGACTTTCGAACGGGATCAGTTGCACGCGGAAAAAAAAATAAAAAGGACTTGCATTCGGTGAAGCAATGATCTCTACGAATTCTGCATTAAATAACAATATTTGTCGACGCTGTAAGATTTCCTGTTTCAGAGAACAAGCCTTAAAGGCGTAAATTACCGCCACAGGTGGCGCCTACCGCTCGCACGTGGGCGCGGCCTACTAACTCGCTCGTTGCTTTGATTGCGTCGAATCTCCAGGCGTCAGTGTGTTTCCTGTCCCAATAATTATTCCTTGACGTGCCCTTAACGTTGTAGTTCTCAGGGCGCTGTAAATAAGGGGAGGAATTTTGACGAGGGCCTTCCTGTCTCGTGCTGCACCAAATTTAGGCGCTCCCGACGTGCTAGACTGGTACTTCGCTACCGCACTTTTCAGCGCAGCAGATTCCTTTCTATCCTGTGCATAACTGGCTCTAAGGGATAACGTATGGAGCTTCAGCCGACATTTAAGGCGTTTTTTTTTTCTTTAGCATCACGTGGCTTACGGTCCACTGCCCGGAGAAACCATGCTAACCTAATGACCGTGGGCTTCGGCACGTGGCTACGCTCTGACAGCGTGTTATTTTAGCAGCCAGCCTCACCTTTATGGGTCTTCAAGCTGTCGGCCTAACGACCCTCTTATACGCCGTGAGTCAGTGGACTGAGCTCGTTTAAACTGGGCACCAGCGGCTTGGCTTCTCCGATGGTTTGCTTTGCCGTCGCTCACGTATTTCATTTCCTTTTGGATATTGTTCGAGCTTTTTCTAGCGCTGGTGATAAGAGCCATGAGCCGGAGCCCAAAGTGTTGCTCCTGACGATACCGTGTTCTTGTCGTGCCACGTCGCATCATGCTCTAGTCGCCCAAAGCAAGGAAAGGGTTACTTCAATTTGGACTACCGCTGCTTCGGTGGACATCGGTCACACAAAAATCGATGAGAGTTGATGACTTTGCCAGCCCGTGTATGTAAGCGACCAAATTTAGCGTACTTTCAATCTCTTTTCCTATATACTAGCTTTTTGAAATGACACCATTTACCCCGTGTGTCGCCATCGAAACACTCTCGCACTGGACAGGCATTTTCGAGGTTACACCTCATTGGTCGAAGTGAGTATCACTGTCTAAGAAATTCGGAAAGAAAGTTGGCGAATCTCGTTATCGAAAATGACACTTTGTACCCGAGATCGGCGATTCGTTCTAGAAAAAAAATGTGTGTTCGGAGGCACGGAGACAACTGGAGGAAAACTGCTTTTGCGTTTATAGCTGCCCTTTACCTGTCGCGTTGCCTGCAACCCATACTTCATTCTTGCTTGAAACTGCGTCACTGTTGTGGCTGTTGCATCTGTTACAAGGAGAGAAAGAGAGAGAGAGAGAGCGCAACTACATTCTTTAACTTATTCACAATATCACGTAGCTCTTTCATGGCTCTAGCAGACTTTTTGCGGTTGATTCAATGTTCAAACGCCATCCAGTGCCTTGATTCATAGCCCCTGGGGCATTCTAAGGAGCGATCTTTTTTTTCAACCTTATGCACACTGTCCTTCAATGTTTACATGGCCAATGGGATATGAAAACGCTTTTTCCGTGCGTACTAGCAGTGGCAGAATCGTAGACGGTGAACGACCGAACCATTTTGAAAATATTATGATTCCGACAGAAGTCGTTGAACTGGAAAGTGCTCGTCCCGCTGAGCCTATTTCAAGCTAACACAGTAATTTAGAAACATCATAAAGATTGCGCGAGGACCACCAGACCACACTCAAGTCGCTAGGCGGTGACAGCAACTGCGTCGTCCGGCGGACGTGAAACGACCAGAGATGGGTCGGCGCACGACATACCATGTTATTCATTTTGCAAGGTAATGTAGTAAATACAGCATGCTGAGTGCTGTCGTGCTTGAGTGCATCTGGCGGTGAAAAAAAAATGGGTTAAAAAATACAGTACGTAACAACTTCCTTTCCCTTTTTAGAGGAGTAGCAAACTCCATTAATGGTGTTATTCGTGCTTGCGTAAGTCGAAGTAGCAAATAAAGTGTGGTTGACGTTAAACCGACATCGATATGCACCCTTAACGGCACGATAAGACGTAAAGCTAGCAAAGCAATTCGAAAAGTACATGGGAATCGAGGGTGTGCAGCTACAGAAAAACAACAGGCGTAACGTCAGAGCTAAAGCACATGAATGCATAAGAAGAACCGCGAAAGAAATGCCTTCGCTAGATTGTGCTCCTGACTTACCATCCGTCGTTAATTAGCAGTCAGTCCTGGAGTGAAATGTTGGGGTGTCACCTCTCGCAGCACTGATGAAGCATCTAAGAGGAAAACATTTTTAACAGAGCCATGACGTCATTTTCGCCAGCTAATGGTATTTATAATTACGACCAAACATGAGATTGAAAAGTTGTCGCTTAGGTTCATTAAAGCGCAGCTTACCTTTTAAGAGGGAAAACGCAACAGAGGCTGGCAGAAGGTTAGATGGAGCGATGAAATTAAAAAGTTTGCGGGCATAAAGTGGGACCAACACGCTCAGGATAGGGTGGATTGTAAATCGTTGGGAGAGGCCTTCGTCCTGCAGTGGACCTAAATAGGCTGATGATGTTGATGCCTTTTAATCTTACACATCTGAAAAATAAAAAAAATGTAAAGCATATCCACAAAGAGAAGAAAACTGCACAAGGAGAACCTACATACCACAAAAGCGTCAAAATTTCATTTTCGAAAGATGCATGTGAGTACACAAGTGTTCAAGGTATGTGGAAAATAGTCAAAAACGAAGCGAATATTTGCTTTATAATTGCCAGAACCACAGTCCTCTCAACGTGTTTTGATACCTGTATCAGATGGTGCTGTGCTGATGGCGATTATAAGCCTGATCGGAATTAAATTTCTGGACTATGGTCGACTAACTTCCACAGCTTGGGTAACGAGCGTGCCACCACGGAGAAATTCGATTAGGATCAAGCCCGAAGGTGACCCTTGTGACAACGGTATAACTTGCACAATCTAAACCTCACAGACTGCGGTATCCGAGCCGGCAATATCTACGTCCGATACTAGCGATACATATAAGACGTTCGCACAAAATACTCTAATCGATCAGTAAAGTGTTGTTAGCACGTTGACAGGGGACCCAGCTCGAAGGAAACAGTAACGACGATGTCACGTACAGAGCCGTTTCAAAAGAAAGCTTCTTCTTTTCAAGAGATCGGGGAGCCTAAATTTTCGTGTTTTTCCGAATACCTCTCGACGCTCTGGCAATACGAAAACATTCTTTGCTCACTCGCTGCTACGTTCACCTCGCGGAATAACGATCGTGTACGATTTGCGCAGATAGAGACTGACAGCGCCTGTCAGCGCACCGAGCATGCACGAAGCGGCAACAGATGCTTGACGAGCCAGAAATAGATTGAGACGTCGTTGAGACGTTCAGCCGCGCCATACCGTCTTCCAAAAGAAGGGCTGAACGGGATTGAGGTGACAGACACGTGGACGTCGTCATTAAATGCACAGATCTCAAAGAAAATGAAAGGACACCGACCGAAAAAGACCGCGCCGAGGGAAGAACTTGTGCGAAGTTTCCTCTTGATATGTGACGCCTCAGCGAAAGAGAGAAATAAAGCAGCAGTTAGAATTTTGGTGCTGAAAAACGAAAAGTGGGAAAAGCGGCGAGATGCCGCGTTGAGAGGTCATAACCTAACTCTACAGAGACGAAAACGAAATGGCGGGATGGGACGGCGTCCGCGAATACATACTCATTTTGGCGACCGTGCGTGTGCGAGCACGGTCACCCTATACTCTCTAGAGGGAGCCCTTTCCGGGAAGCGACGTTGTAAAAAGGCCTCCCGCTCTCGGTTTATGCTTCCTAACGTCGTGGTCAGCGTTAGTATAACATTATCAGACATTTCTAAAAACCTGTTAGTTCCAAGAAGACGAACCTAGCTATCCTGCTTCAACGCCTGCCTTGACAAAAATAAGAAAAAAAAAGAAACGAAGAGAAGGTTTTCGACATTTGACTCGAGCAGACCGGGCATTGAGAATTTCAACCCCGTGCTTGTTTTGATATGCCATATATAGATGAACGTGAAGATCTAACACTCCTGGATTTCCTTTGCTGCGCAGCGACATTACGAGCTTATTTTCAACTGGATGTGCGACTTTGTCCCAAGCAAAACCGCAGAGATCATACGGTGGCTTCCCTAGAATGATTACAAAAGATTGAATGTTAGATTTATTAAAGATCGAGCATATGGCCTTAGTTTCGCTAGTACATTCAGTGTACAATGTACCAACTCTCTTTCTTTAAGATAATAAGCGAAATATCAAACGAACCTTTAGCGTATTGAACCATGTTGTGTAGTAGTACCCGTCAGCCAAATGAGCTAAGCTATTCTACTTTATATTCAGAACTAGTATAATATAAACAACTTCATTCGGTGATTATCTCTTTTCACGGAAGTAACAAAAATAATAACAAGAACAAACATAGAGAGGTTGGTTGCCCTGCATCCGCTGTTTATAAGATTTCTGAACAGAGCCTCAGTGTCGCCTTTGCGACATCTATCTATCTATCTATCTATCTATCTATCTATCTATCTATCTATCTATCTATCTATCTATCTATCTATCTATCTATCTATCTATCTATCTATCTATCTATCTATCTATCTATGTCGAAAACAAAAAGGTAGTACAGCAAGAGCCGGGAAACAACAATTACCCACTTGAACATCGACCAATCATATACTCAGTTAGCACATGTCGTGCCATATGGCTGCCGAGCCGGGCAAATAAACGCTAATCAACCACCTCAGAACAGCCCCACGGACTATCCCTTCTGTCAGCGCCATTCCTTGCGCCCATGCTCATTTTACTCACTTAGCTGTTTGAACTCCACGCGTCTCCTCACCTTTCTTACTGCTTGCCAGTCTCTGTAGTTCAGAAAGCCAGAACGCACTGTGGCGTACGGGGCGGGAGGATGCTACACCCCCATGCTTCGCTAGCCAGACTGATTAACACAGGCAGCGACGTTCAAGGCACGGAGAGTGCATTCGTTTGTCGATCCATCCTTGTTTTCATTAGCGAATGAGACTCGCCAGTTCGTTTCAAATAAGAAGACTTGTCTCTAGTGCAGCTTCAGGCTGGCTCATGCGCAAATAAGGAAACGAGGGAGCCCAGTCCAAATACAAAGCTCTCTCACTTTTGGTAACTTCGTGTTTGGAGCGGTTTATGCGATGGATGCGCAAAATACTGGACGTGTCAATGTACTTAGCGTTGCTGCACGAATGGACTGTTGTTCATGGTGTACCCAACGCTCTCTTACGAAGCTGCTCGTGCACTGAAGAGAATTGGTGGGATAATACAAACAGAATTATGTAACGCGTAGTGCCTTATTGAAAATGGATAGTACACACGCGTGAGTCACGCCGCCAGCAAAATGAAACTTACAACGATCACAAAGTGAGAAAGAAAAAAAAAATCGCACATCCTTCACACATTGCTGAATTGTAACAAGGGCTGGTTCGAATTCCGGGTCCGAAAGAGCAAGCGATGGTTAACGAAAGGTAATTATTCTCGCGACGCGTTAGTCCTCAGGGATTTCAGCTTGAAGGGGGCACCATAATAATTTTTTAACTTAGACAGGAAACGGCTCCAGTCAGTCATGGTGGGGCCTCTGAACGTGTGAGCCAAATCTTACTGACTGCACGAACTAGAGTTTTCAATTTATTTATAAATGCAGATGGCAAAAAAAAAAAAAATCACCTCTTCTTGTGAAAAATTACGTCACAAGGTGTGCCAAATGCGCCCTCTGACCCTTTTTTTTTTATTCTTGAAGATCCTGAATAAAGAGACGTAGTTTATTTATTTATTTTTTTTTTGCTTTTTGACCTCACAACAAACACGAAGAGCCCCTGCTGGCTGCCTATAGATGTACAATTAACCGAGCATCGTGATAACCTTGCGCTCGCTCTTAGAAAATCAGTTCCCATTATTACCATGTTTAGGCGTGGGCAAACTAATGCAAAGTATTCAAAGTGAACTAGATGACACCGTACGTAAAGCTAAACGCACTGGTCGTGCTAGAGGTACGTATCTGTCTTTTATTATGCTTATCCGAACTACAACTTGTTTAATGTTGCGTAATATGGCCGTTTTCTCATTGCGGAAACCTCCGCGCGCAAGTTCTCTCAGTCGGATAAACGAGAAACAGCAATCATCCTTAGAATAAGTATGTCACCAAGTTGGTATCGTTATATTTTTATATCTCAGCGATCAATGAAGAACAGAGAAAACAGCGTGTTCTTCCAAATCGCGACGCCAGCTTATTATCTGCAACGCAGACATGCAGAATTGTACGAACGATGATATGCGCTGTGAAGTTGAGTTTCAAATGCGCAATTTCCAGGCTCTCGTTTAAATAATGAATCTTTTGTGAATATACGATCACTTGAAAGTCAGTGTTCGCACTGTTTCTTTGCATGGGCTCGTTTATAAGCGATTTCCTTGTTATATCTGTATTAAGAAAACGAAGCCATCGAACTACGACTCGTAATTGAACTAGCAATAAAACGGGAGGAGCCGAGCGTGGAGGGTGTAATTAAGGTTCCCACTTATTAGTCAGCACTTACGGTCCCCGGTATACCAGTTATAAGTAAGTAACCATACACGCGTGTACCACCTTTATGAGAGTCACAGAAACTTATCATGTATGCGCCAGCTGACCCAGAACTGGTCAAAGAGGGCAGAAGAAAGCATTATATTCATGCGCTTGCGAATCGACACCTACATTCATGGAACGTAAATGTACAGCCTATGTACACGAAGTTTCACAGCTGCATATGTTGGTTCTAAACCATGCCCGACACCATGGCACACTTGCTCCTCGAGTGCGCTTGCCATGCGAACAGCGAAGTGCAACTGCAGATAGAAACCAAGCATCACAATTAGCAAACGAACAGCATCTATGCGAAAAATGGGCGTCCAAGCTCACCTTCCTGGAATGGGAAGAACAGTGGCTCCTCGTCACCTGGGCCAAGAGGGCAGTTCATGTTCGAGGCTTCCTGGAATGAAACGCTTGCTCACTTTAGGATCATACACGTTACCACCCAGGTTACACAAAAGTACACGGTTCACGGAAGTATGCTGTCGCTTGTTTGCTACCTAGGATTTGTTATCTAGGTGTTGACATGGTGCTCCACGATTTTGCTCTTGGTCATGCCCACAGGAGACCTTGGTCATTATTTTTTCAGACACAAAAGCACCAAGCGAGGCTTTCCAGGAAATCGAGCAACGTTATCAAGATTTCAAAGCAGCCAAGTGTGCGACACGCAGCTCAGAAACCATTTCTTTGAGGAAACGGGCCAAAAAATCCTCGCGGCAACGCGCTTCCTATACGGATTAAATCCCGAGCGATCAATGATACTGTCGGTGTCAGGGGGAACTTCATCCGTGCAGAAACATCAGGCAAGGTAAAAAATTCAGCGGTACCTAATCACTTGCTGACACGACTTCATGATTTGATGTTTTCCTTTGTAGTTTTCTTATGATTATTGTTTAGCTATTTGTTGCGACATTTGATTTGATATACTTTAGCTATTTTGCTATACTTTAGCTATTCCTTGATGCGCATAGGCAAAACGTTTCTTGGGTGCTCAAGTTTACTATACTGAAAGCCGGGCCATGGCACCGCCATAAAGGGCCAGGAAGGTCTGATACGTGATGAAGCAATATCTAAACAACGTTGCTGTTCTATTATGTAACCAGAATTTGCAAAATTGCTTTCTTATTAGCTGTGAATCACTACACGAGCAAACCTATCACACTTGTGGCATGCGTACATGATCACAACTTTAGATGAAGAAAAGGCGGTGCACTCATTTTATGCAATTAAATGTACTTAGCATTCCTTTATGTTTAACGCGAATACTCTGCAGATAACACGTAGCTCTGAACATTAGCAAGCAAGCTTCGCGAACACAAGCAGTTAGAGTGTATTTTTAAGTAGAATTTTGATTAGCTCGTCTCGTTGTGATCCCAGTGCTAAGAACTCCTATTGCCTGTTACGTGAGGCACCTGCCACCATGGGCCATCATATTATAATCATATACTAGATAATAAAGGTAACTTTAGTTGACATAGTGTTCACACACTTGAAAGGGGTTCTTCTATTGTGTCTCGTTTACTGAAGGTGCAAGGCTACAATAAAACGACATACAAAAGCAGAAAACAATCGATGCCATACTAATTTGTCTTCAAGCTCCGAGGGGTCCCATTGAAATCTGCCTTGTCATGACTGCTATTTATTTGATTAATCGCCTCTTTATTATCTTATTACAAAACGTCGCATTCGTTAAAAGTCCGCGCACTTTTAAAGATCTTTCGAACCAGACATGTATAGCAGGCTAATTGCGCCGAGACAAATTGCCGCTCCCATCTATCTTGTCCCGTAAAATCTCAGCTGAAGTGAGAAGGGTCAGAATGAGATGGTTGAAGGTGCTTTTTTTTTTCGAGTATTTATGTGTCTTAAGAGCGTGCGTGCTTAAGGAAACAGTTCCCTTCACGGCCGTGTTTAATTTCCCGTGTCACAATCCTGTACTTAGTTAATTAAATCGAAAGGCTTACATCGATCACCTCGAGCGTTGCAAGAAAAGGTAGAGAAAGCAGGAGAAACTCACGGCAGTTACCATTAACTGAGAAGTGGTGGAACGAGCACTGAAAGCCCTTGAATGCAATGAGTTGTTAATGTGATAGTCACTCTTTTTTTTTTGAGCGATGGGCGTTGCGCTCGTAAGAAACGTAACAGATAGCGCAGTAGTACTTGCTTTCTCCTATGCACACTCTAACGTTGAAAGACGCCATAATAAATGACGATATGAAGGACGAGAATTTATCGCGAGTGGTTTAAAATGGTGAAGCACTGAAAGATATTACAGCGTGCAAGCATCGATTGCACATATTGTGACAACTACAGTAAGCGTAAGTCCACCTTCCGGTAAGAGAATTCTTTCTCCTCATCTTCGCCAGGCCCCGCCACGGTGGTCTAGTGGCTATGGTACCCGGCTGCTGATCCGAAGGTCGCGGGATCGAATACCGGTCGCGGCGGCTGCATTTCGATGGAGGGGAAATGTTGAAGCCCGCGTGCTGTACGATGTCAGTGCACGTTAAAGAACCCCAGGTCGTCGAAATTTCCGGAGACCTCCACTACGGCGTCTCTCATAATGAGAGCTGGTTTTGGGACGTTGAACCCCACAAACCAATCAATCAACTTCGCCAGTATGAAGTTTGTAGCTTTAACTCGGGATATTCGCTTCATTCGCTTATGCGGAAGAAAGTAGTGATTTGTTGAGAGATAAATTTTACGCCTTGAGTAAATCAGCATTTTCTCGTCCATGCAGGTGGCTAACTGTTCGTCCGCGCTACCTTATTCTTCGAAGGCAATAAGTGTTACCTAATTGTCGGCTTCTTTCTTTTTTTTCTTTGCGCTCTACAAATTTACTCAAAGACAATTCCTACCCTCGTAAACTGGGCGGACGTGAAAAGTAAGTTAGTTTTCCGCAATAATATAACCATCCACTGCCATTTTTCGAGCTGTCAAAACAACATTTACTACTTGCTGCATCTTTTTCCTTTTTTTTTCCATTAATACAGGCTACCTCTTCTTTCTCCATTCCGCAATACGCTGCTTCCTGCCATTAGTCTTAGCAAACAGCTTCTAGATTTAATAGCTTGACACAGATGTATGCAATGCGTTCATTACAGTGTTTCCTTACGGGGCAGCCAACTGGTTCAAACACTATACAATTCATACATGTGCACGACAGAAACTGTAACTTCCTATGCATACACACAGCGAACCACTTAAGTAAGGAAACAAGCGTAAATACCAGATCCCAATGGCCTGCTTGGCCATCTGAATGTCAAGGGCGTAAGGACAACGAATGTACAAAAACAGCACAGACTCTACCAGGAGTTGGGATGGTCAAGTGATCTCCAAGAAAAGGGAGGAATAATGAGCGTCCTCGGAACTAATGCATAGGAAATGGAGGACGCGAAAAGAGGAAGGTAGAGGCTATATGACCGGAAGCGAGCAGACCATGAGCGTGTGTCAGCGGCAGTTTCGTATAATGTATCGCGAGCTGCCTGTGCTCGTGTCGTTGTTGTCATGGTCGCCGACGGGAAGACGCCAGAGGAGCTTGCACTCGGCTAAGGGTCTCGCATTTGGCTCGGCTCATTGCGCGCTTAATGGAACACCAGGAGGCTTCCTCCAGGATTGCTGGAGGCAGCATCCTACGAGAAAGAAGCCTTCTAACGATGTGTCCTGTTGTGCCATCAAGCGCGGCGTATGGCTGGCGACAGCGTGAGCCACGCAACGAAATAGGACTCTGCTCATCGAGGAATCTGCAGGAAGCATTTCGCGGTTCCGTTGAACGTTACCAGCGGCAAACAAGGAAGCCAGATGGGCGAGTCTTTTCGTATTCATGTCGTTTTATGTATTGTTTTTGGCACGTTAGGCGTAAAGGCAAGGTATATGGGTAAAGGCAGAATAAAGTGCTTGCAATGGCTCTCCCATTCATGCAATGTTGAGCATTTGCGTGAATAAACATTAAGATATCGTACGGTAGAAAAAGGACGCATTGAACAGAAAAAAAGAACAAAAATCTGGGAGCACAGATACAGCGACAGCTTATGACCCATACAAAAACCAATTCAAGTCTTAATTTTTACGTACGTCGTAAACCATGCACATGGTGCTTGAGATTTTGCCTTGTGCTATGAATTTCTATAGGACAATAAATATCGTCTAACGACATCCTTTAAAAAAAGGATACTGACATGCAGTTTTTTTTTTGCAATAACGAGAACTTACGTATGTTGACTCAGGTAAGTAGGTAATTAAGTTTAGTTCCGTACTTGGTTCTACAGAGTAGGTCTTCAACGTGGTTATAACTTGGCCTATATTGCCTGCGGTTACTTAGATACGTGTCTGCAAATGCAGATTCATCTTTTCTTCATTTCTCCATATGTGTATGTACGTATGTTGACTGGTTGATTTATTGATCGCTTGATTGATTTGTGGAGTTTAACGTCCCAAATCCAGCTATGATTATGAGAGACCCGAAGTGGAGGTCTCAAATTTCGACTACCTGGGGTTCTTTAATGTGCACTGACATCGCACAGTACACGGCCCTCAACATTTCGCCTCCATCGAAATGCAGCCGCCGCGGCCGGGTTTCGCAGCCGAGTGCCATAGGCACGAGACCACCGTGTCGGGGGAATGTATGTATGTATGTATGTATGTATGTATGTATGTATGTATGTATGTATGTATGTATGTATGTATGTATGTATGTATGTATGTATGTATGTATGTATGTATGTATGTATGTATGTATGTATGTATGTATGTATGCAGCTTGAGGTTATATATAGCTGACCAACATTTATTTCATATTTTGAAAAATGCTCTGCTGTATGATATACAATCCAAGGTTATTTTATATGCCTGACATATAGCACTGTATATCTCCGGCATATAGAACTATATGTAGTTGTATAAGCTGTACGTTATATAAATGTAGTCCACTCGCGACGCTTTCTCTCGACAGTGCTGGTGTCTGAAGGCATATGTACGTGCTCCTTCGGGTACCTCCTGTATCAAGGTTTTCCACTCTGTCAAGAAACCGTCTGCCATCCATCTTCAGCCAGAGTCAGCAATGGCCCTTTCCGACGAAGCTAAGCGAAGCGCAAGAGCCAGCGAAGCATTGGACAGATCGTACCACACAGAGCGGCCAGCAAATAAATTATCTGCTGAATAACTTTTCGTTCTCCTCCTCCTCCTCCTCCTCCTCCTCCTCATCATCATCATCATCATCATCATCATCATCATTGACAATCTTTCTTGAACACAGGAAGCAAAGACAGCTATCTGAGCGAGGCCTGAGGTGCAGTACATGCAATGACGAAAGTAGACGAAAAACCCGACGTATTTGAACACTGCGGAACCGTCACCTTTCCTGGCGTTCATTTCGACCTGCACGTATTTCCGCGGCATAGTCGAGCATCTAAAGCTACGTGTTATAGCAAAAAAAAAAAAAAAATAGTGGCTTAATTCCTTTTTGCTTGCCTAACTAATGACGTTCCATTCAGTTTATCTCCATTTCGGTTCTTAATACACGACGATTTAAACACAGTTCAAACGCGATTCTAACATAATGGAGCTTGATGGTATCGGTGACTTGTAATGCAGCACTGTGAGGAGTCTATTCTACCTATGAGTCTTGCTGCCGTTTCGAAGGAGAGTGCAAGGGCGAGTATGTCGCAGACTTGCACGTCCAAGAGACAAAACGTGCTTCGTATGCTTCATGGCGGGCATTTACAGACCGTCCTCGAAGCTCACCTTGTCTGAAAGCCGCTGTTGACTCTTCAGTAACTGTGTTCAGAGCTTAGTACGTAATAGATTATTAGGCATTGCTACCTACGTTTTACATAGGGAACAATCGTCAGAATGTAGATAAGAATGTGGCTGGCAAAAAAAAAAAAATCTGAAAGACGGCTGCTGCGCCTCTTGACGCTTACAGGCCTGTGTGGCCGCCTGTAACAGTGAGAACTGATGTTGTTATTGTTACCTGGGTAACTGGTACTCATATGGCCGTAATGGTGTTCGCTTTCGTTCATTTTCATGGTTTATTTTGTTCGCCTCTTTTTCTTTCATTATTGCCGTCTACCACAAGCCTGTACATTCGTAAAGAAAAAAAAAGGAGGGGAGGGGGGAGGGGTGGACTGTTCACAACAGCAGTAGATAGAGAGATAAGGTATCGTCCCTTTCTTTCCATATGTCCGTCTGTCCCTCTATTCATCCATCGCTCTAGCCACCTATCCATCTGTCCAACTAACTTCCTTTCTTACTTATGCATTTGTTTCTGTGGATCATTTTACCACCAATCTCTCGAGTAGAGCATACTTAACACGCCTAAAAACAGACAGAGCATTACTTGTAAGAGCGCAGAGCAAATAAGCAGCAAGCTTAACGAAACTTGTGCGTAGCAACTGATCTGTAAAGAAAGAAAATGCGACAAAGTTGTGCTGTGAAGTACGTATGTAACCGGCGAGAGCAAAAAATGAAGCGAATGTAAATGAAGTTATCCGGACCCATATACGAACATGTACACGTGCATGTACATA
Organism: Hyalomma asiaticum; assembly: GCA_013339685.2. Lineage (NCBI taxonomy): Eukaryota > Metazoa > Arthropoda > Arachnida > Ixodida > Ixodidae > Hyalomma > Hyalomma asiaticum. The sequence goes on along the minus strand of CM023484.1, from coordinate 40,383,606 downwards.
GCCGAAATGAACGAGTATCCCAATTTTAAGTGCGAGTTAGAGTTAACGCTAACGGAAGCGAGCGAGCTAGGAACTAACGCCCACACTCACCGTTAAAGCCCCATCTATAACTCAGTGCATGTAAAGTGCTTGCCAGCACGTTAGCAGGCTTATGTAGTTCGATGTTAGTGTTCAGTCCGTGTAAATTTTAGCCGCCGTTATGCTGTTTTCCCAACCTGCAAGTGCGGTTCTTTCATAAATGCAAGGCACTACATCCAACTCCACTAGGCAGTCACTCGTGCAGTGGGGGCAAAAAATATTACGAACTCCATACAGGATTCAGCGTGCGTATTTCGTATATGCAGACTCTCGTCACAAGTTTGCGGAGGAATGATTGCCACGACCTGTCACAATGAGGACAGTTCTAATGCTTCAAACTCAGCGGAGCTTTCATATACGCTGCGTCATTTTGATTGGATTTGCAAAAAAAGTTTTGCCGTCGAGAGGTGGTTTGACTGAAGTTGTTTTTATTTTCTATTTCGATACTGCAGCATTGGGCTTAACCCTGCCACGTAATGTATAAATACAAGGTTTACACGTGAATGCTTGACTAGACAAAGCAGAGGACAGAGAAATACCTTGCTTTTATGAGTCTAGCGCGGTCCGCCGTTGGTACATGTCACAATGCATGGGAGCCGAGTAATGACGCTTAAGTCATATTACGAATCATGGTAATGAGAGTAAAAAGACGAAGGTGTACACGTAGAATAGCTTAAAGGCACGACTGGATGGTTTTGTAAGCTTTTATAAAGCACATATTCAAGTCTACAACTTTCTGCTAGTAGCTCACAAAAGGATGCCGGGTGAAAATAAGAGAAGTACCTCTCCGTGCTAAATGGAGACTCGACGTAAGCATATGTATGTAAATCCTTGACATTACTTATTAAAGTACTTAAAGCCTACTTTCTCTTGGTCATGTAGAATCGTATAAGGAAGAGAGACAAGAACGTGACCGGCATAATGCGAATATTCTCTTCCAGTGGAGTTTCTCGTGACTCCTTCTATGTTAACTGCTACGTTGTCACTAGGGTATGCTGCTCGCAATGTGCGCATGACTGCGAGGGAACGTAATCCAGAGCCATCATGCGCACATAATCAGAGATGGGACGTTAAACCCAACAAATCAATCAATTCTTCACGTGTCACAGGGTGTACGACAGCACCTTCATTGAGTCACTAGAGAGAAACTTAGGTAACACCTACACTTGTGCACGTGGCAGTGGTCCAAACGCGACACTTACGACACACCTTCCCGAGGATGGATCAGTTACTTGCTAAAATTCACCACTAGAAGCTGGCTTTGCCGCACTTTGCGTCTTTGTGAGGAGAAGCACGCTTCACTAATTTCATTCACTCTGTGATTGGCTGCACCCATGCGATGCTACGGTGTGCGCAATCACAGCACTAGAAGCGGCAATGATCGTGAACGAACGAATGAATGAATTTCAGAAAAAAAAACAAATTAGATTCTAAAATCAAGCAGATGTTTCAACCAAAGTTATATTAAAGGCAGTGACGCAACCATCGAGCGCATGTTCCGCCTCGTTGGTAGAGGTAACACATTGAAATTGTCTCGGCTGCAATTCTATAATAATCCAAGTTAGTGCATTTTGTATTTACGGCAGCCTACCACCTCTTGTCATCATTAGCGTCTGCCCAGCCACTGCACAGCGGTGCCGTATTCCATATTTTAGATGCGGAGCATCTCTTGCTCCCGGGAATGTCACGCGTCCGGCGTCCGCACTCACACTACGCATGCGCGACTCTCCTCTCCCTTCTCTCTCTCCGACAGCTGCTGCAATAAATAAAGCGGGAAGAGAGCGCGCGCGCGCTTCGCTTCAGTAGTATCTCCTCCTTCTTCGATGAAAGTTGGTGGTGTTGTGTGATGGAACCAACAGTTCCGTCAGCGAATGGGTTGAAGCAAGTACGCATCAGCATCAACCCACACTCTGACAACGGTCACGCGATGCGTGGTAACGAACCTAGTTAACAACGTAATAACACGCAAGGTTCACCGCAAGGTTCATCGCAAAAGTAACACGGAAAACACTGTAAACCTGTAAACACCGCCGTTAAATGCACCGTTGAAACTCCCAGCGATGCTCCGCGTCACCCCATGGTGCCCTTCGGGGAGATGGTATAATTTGTTTTTACTAGTTAGCCGAACCTTGTGCAAAATGCTAATGCACGCCATAGGATTCACAGTGAATTGAATGATTTTTAGAAACGTGCTTTCGGCAACTCAGATTACTGTTCACTGAGTGGGCGCGGAATAAGAACACTATTCCGAATGCAGCTGACGTTCACATAAGAAAAGCGTGCTTGCGTATGACGCATGTTCGCAAACAGAAGTCGAAAAGAAACCTAGTTTCAGAGAACACGATTCCCAGGTTCTACAACACACAGGCCTAATGTTCGGCCTTGCACTAGTCGCATGCCATGAAAAAAAAAAAAAAAATAGGGCGGACCTTTATTTCGTCGTTTCGATGCAAACAATGTTCCTTTCCGAGTGGCATTCAAAAGTGAAAAGCTACAGCAAAGTTGCGTGCCGACAGGAAGCTTGATTTAGAAAGCACGTTCTCCGAATTGACTGCGCGGCGTCAGGGTCTCACACCCTCCAAGCGGTTCCAATTCCAAGATGAAACCTGCGCGGTTCGGTGAATCTGGAATTTATGCGCATACTTGTACAAAAGCAGGTGGTAGCGCATTCGAAGGAGGTCGACTCGGCGGCTGCAGGCTGCGTTGTTTGACCAGCGCCTGAACAGCCGCGTGCTGTTCGCACTCGAATGGAAGTGAGGCTGTTTTTATCAAAGTAGAATCCCGTTCATCGCGTGTTATCCTATTGGCTTCCTTTCTTTTTGTTTTAGCATGATAGCGAGCGCCAATTTGCACTCGCAATTTTGTAGGTTATTCAAAGCACAAAATACAGCGTGCGCCGCGCAAAAACATGCTTATTGTGCAATAACAAAACGTATGACTCCGGTAGACTACACGCCTTTAATGATGGAGGAGTTCGGTTTCACCCCTCAAGCACTTTCTGCGGTTCACTTCGCTTCGCTTCACATGCGGATAAAACTGTACCATCAGAACACAGTGCCGCTATTACCCAAAGAAGTGAAGCGAACATAACGCAACCATTCCCTCACATCGAGCTCAGTCCCACACCAGAAGTGAATACAATACACTTCAAAATTCTGCGTGCATACATTTTGCCGGTCGCCAATATGTCCCTCGTTACTGGCCCGAATAACTCATCGAACCTTCTTAACTACTTGCCGCGTCGACAGGAAAATGAATGCATATGAGATGCAAGCAAGAATATTTATGGTGGCGACTGCAAAGCAATTGCCTAAGAACGCTCTCCCCGAATCATTCGCACCATAAATGAAAATATGCGCAGCTTCACAACTTTCGCTGAATGCGAAGGCCTTCGCAGCAGAAGCGTTTTTTTTTTTCAGAAGAACATACAAGGCTCGTGTGTGTATGCGTGTGCGTGTGTGTATGTGTTTGTGTGTGTGACCGATGGAGAGGAAAAAAAAGTGAGTATTTTTTCTTTCCTTTTATGCTTTGAATCTTCTGCGCAAATAAATGTCATATCTTCGTTCTTCGTTTCTTTCTCATCTTCTTTATGCCAGCGCTTTTGTCGTCACGTCACATATTCAACATATTCAACGCTTCTTCACACCACTGCCAGTTTCTACTTTTATCCTGAAGTGAATGGAGACTCCGACCAACTTTTGTTCTTTACAACGTTATGTGCTTTGGAGCTTTATCCTTTCATGAGTTCTCAGGCCGCAGGCATTAGCTGCAATTTGGGCGCGATGAGACCAATATATTCGTTTTTATGGCTTTAACGATTGCTGGCTCGGTACTTCGTGCGGAAGTGACCTGATGCAATGCGCCAGCATTCGCATGTCCTTTTCTGCCACTGTTATCTCCTGAGGGGTCCTATTATTCACGGTACTTTCGTTGGCACGTTATTACTCAGCGCATATACTTAAGTTTCTTATTATTTTTCTGTTTTATTTTTCTTGAATTATTTAAGCAACTTCTCAACTCGAGCGCGTGCTTCTATAGCCATTCAAATTCGACGGCCAAGTTAAGTGCACCATATGAAGAAGGGAAGCCTGTGTTTTCTTTATGTTACTAGAGAGCCAGGAATACCGCCTGCTTCACGCACAATTGCCTGTTTCTTTTAGTGCAGACTGCTTCAGTGTCCACTATGCGAACTTCGTGCGAAATTTCCTAAGCAGGAGGCTCAGCTATTCCTTCTGAAAAAAAAAAAGAGTAGTAAGGAACTGAAACTAAACGGAGTACCTTCCGTTTCCGCAGATCGCTATACTCAATCACCGCGCTTTGGAACGGCGGTAGATCGTGCCTTTCTTTTCTTTTTTTTTTTAAATTGCTGAGTGCATTAATGTTGAATCCGGTGCGTGGCATAGTTGAAAAGAGCTCGAGTGTAAAATCAATTTCAGGAACCGCTGACCTATCAAAGGCGCGCAGTAATATATTCTCAAACGCATTTCACGAAGGTTTTTTTCTTTTTTTTTCAATGCTTGTTTACACTTTGACTTTTTTTCTAAGCTAGACTCTTCAAAAATGTCGCTTTGTCAGTGCTCTAGGCAATAAGGAGCTGGCCATGTACTTAATGGGTCCATGGAGAACCAAATGGGTCGCCAGGCACAGAGCGTATCGAACGTTATATTGTGTTTTGTTTCTGTAATCCTCGTGACCTACGTAAGTATTTAAACGCATAAAATGTGGAGATTACGTTAGTGGGAACATTGTTCCTATGCAATTATCCGTGGTCTACATTCCCTGATAAAGTGTTCTTCCTTATCCATTTTTGATTTTCTGATTGATTTGAACGACTTTGCTTGATTGAACGACTTTGCACACTACGTGTGTAGGCCTACTGAACAATTGCAGGGCGTACATTGCATTTTTTAAAATTTTTGTTCATCCAAATCAATATTTATGTGACCCTTGACTTAACCGCCATCAATTTTTGTTCTTAAGCGTAATCCGCAGTTCAAGGCCTTCAAGTGCGACTAACGTCAGTATATAGGCCTATTATAAAATGAGAGTAGGCGTTTATATTACAGAGCTTCGAGCTTTTCAACTGGCGGGTTTTGTTGCAATAAATAACATTACGGAAGATTTCAGCTTCTAGTGACGTTTGTTTCAAGGGGTTGGCAAGCGAGAAAGCTTTTCTTTCGACCATTCATTCACATGAAAGTGACTGCCAGAATTTTCTGCTGTGACGCATAGTTATTAATACATTAATTTGATTACATATTTGACCGGGCTTTGGCTGCGATCAGTGGTGTACTGATTATTGGTAGGACGTTCTTCAACGTCGCATCTAGCTCACGTAGTGTGTCGCACAGCAGCCGCTGTCCATTCACGTACCCGATTTACATCAACTATATGCATTGTCAGTTAAAAAATTTCCGATCGTACTAAATGTCAGCTTTTGGACGCCGTGAACCACTACCTCATTCCCCTTCACACCTTTGTATTTAACGTATTTTCGAACGAGCAATTACCTGCCACAGGGGTCCAGTGGCTATAGGACTAGGTTGCCGATCCGGAGGTCGCGGGATCGAATCTGGGCAGCGGCGGCTGCGTTTCGATGGAGGGGAAATGTTGAGGCCCGTGTACTGTGCGATGTCAGTGCACGTTAAAGAACACCAAGTGGTCGAAATTTCCGGGACCATTCAATACGGCATCTCTCGTAATCATATCTTGTGTTCGGGACGTAAAATTCCGGAAATTATTATTAACGAGCAAGAGCAGTGGCGTTGCGTTGCGCTGCGCTATTATCTTGCGCAACGATACACGCAGATGGAAGCTTTGAAACTGAAACCACAAACCAACGTCCGAAAAAAAGTGGCCGCGTTCTTAGTGGCCTACCCAGCAGCTGCGTCTGTAACGTCGCATCGAGGCACTTAAAAGGGTGTCCTGCACGTCGTGCTAAATGTCTTACACGTGCCGAGCATAACAGGCGCGGAGGCGGCGGACAACTTGGCGCGCCGGAGCTTTACAAATGATAGCGCCATTTGTCCAAGTGCCTCCTGTAGTGGCCTACGGGTTTTAAGTGCGCGCTCCTAATTCCAAAAAGAACCGTGCGCGCGCAAAATCTTCCACGCACTCGTAGACGAACTTAGAGCAGCCAAGTGATTAGACTCGCCCGGCTTCCGATAATAACAAAGCGAGAGGCGCCCGACGCTTCCGGATACCGGGTATGCATGGTCACCACATGGAGAGAACGTTCGCACGTTTGCTCATCAGGAGTTACCATGTGACACGTCCCATTTCTGCGAGCATATTTTCAGGTTCGCTTTTTAAAGTGAAGTGCATTAGATAGATAGATAGATAGATAGATAGATAGATAGATAGATAGATAGATAGATAGATAGATAGATAGATAGATAGATAGATAGATAGATAGATAGATAGATAGATAGATAGATAGATAGATCGTCAGTTAATCGCTGTCAGTCATGAGACCTATATATCGTTGATTCATCGAAGCCTGCGCGCGTTGCGACTTCGGGGATGTAAGTTTCTTCTCTTCTTTTTGTATTGAGGCGACGCTTTGATAACTCGTCGAGCGGTAACCTTGAAAAACACCGTGAGCTGGAGTGGTGAGTGGAGCAAGAACTCACGCGACACGCATTGAAATGCACACATGCTGGTCACGTGTAGCGCAAACCAGGGCGGAGCATTCAGCATGATAGACCCCGCATGACACGTGCCCGCACACACCAGCACGGGAGATAGCGACACGTGATTTCGCAGGGAGCGAATACATGCACCACATTTGGTGGTGCCTCAAGGAGGCATGTGTTCCCACCTATATCGGTGTGGATGTCAACCGGAATGGCAAATCGTGTACTTTGAACCGCGCACTTTGAACCGCGGCGCTTCAGGCATGTGGATGTTTCGTACTGGTCTTACTTAGTAATTTCGCATTAGGATACAACATTAGGAGACGGGAGCTTTTCTGCACCAGCTACGGGCATCGCTGTGCAGTTAATATTTCATCTGACTTTCTTTCCTCGAGCAATGAAGCTCTGGCCTGGAGTGCATGATATGGGAGTGTGTGCTTACGAGCTGATTTTCCGTTTCGATTTCTACCAGGCCATGCTTTTAAATCAGCATGGTTTGCTTAGTTTTTATATTCTGGGTGGAATTTTACGTCTGTATTTCTACTAGATTCTTTTTCATTGTTGCTCGAGGTTGCCTAGTTTAGTTTCCAGTTGCGCTGCACATTGTTACCGACCTCTTTGACCACCTCCTCTATTCTGATGAGACCGTGTAAACAGAGCACCTCTTTTGGGACTTTCGCTTATTTCTTTGGGTTTCCCCGACCCCTACTCGCATCGATCTCATTTGCTAATTGGCGCGAGGCCAACTGGGCATCGACGCAAGCGTATCTACAGTTGCCAAGAGGAACTAGGTCACGCGACGACCTTGCGCTGATTGCTTCGGCGACGCCTCTTTTTGTCGTTCACGCGCGGAGCTCTCTCAAGGCCAAGTAGATTTCGAACAGGCCAATTGCTAAGAGTGGCACGCTTCTTAGATTGGCCACAGACTGATTGTGCAAAAGCTTGTTTCTCCATCATGGTTCATTTTGAATATTGGCGCAGTAATTATGATCATCAGCGTCATCATGTCTACATCCACTACGTCCCAATATCCAGCTTGGCTGTGCCTGGAGGTAGAGAGAGAGAGAGAGAGAGAGATATGATGGGCGGAAAGGAGGGAGGTTAACCGGAAGGAAGATATCCAGTTTGCTACCCTGCATTGGGGAAGGGGTGAAGGGAGACGGAAAGGGATGGAAGAAAAGAACAAAGGGAGAAAGAGAATGGTAAAATCGCGCACACACGCCTGGAGGTATTTCTTAACAGAAGACAGTGCTACCAAGATCTGGTAGTGTGCCGGTAAAAATCTAAGCCAGTTACACTGCACCACTGCAGTGATGCGCCTTTGCTACCCTTGCGTTTCGATTGTATTTATCGTCGGCGCTTTCGAAATATTTTCGCTTAATTTCATCTAATTAAGTGATTATTATCTTTATTGTGTAGGTTTTATTTCACTTTACTAATCTGGTTTGTTTCACCATTCTTAACCTGGATCTATCTGGATTATTAAAACTTTTTTTTTTTTCAATTATTAGCACGTTTTGGCCCTGTTTGCCCTGTTTTAAACTGCTGTCTTCTGACCGTGACAACGACATGAGACGGCATTACACGCCGACTGTCTCGTCTCGTCTGTAACGTTAATTAATCAAGCCAAGAAACCCGTTGTCTCTAACGTGGCTGTGAATGGCAAGCTTGTTTTGCTGTATGTCAGAGCCGATCAAGCTACATTTAAATTGCCGGTTAACTTTTTCCCGCCTTGCAATTCGGAGATCTTACTTTTTCTCGATGTCTGGAGTAGCAAGCCAGAATCACCTGGAGTAGCAAGCCAGGCCGTTAACCAGGCTAACATCTCCAGATTCATCAATAAAATATTCTATCTCTCTCTCTTTCTCCTCGATGTCTAAATGATGTAAATGGTTGTGGTGAAATAAAACCTACCGGTCATGTGCATTGTAGGGGCGAAAAACGAAATTGAATGCCAAATGTAGAACGACTTGCGCATGCACGAACAGGTATCTTGCCGTGCAGTTGCTAAAGGGAACTTCGTATAACTGAGGGTAAACTCATTTACTCCCCCACCACCTCCCGTACACTCATTTGTATATTTACCGTACGTTTACCGCATCCATTAATTGCGACTAGACATTTCGACACGAAAAGACCTTGTAGTAGTTTTACGCAGTGACATAACACTGCACAAAGACAAGTTGATGGTCAGTATCAACGTATATAAAGTCCCTGCTATTCAAATATTTGCCCTGCTTAGCTGATTGTAGCAATCACACAGGCTGTGATTACTACAATTACCCTCTTGCGCAAAGGCGCGCTCGAATACTGAGAAAAAAGGAGGGACCAAGACCAGAGTGACTTTCGCTCATTGTGTTTCCTGTATTGGTGTCTTTTGCCTTCCGCAGCACTTCCGTGCTACGCTTTTCAGGTCATGTCAAAATCGAATCAAATTGAATTGAATCAATCAAATTGTTGTTTCCAACAACAGTTGGGGGTCTCTCCGGCGAAGAGCGGTTACAAAACCACTTGGAAGGGCCTGAGGGCCCACTTACATGCACCGAGCCAATCAGCCCGTTAGCTCACTGTTCTGAGGTTCACATTTTCTCACAACATATCTGAGCGAGGAAAGCACACTTGAGATATCTGTCTTAGCTGAGAAGTTTATTACAGTGTTTCAGTGTTTGTGAAATCATCCGGAAGCTTTAAGGCTGAGCTCGCAAACGAGCCGTGTTGTTCAGGGTCCTCGATATGTCGCCCTGCAAGAAGCGTTCTTACAGGAAATGTCAACCGCAGTTGTCAGCCTGACTGCACCTCGAGCACATCGGCGACATCTGTTCTTGCAGAAACAAGCCTAACAAAAGAAAGAAAAGAAAAGAAAGGAAAAGAGAAGTAAACAAGCCTGTGGCCAACGAACACGGTGTAAATCTCGGATTACTGAAAATGGCCAAACACCGCCTGCGGAGCGAACACCCCAAGTGAGAAGAAAGAAGTGCAGACTCCGGCCAACCGCAAAGGTCTAGAGTACAACAAGCGGCTCGAAAAAGGCAACACGGCGTGCAGGAAGCTAATACGCTTCGTGTCTAGGCCGTGGCGCGAAGAGACAATGCGACCGTAATGCAGCAAAGGCCCCAGGTGACAGCAGAAACAAGGAGAAGGCAGAATGCGAGCAAACAGTGAACTCAAACAAACAAACAAACAAACAAACAAACAAACAAACAAACAAACAAGCAAACTTTTGCTATAAAACAAGTGCACGAGGAAACGATTAAAGAAACAAAAAGAGACACAAGGAGCGCGAATCGACCACTCCGCCAAATGAGAAAACCGCCGCGAAGTCACTGACGAGAGCCCCGAGGGGGGATCCGGGGCTAAGGCTGTGTATTGCTGCGGAAGCGACACCGTTCTCACCCAGACAGCGGTGGCAAAAAGAAAGAAAGGCAAGGCGGCGTGGGAGACAGAGAGAAGTAATGAAAGAAAGAAAAGAGGAAACGATGGAAATATCGAAGAAGGAGTTAAGAAAGTGTGGAACGGGACAAATTTTATAAATAACTGCAGAAGGGTGTGTGAAAAAAAAAGAAAAGCTAAAGCCAGTTCGACCCTTGTGAAATCTGATTAAACAGAGGAGCTGGGACAAGGGTATCACGTTCACTATCACTATCACTATCACGTAGCCCTATCTCACTATCATTATCACTGTCATTATCAGTATCGTTATCATTATCACTAAGGGTGTGAGTGGGCCGAGGGCAAGCGCGGGTCCGCTTTTTCCTTCAACGCTACCCTAGACTTTCTTTCTTTCTTTCTTTCTTTCTTTCTTTCTTCTTTCTTTCTTTCTTTCTTTCTTTCTTTCTTTCTTTCTTTCTTTTCGCGTAATTGCAATGACGTAGCAGTAGACTGAGATAAAGAGTATCACTAGTGGGTACAGGCAGAAGGAAAGTTTGTGGTTAATGGGTCAAAGGTAACAGCACGTTCGCATTTCCCTTCTCTGTGACAGCGGACGTCGGCGACGGCGGACATGGAAGGCCCCTAAAGTGCTCCGCTATTAAAACGTGAATGACGATGACAAGCGACGCAAGAGGCGAAGAAGGAAATGAAGGAAGGAACTCCACGAAAGAAGGAAGTAATGAAACAAGGCATCAGGGAAGAAGGAGAGAAAGTAAAGAGGAGATGAAGGAAGCTCCGGGTGACTTTCAAAATAGCCGTGGAAGCAAATGCAGTGACCGCGAATGCTCAGTGAAAGCGAATCAAGGATATCGGTCCTTTCGCCGAAACTTCTTGATTTTTCCTTGTAGTGTTTGTGGACCGCGTATGCTGGGGTTAAGGAGGAACCCTGCAACGTATAGCCTTACGGTTTAAGTGTTTCACTCGAAATGTGGAAGGCCTGCTCTCGTAAGTTGGCTGGCAGTCGTAAGCACGTATGTCGGCCACAGTACTGTTTTAATCTATGAAACAACTTTCACTAAATCGTCGCGACGGCTCATCCTGAACCTCTAATCAAGACTGGCAGGTGTAGGTGCAAGGTGCTCACGCTTCTCTTCCAAGAAATATCGAAGTAAGAACGTCCAACGTAACCAGCTCTGTCCTGTGCCTTCCTTCTTCTTTGCGATTGCGTCGTTTTCAGCTGGAATTTTTTTACGCCATGAACCAACACGCCCTAACAAGCTACCCTACTCAACCAAAGCCTCAATGTACTATGATGCGTGTATAAGAGTCGACGCACTTCACCGCCGGTCCGTTCTTATCGATGACCAACAATTATGTTCGCTGCTGTCCTAAAGCGAGAGTCGCTTTCTTCGCTGGGCACGTTTTCTCCTAGTAAAAGAACTTGTTCTTTAATTGCCAGGATTCTGCGTCCTTGATCGTCACGATCAATGGATAAAATGCATTTTGATCGCTGTTCATGGGCATGTTTCTGGAATTTTGATGTTCTGACCAGATTTCATTTTACACGGAGCACATTTCCTCACTGGTACTTTGGCGCCCATATTTACTAAAGTGCTCCATGACACACGCCTACCCTGCACAAGGAGGCAGGAAATAAAGCGCAATGTACTTTTGTTTTGTTCTTCATAGTAACTATATAAAAATTTAGACGAATCGAAGCTTACGCAGTTATTGAATGTAAAAGTCGAATTAAAATCGCAGACGTGGTGACTATTCTGAAGACAACAGCGACTGCGGCAGCTGTGGCGAAATTCTACCACTTTTCTTCTCTATGTGACTACAGAGAAAACAATTTTTTTTTCACATGTCAAATTCACTATTTCAGAGGTGATCCACAATGACCTTCATTCCGTGAAGGCCACCGCAATTTAGTCACGTACCCAGAATATACATCTACAAGGGGGCAGCCGATTGTCGATTCTTACCAAAAAGGCAGAGACTTATTGACTGGCTCTCACTTCCTTTCTTGGGCTAGGAAGGGGCGCGCGCAGACAAAAAGCATGATCGATAGTCTCCGCACGTTGCAACTGCCTATACGGTCAGGCAACGAGAAATCAGCAAATTTATCATCTATAGAAAGGGGCGTAACAGAGAGGCAAATGTCGTTGTTGGCTTGTGCCGATCGAAGCTCTGCGCCTGTTTAGCTTTGTGCGTAGATAGAGATCACGTAAACATGGCATTGTTCGGCGGTGCGACTGACGACAAACATAGAGCCTTTGGAAAAATACCCATGATTGCGATACAGACAGAGAAGAACTCTGGCTGTGAATATGGTACGCGAAGACTCGTAACGAATGCTTATTCGAGTTCACACGTTATGTTTGTCGTGAACTTTGCTGCGAAACTTAGCAGGACACCTGATTCGGCATATTGAGAGTTCAGGGCAGTGAACAAAGAGAGCATACATGGACAAGCGCTCTTCATTCGTGCTTCAATTAGCATCCTTCTTGTCGAAAGCATTTCTTGTCCAGTGGTCACTTTTAACAGCGTAGCCGTTTAAGCGTGGTAGAGTGCCGGTGTTGTCCGCACAAAACTGGCTGAGCGAGCACATGCCGGGTATGCGCCAAGCAGCTCTTATCATAGCACGGAGAAGAGATTCTTGAATTGAAAAGAAGAGAAAGGCACAGAACAGTAACTGTCTTTCGTGGAGGAGGACACCTCAACCATCTTGTGCAGGGGATGCAAGGGGGATGAAAGCACAGAATGAAAGAAAATGTTTGAATCACAGTGAGAGAAAGGAGATACCGGCGAAAGGACCATGCCACGCATAGTAGAGTTGGCAAGGTGGCGGGAAAGAGAAGTGTGTGTGAAGAGGAGTGACGTGAGGGTAGAAGGAAGGAAAGGATGAGTGGGAGGGTAAAGCACAGCATAACCCCTTGTTCTAGGACGGGGATATCAAAGGAAAGTGGGAGTGAGGAGGAGTTATGTAAGGACGATGAGGAGGGAAAGCAGGAGGAAAAGCAGTAGGCGAGAGGGTACACCATAGCATAGCCATGTACAGTCTAGTATAGCAATGGTGTGGGAAAGCGAAGTGAGGGTGAGTTTGAGGAAGGAAAGGAGGAGAGAGTGCGATATGAGAGAGATAGAGAAAGATGATGGAGATAAGAATGAAGAAGAAGAAGATGCCCAAAGACTTAAAAAAGAAATATGACCGAAAGAAGAAGGGGATGAAGAAACATGAACAAAGAACTCAATCTACGTTCGCAAGGTGGTTCGCACGCTGTTTACTCAAGTTGGCACAGGCACGGAACAGACCTCTTTTTTTTTTTTTCTCAGCGCTAGGGATTCAAAATTTCCGTCCAATACAATGAAAGCTCTCCGCCAGCCAACTATAGAAACGAGAGGCAGGGAAAAGGCCGGCCTTGTTTTCTACCTCTCATCACGCTGCAATTAACAAAGGGGAGTGGAGCGCTAACGCAAGGAACAGTAGCTTCAAACTGAAGCTCCGGTTCCCCTCGTTAGAGAGAGAGAGAGAGAAAAAAGAGGAGAAAGGCAGGGAGGTTAACCAGATATTAGACTCCGGTTTGCTACCCTGCACTGGGGAGAAGGGTTGCTGCTCATTGGCTGACATAATCAGGGCCTTCAATGCACGGCATGACATTGGTGAGATGGAGCGTATGCATTTCATGTCCGCATGGCTTACGTCGCGCTCATGGAATTGTTGTACATCAAAAACGCGTTGCCCTCAATGTCACTGTCCAACACACGATAAAGTACCAGACCAGCTTTTTTTTTAGAAGATAAGCAGTGGGAATACTGCTGCCCAGATTTAAGCATAGAAGCGTGCTCTCGCAGCTCCTTCTTTCATTTATCATCCGATTTTCCATTCGTGGAAATAGAAATGCAAGACCGGCTGATCGTTCGAAGTTTACCCAGTCTTCGGAACTACCTTGCTCGGCCTTTACTCCCAGTATACTTAAAATTTATGCGCATCTTTTGCGAACGTCCCCAATAAGTCAACTTCTCTCTTGACGATAGCGAATAAAAATGGGTATGCATTTGTCATACCTGGTATTTTCTATCTCGATCATTTATTGTCCTTTTTTTTTAGCTTGCGAAGAATACGTCGTGTTTGACGCCACGTGTAGAATCAAATGTGGACGATATTCATTGTTTCAAACAGTCTTGATTGATTGATTTGTGGGGTTTAACGTCCCAAAACCAGTTCTGATTATGAGAGACGCCGTAGTGGAGGGCTCCGGAAATTTGGACCACCTGGGGTTCTTTAGCGTGCACTGACATCGCACAGTACACGGGCCTCAACATTTCGCCTCCATCGAAATGCAGCCGCCGCGGCCGGGATTCGATCCCGCGACCTTCGGATCAGCAGCCGAGTGCCATAACCACTAGACCACCGTGGCGGGGCGTTTCAAACAGCCTTAGCAAAGAAAAAATTCCACGGGAGGAGAGTTTATTAAGTGAATAACACATCTCGCCGTCTCTTTGCGGCGTAAGAATAGGCATTTACCACGTCCTCCTCCTAAGCGATGAATATAGGTAAACTTAAAAACCGATTCTCTCAGGCTGATTGAGTTTCTTTTTCAATATCACAGAGTGCGCGTCCTCATCACACTTACTGAGTAAAATAGTTCCTACAACTAAGCGCTTTCGCATACAATAAGATAACCCTTAACTGGCACGCTTTTGCCGTACAAGGCATTGGTTGGAATAAAGGTCGAAGATAAACACAGAGAAAAAAAAAAGCGTCCATATCCGAAACTTCTCGAAAGAGCAAAATGCCCACATCCTTTAGGTGTTGTGTTTTGTGGGGTTTAACGTCCCAAAACCACGGTATGATTATGAGATGCGCCGTAGTGGAGGACACCGGAAATTTCGACCACCTGGGGTTGGTTCTTCTAACGTGCACTAACACTTCACAGCACACGGGCCTCAACATTTCGCCTCCATCGAAATGCAGCCGCCGCGGCCGGGATTCGATCCCGCGACCCTCGGATCAGCAGCCGAGTACCATAGCCACTATACTACCGTGGCGGGGATGTTTTAGGTGGACTGCCACTATAAATACAGCATCGGAACCATTTGGTTCGAACAGCACGTTGTGCAACATAACAGAAGCAAATTTTCTTTCGCGAGCTTGCAAGAAATTTTGCACACCTAAGCGAATACGAAATCCTAAAATTGAAGAAGTGGTCTCTCTCTCTCTCTCTCTCTCTCTCTCTCTCTCTCTCTCTCTCTCTCTCTCTCTCTCTCTCTCTCTCTCTCTCTCCCTTTTTCGTCTAGGCGGCGCAAAAAATCAGTGTAGAGACTAGCCGCCTTTCTGGTAAGCTTTAATGTGGGGTCTCAACAGGTGACCTCTCATTGTTTATTGATGGATGTACGGAAGAACTCTATTCATGTTCCTTACGTCGCGCTATTTTTCAGCCCGGAGCGGGCAGCTCACACGTTGGGACCGAAAGGCATAGACTTAGGTCTCTTCTCATGCCCGTTGGACGTGCGGTAGCTATTCTTCTAATTTGTGACTGTTAATCGGGTTTATGCGCATTAGGCCAGAGCATAACGAAGAAAGATTTGCGTCTAAGATGAAGCAGGCAAGTGAACCTAGACTTTTCTAGCGACACTGTACCTTGAGCCCACTGTACATAAAAAAAAGCAAAAGAAAGAGAGAGAGACGAAGAGGGAGAGAGAGAGACAAACGAAGAAAGAAGAAAAAGAAGGAAAGAAAGAAAGAAGCAGGGAAGTGCGCCTTGAAATGACCATATTGTCACGTGATCTCTTAATGCAAGATGGTGAAAAGTGGAAGAAGGAATGGCGCTTTAGTTAACGTTTCGAGGAGGAGTTTTGTCGAACGCAAGTCCCGCTGTCGGAACGTATGTTTTAGTGACGTTCTCATTTCAATCGCTTTTCAACCGCTACTTCCCATCTTCTGTTGAATGCCGGCATTGTTTCGAAGCAATAGCGGGCCTTCGAAGCATGCGCGTGTATTTAGGTTGTGGTGTAAAATTGTCGTGCCTTGTATAAACAGCCGAACAATGAAGATTGTTCGCTGCACTAATACATCTGAGAAATAATTTTTCAACTCGATCTGGATTGTTTGAATGATATGTGGAATTAGTACTTTTGCGTAAGAGAGACAAAATATGAAGAGGTCGCATTTATCATGTGTTAATGATAAGAACTATCTAAATATCTTAACGGCTTCAATAAATAAATAAATAAATAAATAAATAAATAAATAAATAATAAATAAATAAATAAATCGTAGGCTGGTTAAGTCACATGATAAACAGGTGTCCAATAGCTTGCGATGGCGAATGAGAAGGAGATGACACAGAAGGAGAAAATGAACATGACAGACCAATTCGTGATGCGCAAATTTCTTTTCTGTTTAGTTCCGCAGTTTCTACGGCAGCAAAAAAAAAAGAGACAAAAAAAAAAAAGATTGTTCAGATGCACTCCACTCGTTCTTAAGGTGGCGCCTCTGAGAACACAACTCTAAATCAACCGCCTATTCTAAGAATACATTCAAAATAGTGAATTGAGAAGTTCACGCCCTGCCTTCTTCTTTTATTTTTTTTTTTCTGGTCCCGAACTATTCGTCAGAACGAACGCCTTTGTGTTCGTATTTCTGCTGCGAAAGGGACTTGATTGCGTTCGACAAGGATCGTTAAACACACACAAAGCCCCACTCCGCTATGGGAGGCCAGCAAAACGGAGACGCTTGAAGTTCGTCGGAACTACTCGCAAACCTCACCGCAGCTGTGAAGAAAAGAATAACACAAAGGGAAGCAAGAAGTAAGAGGGAGAAGAAAAATAAAGAAGATGAAAAGAAAGAGCCTATTTTATAGCTTTCTCAGTTTGGAGTCGTATGGCGCAGTTTGCCTTGGAAGAGAGAAAGAGACCCGGCAGTCAAGCATTATTGTGTACTTTACACACCTTATTATGACGATGTAAGAAAGAAAGAACTTGTGCTCGTTGAGCGGCATTAAATATTTATTAGATTTATTTATTTATTTATTACATAGACGCGCATTCACTTCAAGAGCACTAAATCAATGGGACGGGGGGGTATACACCTGCTTCGTACAATTTTGAACGCAGAATACATACGCAGTGTAACACAAAGAGCGAAGAACTCTGTCTTAGCAGTTAAACAAAAGCAATAGGTCGCTAACATTTTGTTATAGCCCCGCCACAGTGGTATAGTGGTTATGGTACTAGGCTGCAGAACCGAAAGTCGCGGGATCGAATCTCGGCGGCGGCGGCTGCGTTTCGAAGGAGGCGAAATGTTGAGGCCCGTGTGCTGTGCGATGTGAGTGCACGTTAAAGAACCCCAGGTGGTCGAAATTTCCGGAGACCTCCACTACGGCGTCTCTCATAATCAGAGCTGGTTTTGGGAGGTTAAACCCCACAAATCAATCAATCAATCAATCAATCAATCAATCAATCAATCAATCAATCAATCAACATCTTGTTATAGAAGCACCAAGCATGATCAAGTTAACAGGGAGCTATAGATCTTGAATACTAATGTGAAACTGATGATTGGATACAATGCTCATAACAGTTTCAGAATGCACGTTCCATTCATGTGATGTTCGAGGAAAAAAATGAATGCTAAAACAAATTACTTCTCCCGAACTTTGAGGCGGTAGTGGCGGCGGTTCGAAATGTAACGTGGTGTAAGTACGCGACTCGTCTTATCTATACCAGAGTGCCCATATAAAATATTGTGGCTACGCTCACGCAGTGTCTGTGCTAAACTTCGGGGGCTGGTACAACTTAGTACTGAGACGAAGTGCGCTATCGAAAGAATGATGAGAGCATCACACTCTGAAGCGTCCGGTATTCCACTTCTGGTCGAAGGCGCTCGCATTAGCCCATCGTCCCGAAAAGCTCAGAAGTGCCGTCCCACCCTAGTGGGATATTTATTCCGAGCTTTTGGAACAAGATACAAGTGCATTGAAAACAATGAACGCGTATGTCCAATGCGATCTTTTTCATATTCTGGCAATGCCTTGTGAACATGGCCCTACGTGGCTCTAGTAGGCTGCGCTACGCGTTTAATGCCGTTAGAGCGTAATCCTCAGCAAGTACGCATCTTCCCGAACCATAAAGTTGAAAGTCGTATGTTTTAGGCTCACGCAAACACTATACTGTTAATTATATGAACGCGACTTCACGAACGCTTGTGAATGGTTCACCCGTGAAAGCACCTTAGAGTTTTGCGCCTGTGCTTACATTAACTTTTCTCTCCTTTATTTTTCTCTTGCTCTTCTTTCCTCTATTTTGTCTGTTATTCCCTATCCCCCTTCCCAGGTGTAGGGTAGCCAAACTGAAAACGTGCTTGGTTAACATCCCTGCCTTTTATCTTAATCTCTCTCTTTCTCTCTCGCGTTCTCACGGCTCACGGCAAAGTTTAGTTTGCGCTGCACTGGCCGAATATGACTAGGGTTGTTCGTTTTCGGGTACTATCCAAATTCGCCCTATTACAACACCACGAACGTGTTTAAGGAAAACCGGTTTAAACCGGATTTCTCCATGTGTTCCAATACCCCATAAAAACCTGTTTTTTTATGCGGCGATGAGCCTGCAGAGCGCGTGCGCTATAGCTACCTTACCTTGGGAGAACGAACTTACATCATGTTGGCTTAAGTGAGTTGTAGTGACCCGCCGTTGATTTCATTGACTGTGTGCAGCGCTGCGGACGCTGCCGATCGTCATTCGTAAATTTAAGCTTGTTAAATATACCCCCCCCAAAAAAAAATGAAAGAAAAGAAAAAGAATAGTATTTCGAGATGTTTCAACAACAACAACAAAAAAACCTACTTCTTCCGAATATTGCGTTCAAAAATAGCACCCGACTTTGATCTCCCGTATTTGAAAAAAAAAATATAAAAAACCCAGAAACTGTCAACCTAAATATGGCTTCTTCATCAACACCACCACCAACAAAAAATAATAATAATAAAGAAGAAGAAGAAAAAGAACCCTGTTTGTGTGGGCCCATACTGAAACACACTTCTCCTGGAGGAGGGAGGATTCCGGAGAGATTGCGAGGGATCTCTCAATCCTTCATCGCAGGCGCCGGTGCAGGCCATGCACGCAGGCGATCAGTGAGCTCGGCTTCTTTTTTTTGCTCTCTCGAATCTTGCTTTCCGACGTCGGCGCCACCGCGAGGTGGCGGCAGCGTGCGGTGGTGGTAGGTGGCGCCCCCATCGAAACAAGCGGCCGCGACCGAAACGCGAGCCGCGGGCCGAGGCGCGGGTGATGTGGGGGGTGGAGACTCCCGCGCCGAGCCGTACTGCTGGTGCGGACGATCGGCTGGGCATAACGGCACCAGGCCGGCAGCGAGAGTGGCAGGCACGCTCGGCCGAGGGACGCACGGGGCGCTGATGCGGTGAGCTCACACTCAAGGACGCCACCGTACAAGGCACACGTCACGCAGTACGACGCTCAGTGCTGCCTAGCCACCTGTCTGTGGAACTGTAGGCCGTGCCAGATCGCCCAATCATGGAGCGACTTATCGAGAATCGAGAGGAAGTCACCGAGCCGGTGCCCACGTGCGTCTTGGGTGAGTGACGAGCCACTTCAATGGTGCGCTGACACTATTAGCGATGACTGTAACAAGACGCGACGCGCATGTTAGTGTAAACACAAACAGGTTTATTTTTATGGCCGCAGTTAAAACTTTCGTCTTTAGGAGTTACACGCAATTTCTGTTACTTTAGCAATATATCGCCGTAGTGATGTAAATTGTCCGAGCAGCTTATTTTCAGGTCTCGTTGCACCGATTTCCAGATCCACAACCTGACTTCGTTGCTGTCGCTATGAGCATATATCTTCCGTATTCGGCGAAACCAATATCAACGTTGACTTAGTGGAGCTCGCTAATGCGACGCACCCGTAAATGAAATGTATAGATGAGCTATGGTGCTTTCATTTTTTTCCTCAGCTTGCCATATGGTTACTTTGTCTATGAACATAACTACATTTTCTCCTCTCATATGTTTAATGTTTTCTCAGCCGGTAAACCGTGGTTCACTCTTTCGTGGTGTCCGACTGCAAACGAGCATATCGGCACGGGCGCTGCCTGTTTTCTTAGACAAGCATCTTTTCTGTTCACCTGAAAATTAAATTTAAAACAAAAGAAACTGTTTGCACAAAGCCTACCTTCAGGGATGCAGCGTAGGACGAATAATAACTCTAAAGCGGCGTTCACTTTGTCTGGAGCCTATAAGCTATAAGCGTAGCGGACGGAATACGCTGCTGTACTTGTCCGAGCCATCTTCTCATTAATCTTGTGTAATTTAAGTCTCCATTATCGTGGTGCCCCGCCTCATCGCGTAGTGACCTTAGTTGAGTACTTATAGTACAATTCGGATGCATAAGGTAGCACGCACACCGTTTCGCTTCCAGGTCATCTTTTATTCCATGCACTTTTCTCTTTCTATAAAAAAGGGGCGGGGGAGGGGGGGGGGTGGCAAAGGGGGAGCGCTGTTTCGTATACCGGGAGACGTGATGCCTGGACGGTCAATTCTTTTGCAATGTTGTCTCTTGAACTTTCGCGGTAGACATCGTTAACACGCACGTTGAGCAACGCGCACTTCGCCGGAGGTCGCGCTTGCGATAGGACCATTAGAGTTGTAGTCTCAACCTACCCCCGGCAGTGTCTTTGTAAATATTGTGCAAGGCAGCTTCGGTGCTACCGTACGCGTGTACGTACATACGTGTGAGCTAATATTAGAAACGTGTGTGATGTTCGATTAGAATGGACTATGTGTACTCGACTACAGTGGCCCCTTTTGTAGGCTGTGCAAATACTTTCGGAGGCGCCGACGGCATTGTCTCTGTGTGTGACGTGCACACGCAGGTGTGCGCGTTAAGATGTCTCGGTAGCAGTTCTCTCGACGAAAGCTAAGGGGAAAAAAAAGTGACGCGAAATACATGCCTTCGACTGCGATAACGCAATTCAAACTCACGCTTTGTGCTTTAACGTTCTCGAGTTCATCAAGTAACCGCTGAACAAATGCACGGTGAATTATTACATATATCGCTTACACGTATTCTTCGTACCACTCGTCACCTCTCATTGTGAAAATCTCGTGCGCTTTATATGTTCTTCTCAGGGAAACGTATGCCACACCCGAATATTACACATCATCATAAGAACACATATCAAAGCGTTTGCGTTAACTTGAAAGATAACTCCTCAAGAAAAGCTCTACGGCAATATCCTTTTTTCGTGGAGATAGTTGTACATCCCGCATACGTACAAATAAATTCGTCATGTGTTTTGAACTCGTTGTGCAATTCCTTTTGCACAAGCGCTGGCGTCACCTGAATGAGCCTCCGGCCCCATTCGACTGCGTACGAACTGACGCATAGTACGCGAACTAGTAACGTCGAGTCGGGTAACCCGTTGCCATAGAAACGCGCAGTGTGTAACGATCGTACGTGTACGTATCCCTAATGTAATACAAAAGGGGAGATGCGTATTCGCCGGCCGATGCCAGAGAAGCGAACCGATCCTCGTGCCACCCGTACACATCCCCCCATTTCCTATATCGGGAAAGCGCGTGTGACGAAAACACGAGGGGTGTAGCATTCCGGTCGAGTGCGTCGGCGTTCGCCTCGGTCAGCTCTGGGCGGGAACGCGATCTTCGTTTCTATACGCGTTGCCAAAGCGCGGCTGTCGCTCGTCCAATTTAGCGCGCCGAGCAGCTATGCAACGGAAGTTGTGTTATCTCCGTGGGTGTCGCACTCTCGCAGGAGTTCTCGTACCATCGATAAATGGAGCGACGAAATGGGCGCAAATTTCATGAAGATAATAAGTGTGGTTCGCTTAAGGAAAGGAGGCTGCAGCCCTTGCGGGAGCACGGCTCAGCGTCCGTGGATGGGGGGGCGGGGAATATTAGAAAAGAGAGAAACGCCGTAGTGGAGGGATCCGGAAATTATGACCGCCTAGGGTTCTTTAACGTGCACTGACAACGCACAGTACACGGGCCTCGGGCATTTTCGCCTCCATCGAAAATGCGACAGCCGCGACCGGGATGGAATCCGCGTTTTTTTTTTTTTTTGGTATGGCGTACCACTAGACCGCCGCGGCGGACACATGAAGCTGTACTACTTAACCAGGAGATCTAAAGAATGAAAAGAAACAAGCAAAAGAAAGAAACCTTTATTTAACGCCTCCTTGCTGCAATGTCCCAAGGGCGCTGATACGCGAGCCGAACTTTCACTAAAATAATACATTATGAGGCGCGCATGCATGTTTGATTTACTTTAAGAACACATTTGGCAGTGCCGCAAGCGATGCTATTCCGCGGTCTCCATTTTCCAATTCCGCTTCCGTGCCTGCAGGCGTGCGTTCAGCAGCAAAGTTCTGCTTCCTGTGTTGCGCATGCGGCCTGCGAATTGGTGCCTCGGTGCGCCCTTAGGGATATCAATAATTCATGAGCTTTACCGTTGCAATGCGCGTACTGAGGCTTTGTGTGACGCCGAGGTAAGAGAGTCTAAGTAGTGGTCCACGTTGGGAGCTTTAACTTATACGTAAACGCGACTATATGTGGGCGGAAATAGAACCACTGGCTTGGCTCTCAAAATCGGAATGCAATAACCACCGAGCACACCGGAGGCGCAAAATCATACGGGACGCTTAATATTGTTGGTTTCCAATAGTGGCTGGAAGAACTTGCTTTTTGTCAACTGGAATGCATACGATTGGTCATCGAGAAATCAGGGACCACGAGAACCTGAAGCTAATTATGTTAAGTGACCAAAACTCACCAAATCGAATCAACGTAACAGGAAATCAGCCGGTTCCTTGACTATAAGGCAATGTGAATGCAGTCAAACGTCCATCAAAGCGCGTGCTCACTAAATCGCATCAAAGTGATAGAAAACCAGCTGCTCCCTTAACTATACGGCTATGCGAACGCAGTCAAACACCCTGACAACGAAGTGCTCGGGACACTCGAAACTTTGCGTTCTGTAGGTCACTTCACTGTAACGTTCGCGTATCACAACGATCGCAGTAATGCTCGTACGTATTATGCCTTCGTCCTACCGGTCACTTTTTTTTCAGGAGGCGTTTGTTGTAAAGGCGTTTGACTGCGGTCACCCCGTTTCGGTATCCACTTAAATGCTGGGAAAGAACTCCACGCAAACAAGAGATGAAGAAGAAGAACATCAATAGGTCCTTTTGTAAAGCTATGACGTGACATTAACTAAAAGAAATAAAAGTAAGTCGTGAACTTGCGCTGTGCGCCCGTATCGTAAATCCCTCCTCGAATGCGTCGGCAACCACTCGGAACCGTTCAAGCCCAAGCACTGATACGGCTTTGAGTAGCAAGGGAGAAAATCCTGCTTGTGAGGCGGAGAACGTTACGCCAATGTACTTGCGATAAGATTCAGTTTTCGAAAAGAGCGCTTTCAGGTGCCTTCCTGCCTTCTTCCTCACTCGTTTCCTTCTTCTTCTTCTTCTTCTTCTTCACAAGGGACAGAATCAGATAGAGGACCACGGTTTGTGAAAGGCAAAAAGAAGTAAGAATGGAGTGTGTGTGCACGCCAGCTTCATTTTGGAGATGGCGGAGCAAACATAAGCAAATAAATAAATAAAAACCAGCGCGCATTGCTTCGCAGTATGTAGTGCGTCCGGGAAAGAAGCCCGTTGTATTGAGAGACGCGATAGCCTCCAATTGCAGTCGCAGGCGCGTTGAACGTGGTGCCGCTATTTGAACGAAGAGAAGCCTCGGAAGTACCCAGCCCTTCGATGCATCGCCTCCGTCCTAAAGTAGGCAATCGCATATACGAGGGAACGGCTTGCCGAGTCACGTTTTTGGGGCCGGAGTTACGGCGAGCGCCGGGTAAATGACATCGGCGCTTCGAGGCGGACCCTCTGCCTTGGACAGGAAAAAAAAAAAAGTATTATCTCGATTGTACTCGATCGGGTCGGTGGTGTGCGTATATCAGTCCAGGCATGGTACAGCTCGAATGACGTCTCACTAGATAAGTGAGCGATTTCGTGGAGTTCGTGATTTCGAAGGACGTGTTTACCGCAGTATACAACACCACCGCCACCAACAACAACAGCAACAACAATAACTACTACTACTACTATTACAACTACAACAACAACAACAAAAAGAAAAAAAAAAGTAAACACGAGAAATGTATGTGAAACAACGATTGCTCGTAGCGATACAGAGACAACGAGCACTACACGTAAACAACTGTAAATGGAAATGTCAGTGCATGAGACACGTACACTGCACAACAAGCAAGAATGGATATCGGAGTCACTTGTAGTATTTCGTATTTGTATCTATGGGTGTGTGCCTTAAAAAAAAAATTAAAACCAGCATTTGAGGTTATACAGTTTCCCGCGTGACCAGTACACCTGTGCGCGCATTAAAAGGTACTTCAGAAACGTTTTACCGCGCTCAACGTGTCGCATTTTGTGTGCCAGTGGAACCAGCTTCCGGAGAAAAAAAGAAATGATAAAAATCTATATCAGAAATCCTCTTTACGCATACCTTGCTTTTTCTTTTTTTGGAATGCCGGAGAGAGCGGGAGACCCAGCACGCTCCTGGCAACTTCCATTTTCTGTCCATTTTTTGTCAATCTTTTTCATTTCTTCCTTTCTGCGGGCACTCTATTATTTATTTCGGTGAGGCGGCCGGACCTTCAAATCAGCCGGCGCTCGCGCTCTTATTCTTTCATCTAGTTCCTCTCTCATCCCCTGAAAATATATATCTAAATTATCCTCTCAAATAAACGTAAGAAGCTATGCACTGCAAATGCGTGCAGAAAACGACTGGCATCGATGAACTTAAAAGGAAGTTGCCGTTCCTTGGTCGTTCAGCGCCGAAGCGGAGACAAGACGCTGAAGTTCACCGTCCTAATTTAGAACAGCCGACATCGATCCTCGCTTATTTGCCGTTGTTACGCTCGTATATCTTCTTTGCTTATTTATCAATTCGCTTTTGCTTTCTCTTTACGGGAAGCCGCTGCCAATTTACGCCGCCTTGCTCGTGGCAGCTTGGAAGAATTTATATTACGTATAAAGTTACTTCCCGAAAAAAATCGCGAAAAAATAAAAGCGTATACAGTTGCCTATAGAAACGTTTCGTGCATATCACGTGCACTCAAGTGTAGCTTGATTTTCTCTCAAAGAAAATTTAGCCATAATTAGTTCCCCAACTGAAGGGGCAAGACGGTGCCACTAAATCAAATAAATAATGAGGAGCTTAATAAAAGATGAATAAATAATTCGGCTAGGTACAGGGTCAACCGCCATCCGTCTTACGCAGCGGACAACGCGAGTCTGTCAGAAATGTATAGGTGATATTCACGTCTTCGAAAAGTATTCCCGGCAAGTGCCGTGAATACTATTAATTGTTAAGAGTTGGCTTTATTTTATTATATCTTATTTCATTTTATTTTATTTGATCGCATGCTTTAGTACTTGTCATCTGCCATTCAATTACCACTATATGCACATCCGTTATTTTCCTGTAACTGAAGATGAGTGACTGGATGACTGCTTCCAACAGCTTTACTTGAACCCTGCTGAAACCTACCTGCCTGGCATCTGTCGGAAAATGTTGCACGATAAGCATTGAAAGTAGAGATCACACAGTAAAGCACACTCTTGAGTGCGTCAAGTGAATCAAATCACGTCGGTAGTGCACAAAGCGTCAATTCCTTCGTTATCTCTGCGCGCTCATCATCACCATTGTCTTCGGGATCAATTCAGAACGCTCACGCTTGAAAACAACGACATAAGCAGCTGGCATTACAGTATACACGACTTTGCATTTCTTTACGCTCCCTCTTCTCTTTCCATCTGTATACTTTGCTTGTCTTCGGTGACAGGCTGAGCGGTATTGAAGAAATGAAAGTACATCTCTGAATGATTGCTGCGGTATGACGAACACGTCGGCTATGTAAGTAACAATAATCTTCTCAGAGCAGAATAAAAGCAGTGAAGTCAATATAAGCACGCGGCCCATGTTATTCCAAACCTTTAGCTAATAAATCGTTACGCCTAAGTGTATTCGCCAGTACTGATCAAATGGAATCCCATTCAGGAGTCTTCAAGCTACACAAATTAACAAACGCGTGGTGCCATGCACGCAGGGCAGCAGGATTGTTTAGGTTAAGTTATCGTTATAACTGGTCCTCAGTGTTTCGCTGTTCTCAAATAAATTGCAGCTTTGCCGTAAACCTTTGTTTAACGAAAACGAGAAGTACGTTTAACTTAACAGACGCGAGAGAGTGGTTCGTGTAAATGTAAGAAGAAAAAAAAAGTATCGCGGCGGTCGCTTCTTTCATTGCTCGAAGCTGCGTGCATCGGTTTGATTTTTGTTTGCCTCGCGGTATTTTCAAAAGTGTTTCCTTTAACATAGTGTCCGCAATGTTGCCATAAGTGGAAGTACCGAGTGCGTGAGATGAAACAAGAGCAAAGGGAAATAATTATTCTACGGTATAAGCCGCGATGCGTCAGATTTTTATTCCCAGAGGTTCGTCTGGCGCCGGGATATGCATTTTTGCAGCTTCGTGTGAAGAGTCACTTATAATGCAGACTTTCAATGGGCGCGAAGCATGTAATTAGTGTTCGTTAACGTGAGAGTGCTCTCTTACTGTACTCGTTCATCGCCTTCTCTCTCTCTCTCTCTTCTTTCTTTTTACGAAAACGTGAACCTGAAAGAAAGAAAGAAAGAAAGAAAGAAAGAAAGAAAGAAAGAAAGAAAGAAAGAAAGAAAGAAAGAAAGAAAGAAAGAAAGAAAGAAAGAAAGAAAGAAAGAAAGAAAGAAAGAAAGAAAGATTCATGCTTTTGGGATGTCAATTGGCTGGCCTGGTTATGAAAATGCCTGTCTATGCGGCTATTTTTTCAGCAACAGCGGAAACGATCGCCTTTCGCTGCGCGCGCCCGAGGATCAACTTGATTCTTTCAGATCTCATCACGTAATACAGAAGGTGTTGATATCCTGAAGAATTTTTTTTTATTTCCTTGCTTTTCTAGGCGCATGTGCGCAAAGTCGACGAGTATCGGGAACAATGGCGGCGTGCAGTAAACGAGCCTTGTTTGTTTCAATACTCATCTCTCCTGCTCATTGCGCATCGCAGAATGTGTACATGCAGGCACGCAAGCCATATATAATGCTTTAACACATGACCCCTATACATAAGTTGTTTCTGGACATCGACAGAAGAGCTTAAAAGCATTAAAGAGCTGTTGTATTTCTATGGACTTTGTGTGAGAGGCTGTCCTGGGTCCTGCATGGCAGAATAACCGTGCCTTCGCATGATCACTGCTGTTGCGAAGAACTTGTTGTCCAAATAAAATTTTCCTGAGCATTAAACCCTTCCGTTTCGTGCGCTTATCCTTCCACTTATCTATTAATCGTGTTGATCAGCAAAATAACATGAAATCATGCAGTTAATCTCAGGTAACTTAACCTGAGATCAAAAGGACGACCTATAATCGGGAAAAAACTCCAGTTCTCTAAGTTAGTTTTCTGCCAGCACCCTCTATTAGATGCGACGCGCTTTAATATCGCTCCTCATAGGGCATCGATTAGTCGCACTTTTAAGTTGAGCTCACTATCTTAAATTTGATCGTTCCTCAAAGAGTACCTCGAAAAAAAAAAGAAAAAAAAGACATCTTTTACCACGGGCCTTATATGGCGTCGCCTGCCGCAATTTGTGTTCCAGCTGCTCAGATATCTAAGCATGGTTTTGGCTTCCATTAAGAATAATGCTGCTTTTCCGAGCGCTTCGCGTACGCCTACTATCTCCACGGAAGCTCCTGAAAAGCTCCATTCGCGTGCAAGCAAAAAACAAAGAAAAAAAAGGGGAAAAATGAAGGAAACCAAAAATAACATCTGCAGCGACACCATTAGCGGGGTTGGCGAGGTTTACTGTATAGAGGCGCATCCTTCTCTTGAACGTATCCCATAATGGACTTTTTTGTTATCGCAAACTGCACGCATCAGCCGTCGTACTTCCATGCGCCATGCACACCAATATTAATTTATTCAAAGTAAACACAACATGTCAACTAAGTAATTTGCTAACAAGCAGACGCCGGCAGAGAAAAACGAGCGATAATACCGCTCCTTTAATGTGCGCTAAGCTGTAATCATAAGCCTTCGCGCTCAACAAACAGATCTTTCACGCAATCCATTAAGAACTCGGCACAAAGATAATTACTTCGTTCGTTTCATGCTGGCACAGGCGTCCTGAACGAGGCTATCTTTTGTGTTCCGTGTGTTATTTATTTAGATATGTGCGACCGAACTTCTCATCGTGCCATCTTCGGTGGCCTACTGGTTATGGTGCGTGACTGCGACCTCAAAGACAGGGGTTGGGTCCCGGCTGTTGAGTTCACATTTTCCGTAGAGGCGAAAGTGGCACAGGTCATTAGAGATTTTTAGCAGCGCAGGCTTACCGTACGGTAGTGACGGTAATGCCGTACCGTCGTGGTCTGCACGCGGCTATTTTACTCGGAAGGAGCTGCACTCGTTGCTCGGTAAGCACGGAAACGTCTTCAGGAGATAAAACTTCCTGGTAAAGCACTCAGAATCTCAGTTTTCTACGTGACAACCACGACGCTACGGCATTACCGTACGGTAACCGCCGCTGCTAAAACTCTCTATTGTGTACTGTGCGTTGTCAGTGCACGTTAAGGCACCCCAGGGTGGTCCATTACGGCGTGCCTAATAATGTTATCGCGGTTTGGTCACTTGAAACCTTAGCAATTATATGTCTTCTCAGAATTTGCTTTGTACACTGCCATCTTTGCGACATCGCTTGCGCCGAACACAAGTCGTGTTCGCTATTTGAAGTTCGTTTTTCCTTTATGAACAGTTCTCAGTGGGACCTGTGCGTCGGTTTAACACTTGACACGAGGACGCAAAGTAACTCTAATATACCTTTCTTCACACGAGACAGTTGAGAGGAGACGGTGGCGTATACCTTTTCTAACCGACCGCTTGGAAAGGAAGTTGGTGACGAGAAAGTAGAGGTCATTTATATTTCAGCCTCGTTTGTGCCATTGTTGCAGTCTTCTTTGACCTGACTTGCTCCTTTTTTTTTTCTTTTTCTTACCAACCTGCTCTCTGTCAGGGGGCATGTAACGATCCATTCCTGAAGAAACATGGCGTCAGTGCCACCAAATTTAGACGTCGACGCTTTTGCTACGTAAGCTCATCTCAAACAGGGTCTCGAAGCACCAGTCGAACGTTGCGAAAGTGGGTCGTATTGTGTGTAATACGCAGTGTATACGCCGCGCACTGGCAGAGTATATTTTCGTCGGGAACGCGCGCGTGTCTCTTTTCCTTTTTTTTTTCTTTTGCCATCAACTGCCGGTTCTCGGTTCATTTCACTCCTGTTTTTCTTTGTCACTACTTTGTCACTGCGATACTTTCACTTCCTTTTCTTCGGAGCTCTGTAGTCGACTTCTACGAAATGGCGTCGTTTCGCAGTGTCATATGTCAACAGTTTGCGCAACTATAGCGGGCCTACACACGATCTGGAATAGAAGCAGAAATGGACTAGTGACACCAGTGTGTTCTTTCCGTTCCACGATAAACCGAACATAGAAAACAAGCCCAGAAAATTGAACGCTAGAAACGTCTTGAAGAAATGCTGATACACCAGCTCTGTCACGTTACGAGCATGTTGTGCAATGAAACTCCTTCGCTTCAGTTTTGGGCAGCCTGTATATAGGGTGAATAACTGGTGCGGGAACACTGAAAAAAGAAACACACGCATTTCCGACTTAACGGCATCTAAACGTGTACAGCTCATGCGCAAAGCGTTAATGACTACCACTGTTATATCGCGCCGAAACAATCATAGCTCTTCATTTTGTTCGCGAAGCCACCTGAATAGCGGACCGCGTAAAGTAAATGGTAGGCCATAGCATTCGTATACGACCATTGTGCCGACACGCACTGGAGCCCGCGTTTATTACGGTCGAGTGTATTCGTGTCAGGAGGAACAGGACACCTTACTTTGATGGCCGAAATTGCGTGCAGCATCGCGTGAGGCCCGATCTATACGTCGCTCCTAATCGCAAAGGTCTATTTCGAGCGTTGCTCGACCACTGCGACGGGCCGTCGCTAAAACAGATTTGTGGTCGCCCGCTCTGCACTGTCGAATACCGTGAATGATCGTTAATGTAACTATTCATTTTAAGAGCGTACGCATTCGTAGGGCGACTTCAGCCTGGTCCTTTAAGCGGCTGTAGTGGTTTACGGGTTCCAAATTATTAGGAGACAGAGCTAACTAGCAATGCCCGAGGTCTAGAACGTCCGTGAAAGACTCGCGCTGAATTTTCCACTCCTCGAAGTTGCGAGGACCCTAATTTGAAGCACATCGACTCACTCTACTCACTACACAGTTTTCACAGTGTATGACCGCTATTGCATGCTGCAGCATTCCGTCACGTCGGGAACGTTCAAATGCATCGTCCGATCACTTACCGTGAAATGCCTGGTCACGTATTTGAAACTGAATATCGTAAGCGACGCGCTAAGGCAGGCAACAGTGCGCGGACTCACTGATGGTGCGGTTACACCACTTGGAAGGGAACGCGTTTATTTCAAGCGTTCTTGCTCACTTTTTATAGACCCTGTGCGCGTTAGAGCAAGCTCACTCCCATCACTCTTCTGAACCCCGAAAACAAAAGCGAGAGAGGTTGTGGCGGTTTGCGTAAAAGTTCTAGGAAAACAACTACTTTCGCCGGTAGATAGTAGCCCGACGGTACGTTTCCCGGATTCGCAACAATGTAGGTTTGCAGCACGTTGTGCCCGCGCCTGTGGGAGAACGCTTAATTTGAATTTGAATCGAACGACCGTAACATTTTCACACTATACTACATATACAAAGAGCACAGTGACGCGGCATCAACCCATACTTTTTTATATTTTGACGAAACTGCCAGTATTGCACTGCACGAAACTGGAGTGCCGGAGTGTAATCGCATTATATGAGTCCCGGCCGTGGCCACAGGGAGTACCGAAAGCCTGACTGTGTCGCTAAATGGAGCTCTGCACCGACGCACATCACCACCCGTGCAATGTCTTTCCGAATGTGTTCTTTGTCCTCTTCGGCTTCGATGGACGATCGGCAGGGAATAGTGCGCGGAAGTAATTACAGGCGCTACCAGTGCATGAATTCTCATTCGTACGTGGCTACCGCGCTGTCTTAGCAATATTACTGCTGTGACAATTAAAGGACGCGCTCATAAATGTGGGCAGCTCTATATCGGTCTCAGCAGCGAGAGTGAAGACGCTCTTATTTTTGTCCTGAGATGTTTCCGGATGCAACCGGGTGTGGAGAATTTCAAGAACGTTTTGTTGTCATACTCGCGTACACTACTTCCGCATTTAACAAATTAGTGGATTATGACGATGCCCCTCCTAAATCGCCCCGATTACACAATCCCATCTCTCCCATTATTCTTTTGGGAGTCTTTAGCAAGAAACACATAAAAACACCATGGAGCATCAATTTAAAAAAGAACACTCAACGTGATAAAGTAATAGTTTATTATTATTATTATTATTATTATTATTATTATTATTATTATTATTATTATTATTATTATTATTATTATTATTGTTGTTGTTGTTGTTGTTATTATTATTATTTAGGGATACCCGTAGAGTTTGCTATGATAGTCACACCCTTGCGCAGAAGAAGACTGGAGAGCCCCTTCGAGTACTAACTCTGCGCGCAACCGCATATCGATCTCCAAAAACATTTCCCGAACGCGAAAAAAGAAAAAAAAATGGAAAGTTGGAGATTAGGAATAACGTTAACATTTTCTCTGAAGGCTTCGGTATTGACTCCCCCCAAAGGGATAAAGGAATCTAATAACTGGTTCTCTGGGATAATTTCGTGTTCGACTGTCAAACAAGAAAGACGACCGCGCGCGCTTATTTGATTGTTATCGCTGCTCAAGAGCCCTCAAAGTGTATTCAGGATGGCGTATTAACGCGATTGTCTGTCTCCGTTTCGTACTTTAGCTGCTACTGTGCCTAAAAAAAGTTAAAAAAGAAGGAAAAGGAAATCTATTTTAGCCGGTTGTTGCACATAGACTGGTGCGTCAATCACTGGTATGTCGACGCAATGAAATAAAGAACTTCTAACCTTGTTTAGGCAACGGAAGGATCTTCAGAGTCCTTGTAGTTTTCGAAAGTTGAAACATCGAACGTTATAGAATTACACTCCGTCTAAAGCCCTTTGACTGCTTATTCGCTTAGAGTAACAGAAGCTTTTGTGTTTATATGCATCACCTCTCTGGTGCACGTACGCTCGCTTAATAGGATTAATGCCATGCGTATTCGGGGACACAAATTGATCGAGACGGGCTTGCACGACTATTCTCGTATTTTCTAATACAACTGCAATGCTTAAAATTGTACGTTAACGCAAATAAAAGAGCAATGTTTGCTTTCTATCATGACTTTGTTGGGAGTTGAGGAAAACCGAAGAAACGAGTCCGACGTGAACCGATCTTGTAGTATGACTTCGCTGTTGTGCTGACACAGTGTACGGGCCGCGGCACTCCGTTTTCATGTCTCATTGGCAAAAATTTTGCTCCGCATCAATAAAAGAAGCTTAGGACATTTTCGAGGCGCCCTTGTGTTCAAATACAAAGCGAAAAAAAAAATGGAAAGGTGAGGCCAGGTTGAATCGAGAAACGTTGACATTGGGTTTCGATCGCTCTCGAATCAAACTCAATTACAAACGCGTACAGTTCCTTCTAAAAATAATAAAAAAGCGAAAAAACGAATTCTCAAGTGATAACAATGAGAACTTTCGCAATCTAATATTCATTGTTTGCTTAGGCTGCCACGTTTATTGAGATGTAATATTGGTATTCACAGAACTTAGCTTCAGAAATAAAATTGTGTTGATCCGTTTATATGTAGACTTGAATATGAAGACCTGTGCGTGGTCGTCGATAATATTATTTTTTTGTCTGTGTCCGTATTGGAGTAAATAAAAAGTGCCGACATAACTTGAAACCACTTTCATAGATCCGCTGACAAACTGCCTGTAGACATTTACTTAAAGCAGCCGCAAATGCTTCCATTTCTTCTTTTTTGTTTTTGCACTTTTCATGTGATGTACACAAATCTCGAAACTGATAAAAAGAGTCAAGTGATGAGCTTTGGCGTGCCTCGCTATTCCTCCTATTTTCGCTTAAATTACATAGCTGCTTTGTGCACAATGGAAAATAAACAAACGTATAAGTAACCGCTATTGTGAAGTTGTGTCCCTCGGCTAACAAAGGACATCTTACTCTGAAAACGAACCCCGAAATGTTATGACTCCCAGTATGGTGGTCATTAGTAAAAATACTTCAATTTCTCTCGCTGTTCGTTTAATTGCATTACACGGCGTTTTTCTGAAGAAGTAAGAATGTACCCTCTGTTCGGCGTTTCTTTCTTTCAAATACTTTTTTTTTTTTTCAAGGCAGAAGCGAATAGCAACTAAAGGCATCCGATGGCCAACTTTTACGATGCCGCATGAGATGAGAAAAAGTGTGATCGATTTCCGTGTTGTCTCCTTTGCGTTGGGACTGTGCCGCCGAAAAAAGAAAATAGAGATGACCGGAAAAATAAATAGTAAAGCACGGCGCTGCCATATCAAGCAACGGCAATATATCATGCGAGGGTACAGAACGTTTGTTTTCTTATTTTTTTTTTCAATTCAAGCGAAATGTTTCCTGAGAAGAGTTTGGGCAATTGGGAGCGTGCCACCAAAATCATTCAAACGTACAAAACGCGGAGACAGGGGTGAAATACAACTTAGCTATAACACAACTGGTACTAGGCGAAGTAAGAAAAAAAAGCTACTGTGTATGCTGTAGGTTCAAGGCATACGTCTACAAAACGTTTCGAGTTGTGTGGCCAAACCACCGCTGAGCATAAGTTACGCGTTCGCTACGAGGCCTAAAGAATAAAACGGCGCCAGACC
Organism: Hyalomma asiaticum; assembly: GCA_013339685.2. Lineage (NCBI taxonomy): Eukaryota > Metazoa > Arthropoda > Arachnida > Ixodida > Ixodidae > Hyalomma > Hyalomma asiaticum. The sequence continues at coordinate 40,349,503 of CM023484.1, read as the reverse complement.
AAGGAGATATTTCAAACTCACCTTGCGCGCTTCCGACGATGAAACAACAAATGCGCGAGCCGGGCAAGATAGAAAAGTAACGTTAGCAAAGGAAATGCTTCGTTCCCGTAGATTTACGCGCGGAAAACGTCATTCGCTGACGTCCGATGTCGCGCGTCTCAAATAACGGTTGGTGAAGTGGAAAAAAATAAAAAAAGAAAAACTCGATTCGGGGTGGGAAGAGTATCGCGCATGAAGGAGTTGGTACAAATATTTCGCGCTCAATATTCCGCCTGGTAATACACACTGATAAACGCCAAAAAAAAAAAGAAAGGAAAAAAGGAGGCGATGAGGCATTACGGGGACCTTGATGCAACTTGTGCGAACGACGTCGAAGCGGCTTGTCGGGACTGTGGCACTTGGTTAATGAAAAAAAAAAAAATGTGCTGTGAGTTCCAACAGCAATGAAGTAAAGATGCAGAAGAAAAAAACAAACAAGCTAGGTTAGGACACAAGAAGGCGGGAAGAACTTAAACCAGCGGCGATGACATTAATACGATAGCATTACGCAGCTATAGCTATAGTATTCATCGTGAAAGCGCTACCACACAACACAGAGGAAGAAGAGACGAGAATGAACCGCTTTCACTATGAATTCCATGTCTGAACACCAACTTGCCCAACAGTCCACTCTTTTGAAGCATATAGCTATAGTGTTGTAGAAAACGCGGCGTCGGCGTCCATGGCGGAAATAATAATTTGAAACAACCGCCGTACGTACCAACTCAGAGCACCCGAGCGCGAACGCCCTCCGCCAGGTACTTTGGTGAACAAAATTAAATCTGTCATTGTGGAATCCGTTAGGAAAATCTCAAGCTACGACTTGACTAAATCCTACACATATAATAGCTAGGACTGTAATTGGAATGAGAGAAAAAATATTATTCTGTTAAGAGGAAATTCAAATAATTCCAGCGTCCTGCTGAGAAGGCGATAATTTTAATAAATGTTCGATGAGGAGGCGATGCGAACGGCGCCCAAGCGTTCTACTGTTAAAATTATGATGTTAAAAACTTCAAATGTTAAAGTTTCTAACGTTAAGAAGTTCAAATCGAATGACGACGTTTTGGAAATAAAGTGACCCGGAAACAGAAACACCGCCGTCGTCATCACCATCCCCATCACCACCATTACCATGATAATTTTTCATCATTATCTTCATCAGCAGCAAGAAAGGCAACAACAACAGCAACAAACACAACAACAACAGCAGCTGCTATAAGCATCAGCAGAAATGACAATAACGACAACATCAATACCAGTAAGTATTCACAACATTAAAAAGAACGACGACAACATTAATAACGATTCAAACACCTCCATCAACAGAACAAGAATGGAAGCTCCAGCCAGAATGTAAAGGATTATGAAAGCTTGGAACAAAATAGGCCGGCCAGAAATACCCGTGCCGCACTGCGAAGGGAAATATCTTGTGCTTTCGCGCTCAAGACGCGCAGAAGTGCTCCATGGGCCAACATCTTGACGCAGCCCGACCCAGATACATTGAAAATTGAAGGTGCCACAGTTTTTTCACGGCGAGGCTTCTTTCCAGGCAGCGAGGCTGTTGTTTTCATGATCCTCCAGTTTTCCACATCGACGAGCCCCCCCTCCCCCCCCCTTTTTGTTTTTGTAAACAGGAAAACGCAAATTCTCACTGCAAGTATGTTGCTTTTCTGGTATACTCTTTGCGTGGTACTGTTTTTTTCGTTATCTGGTATCTCTCACTTGGCATCTCGCTAATATCAGAAGGTCATTATCGCACAAGGCAGGCAGGCACGCACGCACACGCACACACGCATAGTAATTAACAAAGCAGTTAGTTGATTAAGCATGCTCGACTGCACTGTCTCACTACAGGCTCACTGTCGTTATATTGGTTGGTGCGTGCATTTGTAAAACCTATTCAGCGTAAGAGCGGCTTCGAAGTGCTGACTAGAAAACTTACCACCGGTCCTTTCAATCAATCAATCAATCAATCAATCAATCAATCAATCAATCAATCAATCAATCAATCAATCAATCAATCAATCAATCAATCGTATCTTAGGGAGTGCATTAATAACTGATTTCATTTTAGCAGTAAATCTGCGCACAAAGGATGCCGAGCAAATTTTTTTTCTCATTTGCTACCCGCCACAGTAGTTTAGCTGCTAAGGTGCTGGCTTGAGAAGCTTGAGGTCATGGGATCGAATCTCGGTCATCGCAGCCACATTTCCATGCAGCGTAATAAATAAATAAATAAATAAATAAATAAATAAATAAATAAATAAATAAATAAATAAATAAACGAGACCCGTATATGTAGGTTTACGTACACTTAAAGAATGCGCAGTAGTCAAAATTACTTTGAAGCCCCCCACTATGGGTCATGTTATGGCATGCAAAACCCCATCAATTATAGTACTTTTGTTAAGCAATCACCTCTAGCGCGGACCTGTAATTAATGTAACGCAATGTTTTTTGGGCACATCAGTTATAAATAAAGACTCGTAAACTCAATAACACTGCTGAGGCTCTTCCAGGTACTAACTAAAGATTATAAGACAACATGGTGTCGAACAGCAGCTAATAAAGAAGACAACATACAATCCAGTCAGCACAGGCAACGATCGAGTAAGTGGTATTTATGATTCCGGAGTGCACACTTTACGTCGGTCTACATTCACCCTTGAATGAACATGAATACACAGAAGGTACCTAATAGGCGGCATGGACGAATCGGTAACCCGATTATAACGTCGTTTCTTTTTCTACGCCTTGCAGAGAACGTCTGGCAGTATTTGGACTGAGAATACACGAATACCCTGGCATACAGCAGGTGTCGAAGGTATGGGGTAGGATGAAGAGTAAACGGAAGGAAACTAGGAGAGTGAAATATTAAAACGAGCTTAGTAAATGGCGAATAAAACGCATGCCTTGTCCCGTCCCTGTATGCCTTCTTTACCACTTACTAAATTGGAAACTTCCCCGGAAAACTGTTTGGCATCATGGTTTAGATGTGTGCTTACAGTAAAATAATATCGACTAAGAACGCGGGATTTTGCGAATAGCCATAAGTGGCTTTCATAGAAATTGGCAAATAATGTAGGCCATCCTCCATCGAAATACGGTGCTCATTACATTATAAGAACACCGTATGCATCGGATTCGGTTTAGTGACGGCGTGTTTAATATTTAGAATACTAGAATTATATGTTAACAACGGTTAGCACGCACAAAAGGGGTTGTGTTTGATAAGCTTTCTCAGAGCATTTCCTTTTTCTTTTTTTTTGTTTCACAGAAAAGAATACTAATATTCTCGGCTTTTTTTTGCTAGGAAATAAATAAACACTGGCTACTTTCGCATATCTTCTATAAATGTTGATCCGACGTTGCGATCTTGCATTAAGCTCATATCAGGATCGATCTTTTCAAACGTGGTCTTCCAAAGTTCATGTTTGCACGTGCCTTTTCCTTTAGTATATTCTGGTTTCTACGTCATTAGGTCGAAATCTGCGAAATAACATTCATTTTGCGCTTCCTTGGTGGTACCACAGCCGCACCCTAAATAAACTAAATAATAATGTACTTTGACCGTTTTTGGAAGGCAACCATTTGATCATTAGGGCCACGGTACCTTAAGGAGATAATTTAGAAACACGACAAGCCCGGCTCCCATGTATTTGAAGTTTATCTAGGAATCTAGATAAATGTCATTTATCTAGATTCAGACATTTATCTAGGAATCTAGGTTTACTCAGGCGCGCGCAATGTGTTTCACGTATCGGCTTGCACACGATACATGTAACGCACGAGGGACAGCCCTATTCCATGACGTCGCTTCGAGCCTGAATGCACTGCATATTCCTTTAGTAAGACGTATTGATGACAACGGCACGATATGTGGTCTATGTTTCCTCGCAGCCTGCTGAAGCATCGTGCATGCCTGTTCACCATTTAAGTTATGTCGGAATAAGCTTTGGCAAACGCCACTGCCAAAAACAAGAGATGCCGAAAGGATGCCTCGCGGTCAGTGCGATACGGGCGGAAGCCCGGATCAGACCAGAAGGCCGTTACGAAGCCCAGAACATCTGCATCAACGATTCTTAATGTAATTGATTGATTTGTGGGGTTTAACGTCCCAAAACCAGTTCTGATTATGAGAGACGCCGTAGTGAAGGTCTCCGGAAATTTCGACCACCTGGGGTTATTTAACGTGCACTGACATCGCACAGCACACGGGCCTCGACATTTCGCCTCCATCGAAATGCAGCCGCCGCGGCCGGGATTCGATCCCGCGACCTCCGGATCTGCAGCCGAGTGCCATAACCACTAGACCACCGTGGCGGGGCACGATTCTTAATGTACTAGTACAACGGCTCTATTGTGCCCGGCCGCTTCTGAGGTCTGAGGCATAATTGCGCTGATGACATCGGAATTCGTAACATTGTGATTCGCTCTAGCATATTTCACTTGCTGAGTAACAGATGGTTATGACCGAGCTAACACTGCTTCACATGGCTGCTCAGCGTCTGCCGCGACATTAGGAGGCGAGGAGTGACTGCGCCGTAATGGAAATCGTCGTAATGGACACTACGCGTGACCTTCTGACTAGAATTAATAGATTCGCGCTGTGCCAGTCGGCAGCCTCATTCAGCGTGGTTCAACACGCAACCCCACCAAAACTACGAACGGCGGTAGACGGCCGGTGGTGCGGATGGCTTGACAGAGATGAATGACCGGATGGACTACGCGCTCCGTGGTGTTATCATTTAGTTTGGCGAACTCAGCTTTATCACCTTCCGCGGATTCGACCCGCGCTACTTCCGGTAGATCGGCAAGTAACTTATTGGTGATTCTGGCTGTACGGCCTCTGATGGCATTTCTGATAGGGAACATTTACTTGGTGTTTGAAAGCATTGAGGACAGTTATGTTAGGTAAAGCCTAGAGCGGCACTTGGATGTTTGCATTTCATGGTCGACGACAACACGATGCGTATGAAGAGCGAGTGAGTAGTTACTTTACTAAAGGTACAATAGCTTCAGAGATTCAACATTCCCTTTGCTGCTTGCGAATTTGTCGATGTGGCTCAGTGGAAATTTATTAAGGTTTTACGTGGATCCCCAGCTTGTATCTTTAGTCTGTGTGCTTCTTTTTCCTTTCAGCGCGAGCTGCTCATCTAATACGAAGCTTGGCGACTTAAAAGTCACCAACAGAAGATATTTCGCAACACGTTAATATGAGTTCGAAGTTTAGGAATGCTCAGCGTCGTCACTTCTTGCGAATGCGCTAATCTCCGTGCTCACTGAAGCTTCCAAGAAAAGCCCCCTGACATTTTACAGCATGCATCTTTCTATTCCCACATGAAAGGACTTCATCTGCTGTACTTCCTTTACTATTTTTTATTCGTACGACGATTTCCTTTTTTTCTTTTCGTCCTCGAACCGCCGCAAAGAATGGAAAGGGACGAAAGAATAACATTTGCTTGACAATGGAGAGCACTGGTGCCATTGTGTGACGTCGCTCAAGGCCGTTCGCCAGAACGTGTCCTCTTTTCGACGGTAAAGACGCCAACCTTCGTTCACGGAATCGATCCATTGTGGGTCGTTTTATACGTAGACGGTAAGGAGGAAGGCGAAGTAAAAAGTGCGTCCACATGCTCTAGGAGCACATATAACCGCTTTACGAAAAGTTGCGCATACAGTCCTCGTATGCGTACATTTCTTTTTCTCTGTCCCTAAGTTTTTTTTTTGTTTTTTTTTTCATTTTCAAGTAGACCTTGAATGAAATATCATCACATTTGCGTGTTTACGTGTTCCGGAAGCGAGAGAGCCACGACAGCTTAAACTTTCATGTTTCGTCGCTCTCGATGGGGCTTAGTTTCGAGGAAAACTACTGTAATGTGGCATTGAACTTATATGAGAGACCGTTGGTAAGTGTTGAGTTTTCGAAGTGCAGCAATTCAGATTGCACTCGCGAACACCGTCTTTCTGAATATTGCAGCGTCGTTGGACAGGCGCGGTCAAACCAATGGTTCTTCCGTTTGCACGAGCTTTGAAAGCTTGAGCTTAACCTTAACCGTTTAGCATGCCCGCTTTCGTTGCTACTTATAAAAGCCCAGAAATTGCTAGCCTTTTGAGGTAGCTTTGAACGCAGCATTTCACGCTCGCTAGCGTGAAATGGTGCGTTTACATCAGATAGCCAAAGTTTGTCTGGCTGTAAATTCAGCTTATAGTGTTGCCATAACGACGCAAGGATCCTTGGTCTAAGCTTCATCACTACGGTGTGAACTAAATCATTTAACGTGCATGATTCTTGCATCGTGATTGGGTTCCACTAGGATCAGTCCTAGGATCCTAGTCCTAGTCACTAGGATCGTTACCTATCAAGAGCGAAAAAGAGAGTAGAGCAGAGCTGGAAGGCAGAAATATACCTGTCAGAGTATCTGAAGTCGCTCATCGTTGTGACAGAGCGCACACCGATCATGCTTCACATATGCTTGAACTTTTAGCAGTAAATAAAACACCTCATTCACAGGTGGCGTACGAAGTGATGGGTGTAGCACCTAATGCCCAAAAGGTGGCAGAACAAAATAGCCACCGAAAACAATAACCGGTATTTTACTTGAGAAAGATAAGTGGTGATAAAAACAACAGAAGCATAGGTCGTTGGTGGTCTGTATTATAGGCTGGATGAGTTAACGTAAACTGCACTATGAAGCCGCCCAAGTACCGCTGGGATCCTCTTCTACACGAAACGGTGTTCCGCGCAGTACACAGTCCTCCTCGTTCGTGCAGTGCCTGCTCAAATGACAGGTTCTATCAGCTTCGCTTTCTTTTTGCTGATTGTTTATTTCATTGTTACTGATATTTTACGCTCATGGCAACAACATCAGTTATTCTAGAGATCAGAGAAATAGCGGGATTACAACATACATTGATAAAGAAATGTTTACGTTAGGTCTACGAAATTGTTTGGCGTAAATTCTGCTTCCCGAGGAAACCGGAAGCGTCTTGTTTCTTCCTCTTTTCAGCTGTTTCGAGATGCAAGACAGCTTCGGAGAAGCAGGCATGCTTACAATTTTTTCTTTACTTTACCGAGCTCATCAGGCGCTCAACGAAGTGAACAGTTCAGGATGCAGACAGAAGCGTCAGCTGAAAGTTTAAGGTAGTGGCTTTGTCTTGCAAGCTTTTGCTGGTCCTTGCATCGCTAACGACCTACCAAAAACAAAGCGGCATTGTTTAGTTCATGTAACGTTAACTTCCCGCGGAAGAGGTTATCGCGAAAAGAGGATCACCCGCGCGAAATTCCGCGTACTTCCCACTGTGTACACATACCCGTCGTGAAAGCCAAATGAGGCTGACATGAGTGCCTTTTCGTGTCTCCGTTGATTATTTCTTTTCATTCGTTAGTCTATTTTCTCAACTTCCGCACCATCTTCTTTTATAGAAGTGCCTCATAACCAAAGGTTAAAAAGCAGTTTATGAGCCACCTCCCTGTATTCTCTTGTATCTTTTCGGCATCCATGTTCAATAAACAACAACAACAACAACAACAACAACAACAACAACAACAACAACGACGACGACGACGACGACGACAACAACACTACAATTACTAATACCAAAATTGCTGCTGGTACTACAACCACTAACACTGCTACAACTATTGCTGCTACTACTACGGCTATCACTGCTGCTGCTACTACTAATACGACTCATCCTCCACCGACAATCTGTGGATAACCTCGGCCATTGTGCCTGCCCTTCTTGGGTGCTCGCATCTAAGTTTTAGGGGCGAAGCTCCTTAAAGCGGCACCCGTTCGTCCCTCGTCGTAGTCGTAGTCGTAGTGCGTAACCAGTCTTACGCTTTGACCTCCAAGGTGGTGCCAGTGGGAGATTTCTCCTGTGCGTTGTTGAACAATAAAAAAAAAAAATTCGCAGCGTGCGCGTTAACTAAAAGCCGAATTCTTCTGTCTCTCATTCCCCATTAGCAGCCATTGGCATGTTCCAGTAGGAAACGTTAGTAGAAGTAGACGTGTTAAAAGCCGACTTCTGCTGTCTCTCAATCCCAGTAGCAGCCATTGTTTACCTCCAAGGTAGTGCCTGGTGAGATTTCTCCTGTGCGTGATTAAACAATAAAAATTTTGTTCAAAACGCCGTTGATTGATGAATTAAACCAACGAAAGACGCCAGATGTTTTCTAAAAGCAAAACGAAAAGACGCCAGATGTTTCTAAAGCAAAACGAAAAGACGCCAGCTGCTTAACGAAAGACGCCAGATGTTTCTAAAGCAAAACGAAAAGACGCCAGCTGCTTAACGAAAGACGCCAGGTAAAGCAATGGTTTTCATCTGCAACCAGTGCAAGAACCACTTAGCTTACATTTCACCGACCACAAAGCGGTCATAATGAAAGGACAACGGAAACCAGCAATAAAAGTTTGATAAAACATTTAATCAATCGTTTCACGTCATTTTTATCGGGCGAATTAACGGAAGAAATTTCACGGTTTAACCGATGATTACTTCCAGGAGTTTCGCCCAATCTCATCATCATTCACCTCGTGGATCTGCCGTCAATTTTTTTAGCAATTTAGGCTTTGATTCCTCAAAAATATTTGGACACAGTGCGTTCGAGTGTCGCACGAGATCGATTATAATGTAGAGAATACGAGTAAATAATGGAGACCCTACGGAGACGGACGACAGAGGGGCTCAGAACACCATTAAAGATTTCGCGAGACGGCGTTTGTTTCTGTAGAAGATAAATGAAATATCTCTTCTAAGAAATAGTATTACAGACGTTTTAAAACGAAAATAGACAGAGAAACCGGAACACGAGTGTGCTAGACGTTGATTTAGTTCTGAGGATATTATTACAAGCAGCAACTGCACAAGAGCACGTTGCCGAACCGAAAACGGTGTACGACTGTTTTCGTAGACGTCGTGGCGCAGCGCAACTTGGCACAATTTACGACAGTCTTTACGAGTTGTCACAGCTGTTGAGGCTGCCATGTGCGTACCTACGGCCGTTTTATTGGCAGAGTAGGCACGCCATTGATTACGTGCCAGCCTGACAGTTTTCCGTCGCTTTCTTTCTTTCTTTCTTTCTTTCTTTCTTTCTTTCTTTCTTTCTTTCTTTCTTTCTTTCTTTCTTTCTTTCTTTCTTTCTTTCTTTCTTTCTTTCTTTATTTTTTTCTTTGGCATCTGTACTCACCACCTGCATTGTGTCAGAAAGAAAACACGACTAATTAAACGAAAAAGATGACGTGCTTTGACTTTGTCTACTTCAGGCTTTCTGCTTTCTTTGTTAATGTGGTGGAAGGAACAGGATTCGCAGACCGGAAATGACACTGTTACGCATCTCAGCCTCAGCAAGTGGTTTCAGGAAATGAAAATGCCGTTCTTTTTTCGTGTGTTCCATAACGGCGTGGTCATGATTTCAGGTCTTTCACATTGTGAGCGCACTTAGGACGCAATCGATTTTTTTCTTTAACCATGCCTCCGACAAAACTGCCCAGCTCCATGCTAGCTACTGTGCGCCTTTGCTCATATTATAACATTTGCCCTGCAAAGATAGGTTCCTTAGCACAATACTCTTTGTCAGGAGAAGCCCGCTTTAAACATTAAACTCGCACTTAGTTCGAACTGAGCCTGGAGTATTCAAGTAACGCTCGACTGCTGGCCCGCTGGACGTGGGTTCGTATAGGCCACGGGGGTCGCATTTTCGATGGAGTCAAAAATGCTAGTGATCCATGTACTGTGCGATGTCAGTGCACGTTAACGCATTATTGCCCCTTGGGTTAACCCATTGGGATAACCCATTATGGAACACCCAATAATGGGGTTAACCCAATAATGGGTTAACCCATTATTGAACCTCAGGTGGTCGAAATTTCCGTAGCCCTCCACTACGGCGCACCTCATAATCCTATCTTACTTTTTAGCACGAAGAACCCCAGAAATTATTATTAATTATTACAGTATCATAGTAGAAGGTGCCTAATTATTAAAGCTTTATCTTCATCTGTGCATGAACAAAATTTAGCGCTTCATGAAACGGTATGATGTGTGCACACTAAAAGCCAAAAGCTGTGGATGACTTAAGATGGTTCGGCTATAAGATGGTTCGGCTATCCTTATCGACGTAGCCTTTTCGGGTCGTGGGATAAACTTTACGGTTCTTTCATCCAAATGTCGTACTTTATATTTGTCTGACCGAAAGAAAAAATAGTTTCTTACATTTATGTTATGCTATTTGAAACAAGCCTGTCACCGGGAAAGGCGCAGCGTTCTTGCTGTATCCTACCATTTATCTTCGTGCAAGGCAAAAGACAAAAACCATGTGTCGTTTTGGAACTCGGCGAACTGGGTCACCTCAAAATCGAAACGCCTCGTCAGCGACTGCAACGCGGCTCACCTGCTCAACGCTTCCGAGACGCGAGACACCGCCGCACCCAACCGCCGAGCGTTTCTGATTCCCTCTTCAAGCTCATGTATAATGGATGAGAGCTTGCGGATCGTCACACGATGCCTCGAGCTGTGCAAGTCGCGGACAACTTCGGCTTGGCTAGCTGCGCCAATGCCCTTTTCTTTACAAACAAGTGTACTGTTCTCACCGAGCTGACGCGCGTTAGCGACCGCTCAACTTGTATTAGGCTTTATTTTCTTCACTTCGTGCCAGACAGTGTGGCCACTGGAAAGAGTCGTTAGTCCTACTAAATAAAACAAATATCGCACTGGTTCTTGAATGGTTTCGGAGTGCTTTTCAAGCTTTATTTTCCTTCGGTCGTGACCTGGTTCTGCGGTCCATTCCACGTCAGTCGTTTCGTGGCTTCGTCCCTTCGTGCAGTGGAACGAGATGAGATCCTTCTTTGTGCAACCGACGATGGGCCACCTCTCAGCACTGCACACACCGTGGATTCCTCAAGGGGGCGTCTTGAGCCCCACGTTATTCAATTTGGTTCTGATTGGTCTCGTGGAACGCATACCAGGTGTGTACAGATATCGATTTATGCTGACGACATCTGTGTTGGACGTCAGGCGTAACACGTCCTCAGATACGCGCGAGGCTCCAAAAAGCCGCGACTTCGATATCGGCATACCTTAATGAACAAGGCCTTGAAATTTCGCCTGAAAAATCGGCGCTGGTCGCTTTCACGCGAAAGCCAATGATAGCCTATGCCATCTCTATCAAGGGGAAAAAATTTTGTTACGCTAGGACGCACAGGTTCCTGGGAGTAACCATCGATCGGTACCTCTGCTGGAGTCCCCATGTGGCCGGTCTCAAGAAGCGCCTAACGGCCACCTCACAAGTTTTCCACTTCCTCGGAGGGAAAACGTGGGGTACGTCAGTGACCGCCATGTTGCACCTATACCGGACGCTCTTTCTCGGGTACCTGAGATACAGCTTACCGGTGCTGACTGACACCTGTAAAGGTAACCTACGCGCACTCGAGAGCGTTCAGGGCCAGGCACTCAAGATCTGCCTCGGATTGCCACGCTGCACCTCAACAGCGGATACTATAGCAATGGCCAAAGACCTTCCTGCCACCACTCACATCACTTTGGAGGTGCTTAGGACACACATTCGACACCTAGCTCGTGCTCCTGCTCACCACCTCGCCTCGCTTCCAGAAGACCGGCCCGGTGCCTCTTTTTGTAAGAGGATATCGGCATTCCGCGAGTACCTCCCAAAGAATTATACTCCTGCTGAGAGACTTCCGACGCCTCCTTGGTGTTTGGCCCGTCCAAAGGTACGGCTGACAGTGCCAGGGATTCGGACGAAAGCGGAGCTCTCACCGCCGGCTTTAAAACAGCTGTCTCTACTAATGCTACATGAGGACTACAGGAATCATCTTCAGCTTTACACTGATGGCTCAACAGCAGCAGGCAGATCTGCAGGAGCTGTGACCTTCCCTGCCAAAGCAGTAGATGTGCTGTTCAGGACGTCTCATGGCACAACATCGACAGCCGTGGAGCTTGAGGCACTACGCACCGCACTTTGTGTGATCGATGGAGAGCCACCACAGAAATGGGCCATCTTTACAGATTCAAAGTCAGCCCTTCAGTGCCTTTTATCGGCCTTACGTAGCGGGCCGCAAGACCAATTAGTGCTTCAAACACGACAGCTCTATCACGAATTAACCGACAAAGGCCATGACATCACGTTTCAGTGGCTACCAGGCCACTCTGGAATAATCGGCAACGAGCACGCAGATAATGCTGCGAAACGTGCCCACGAAATTGGAGTGCTGCAAGCCGTCCCACTGTCAAGAACGAATGCAGTAAGAAAACTTCGCTCGCTTGCGCGTGATATGACTATAGCGCTGTGGAACACTCCTGGTCTTCTGCATACCCGTCTGCACCGCCTCGACCCATCACTACAACTTCGAGTTCCGCGTGGGCTTACCCGCTGTGAAACTACCGTACTTTGCCGCCTGTGGCTAGGCACGGCATTCACAAGAAGTCTCGGCTGTCGCATTGGACTGGAAGACAGTGCTGCCTGTATTCACTGCGGCAGCGAGGAAACAATTGTGCACGTCCCCTGCGATTGCCCTGGGTACTGCTCCCAGCGACAGACTCTCGCCACAGAATTGTCACGCCTTGATGGTCGACCGCTGTCCGAGCAAACCATATTGGAATGCCGGACAGACAGTGTCTCGCAGCAGAAAGCTACGAAGGCTGTGCTCAAGTTTTTGCGCGCAACGGGCCTCATTAACCGCCTCTGACACACGCCGTGCTTTTGTGTGTGCGCGATTTGACCTCTCTCTTTCTCCCTTTATTCTTTTCTTCCATCCCTTTCTGTCTCCCTTCACCCCTTCCCCAGTGCAGGGTAGCAAACTGGATACTTATAATGGGTTAACCCATTATTGAACCTCAGGTGGTCGAAATTTCCGTAGCCCTCCACTACGGCGCACCTCATAATCCTATCTTACTTTTTAGCACGAAGAACCCCAGAAATTATTATTAATTATTACAGTATCATAGTAGAAGGTGCCTAATTATTAAAGCTTTATCTTCATCTGTGCATGAACAAAATTTAGCGCTTCATGAAACGGTATGATGTGTGCACACTAAAAGCCAAAAGCTGTGGATGACTTAAGATGGTTCGGCTATAAGATGGTTCGGCTATCCTTATCGACGTAGCCTTTTCGGGTCGTGGGGATAAACTTTACGGTTCTTTCATCCAAATGTCGTACTTTATATTTGTCTGACCGAAAGAAAAAATAGTTTCTTACATTTATGTTATGCTATTTGAAACAAGCCTGTCACCGGGAAAGGCGCAGCGTTCTTGCTGTATCCTACCATTTATCTTCGTGCAAGGCAAAAGACAAAACCATGTGTCGTTTTGGAACTCGGCGAACTGGGTCACCTCAAAATCGAAACGCCTCGTCAGCGACTGCAACGCGGCTCACCTGCTCAACGCTTCCGAGACGCGAGACACCGCCGCACCCAACCGCCGAGCGTTTCTGATTCCCTCTTCAAGCTCATGTATAATGGATGAGAGCTTGCGGATTGTCACACGATGCCTCAAGCTGTGCAAGTCGCGGACAACTTCGGCTTGGCTAGCTGTGCCAATGCCCTTTTCTTTATACACAAGTGTACTGTTCTCACCGAGCTGACGCGCGTTAGCGACCGCTCAACTTGTATTAGGCTTTATTTTTCTTCACTTCGTGCCAGACAGTGTGGCCACTGGAAAGAGTCGTTAGTCCTACTAAATAAAACAAATATCGCAGTGGTTTTTGAATGGCTTCGGAATGCTTTTTCAAGCTTCGTTTTCCTTCGGTCGTGACCTGGTTCTGCGGTCCATTCCACGTCAGTCGTTTCGTGGCTTCGTCCCTTCGTGCAGTGGAACGTATATGAGCAAACACGCCACATGCACGTTAAACATAGATACAAGAATTGATACGCCATCGGTAGCTTGAAAGTCCATCGTTTCGTATGGCAGTGGCGGGTTTCATACATGCTATGTGCACGTGGTACTCCGCTGGAGAGGTGGAGGCTAAAATAGGTCGATCTCTATAGCTTGCGCTGGGTCTCGCATATTTATTCCGAGCGTCGCGTGCACGGGCATTGACATGCAAAGCAGTCGCCGCCTGACAGAAAATGTAGAGACCAACCACGCCCTCGGCCACGAACCCGGGCTTGAATACAGAAAGAGTAGCGAACCGTACGCGGCTGAGAGTTTCCATGCCTAGATTGCTAGAGTAGACGTGCACGGGCTCCCTTCAAGTGCACGCTACGCTGCTATCAGGGCGTCCGTTGCCCATTGTAGACCAAGGAAACATGTGCTATCTGTAGGCAGTCATGTGATGTTATCTCTATACTTCTTTAACCATTCTAGAATAAGCATACGCTTCTCTAATTAAGAAAGAAAGAATCTGGCTGAACGCTGTTAATAGAAACCTCCTTTTTTTTTTAATCGTCGTTTGTGTGTATATGGACCAAGCGTTGCTTTTACCCCCGATGCCGGGTAGCCTGCTGCAGCAAGCCGCTGGTCGTTTCCTTCTTATCTCGGACGGGACAAGAACTCCAGTCGGTGGTAAATGTATCCGCTTCGCATCGATCTCAGTAAGCAAGTCTCGTTCCACAGGTGTTCATTTGGCACTGCGCAGCAACTAGCGCAACGAAGGAACGAAATGAGGTTGTTGTTTTTGCTACGCTAAACGCTCTGCAGGCTATAGTGTAATATGGGAGGCGATTCACCTTTGAGTTAGGCGTGCCAGCAGGATCCGGGCCAACCAAAGCGGATTGTTTCGCTTTGGTTCGCCCGGATGTCTTTTCTAAGAAGCCCACAATTTTCTCGGTTGAGTAGCAAAATATGTTTAGCTAATTTCGGACGTTCTCTTGTTAGGTACTCGTACTAGACTTGTCACTACTAATGCTCTCATTCTTTATTCTTATGCAGCGAGACGTTGTGTCGAAAGTGGCCACAAACAACATATCGTGAATATATGGCGTTTCGGAAAGAATGAATAGTTCAAATACAGATTCCTTGTACGGGCATTAGCCAAGGGTCACGGTGGATATGTCTTTAAATCGAAAGTTTTGACATCGTGTAAGTTTGAAGAATTCCCATTCAAAGAAAAAAAAAATGAAAAAGAACGCTAAGGAATAAAAGTGCCGGTCTTCCCGTGCACTTGCTTCTTTTCCAGGTGACTTTTCTTTCCGCTGGAATATTCTACAATGAACTTGGCGCAGAACCAATTAACCCAACTCTGAGCTCTAAGCGCACTTTCCCGGCATAGTTACCCGCCACAGGAAACAGCCGCTTAATTATGAACGTTTTTCAAGTGCCACTTTATAGTCGTTCCGCAATAATTTCCAACCACAACAGCGTTTAAGTATTCGCGGGAATTACAAATTAACGCGTTCATTCCAAACCACATCTTTACCCGTTGAATATGTAGGCGCAAGACAATTAATCGAAGATGTCTGTGCAAAGTGGAAAGCCATGTCTATCCCGTGGTATTTAACTTTAGATTGTCTTGAATCGTTTACCGAAACACATCAGGCCTAGAGAATGGACTCTGCTCACCGCTATTGCCGCGCGCGGGTTGTGTGGCGCGCAGAGAATGCCTTGTAGTTAAGCACTTAGCCAGGATTGAGCCGGAAAGGGTGCTAATGACCTCGCGTGGCCTGTCGAGTCAATTAAGGAGCTGACGTTAGATTAACGACGGACTGGGGATACGAAAATTGCTTCACATTACTTGTTATTTGCGACAACTTCAAAGCTCGGCGAGTGGTAATGAGTGCTGTATTTCGTCAATCGCGGTGCTTTTACTATCCGTGCACCGGTAGCCACGAAGGATTTTGATTAAGACCAGTCAAACCGAGTACATCTTGATGACGTCTCCACCCACTGCACTCACATATCAGTATTGTAGCACACTCTTCCGCTCTAAACCGAATGACCTCTTCCGTATAATGTCAGACGTCCCGTTCTGGACAAAATCCTTCTTTGTGCACGGAATAAATGTTAGAGATTGCAACAGATCGCTGCGAACACACTAAATTGTACTGGAGCGAAAGCGTGGTATCACTCTAAAGTCGAAAAATTGGGTGCTGTAATTGTCAACGCTATCCAGGATGCTGCAAATATATCGCAGGCTTAAGTAAAATTTCCGACCGAAGTTCCTGAAAACAAAATCGTTTGCCGCTTGTGAAAAGAAAATGTTTGCCTTTTGAGGTGGGAATTGAAGACAGGTTACCCCTTGATTGCTTAATAAACTGGGCTAACATTCACAAAGAAGTTTCTCCAATAGAGTTACTGATCAAAATCAAAAGATATCGATAGCACTGGCAAAGATACGTTTGGTGAATCGCGTTCACCCAAACCGATGAAAATTCTTATCAAGGGAATCTGAGAGTTTTGCTCCACTTTGACATCTCGTTGTAAAAAGGTATGATAAGTTGTCGCATTTAATAAATGCTCATTTCTGCAGGAATAATTCGACCTATTTATTCAAACGAAGCGAAACAACCATGTGCAGCAACGCAAGCCACTCCAAGGAATGGTAATGTAAGCGCCAAACGTGTTCCATTGAATTCTACGCTAGATGCTGCCGCTAACCCTTCTGTATGCAAGCGTCAATCCACTAACAGGGAAAAACGCGGATGCTTGCTGGTTAGACTGGAACTTTTCAAAAGATTGTTTGCTCAGGACAGCTCGTCAATAATATAAACACCACGGGCCCGAGCTCTATAGGCTACCTTAGCGCATATAAAACTAGCACGTACAAACATAGGAAACAAACATATCAATTTATGCAGCACGCTAGCGTCGCGGTTTCGAAAGAAATTCTCGAACGGCAGCAACGCGTCCGAAGCTTCGATAAAAGGCTTTATTCTGCATTTACACAAACTCTATAGTGGCACAAGCGCTTCCGAACGCGAAATTTTTCTGCTACCTGCATCTGATGTTTTGCGGTGACAAAGCTTTCCACAGCGGAACTCCTGAAGAATTTGACTGAGCCTGTTTTATTATACATTTCTTGCTCCCTCTCCTACGGCTTGATCCTCCCTCCGCCCCCCCCCCCCCCCCTTATTTTTTTGTGCTTGCCAGTGGCTCTCTTTTCTCTCTTTTAAAGCACTAACAGGGTGCTAGATTTCGTAGCAATTTTTACGTGTGCTTGTTCAGCATGTTTGTTGACTTTCTACTGAAAAATAACAGTAGCCAAAACGCCAAAAAAACGCGCCAGTCTATGCGTTTTGGAAGTTCTGGCTTAAGCAGACCTGACCGTTTTTAGAATAGGAGTACCGACTTGGTCTTTCTTGGTCTTTATGGCACAATGCTTGTCTATCCGCAAAACCAACGCGGTAAACGACGTTATGCTGTGCTTAAACGTTCAGTTGTTTTCCTACCAGCATCCAACAGAATTTTCGACTTCGTTAGGTCATTTTAAAGGACTCACCTCTGGAACATTCTTCCCGTCACCCAATACAGCGAGGCGCTTGGTGTGAGGGAAATAGCTTCTCGCTGTGTTGTGAGCGTGTGCGTCGCAACTATATAGTTAATCTAGAGCGAGGGCTCCTACGCGTCGTCCACCCAATTTTTCGTGGTACACTCACATCAAAATTGTAGCGCTGCTTCATAGGCCGATAAACAATATTTCTTTTGTTGTTGTTATGGTGCGAAGGGATGTTAGCCCACAAACAAGGCGCAGGTTACTGCCTGGCTCTTGCACCGGTAACAAGCGGTAAGAAGCCGTGTGTTTCTAAGACAGGAGCAAGTACATCACGTATGTGTCTGAGTATAGTGACCTTAGAAGGTGACTAATTGTTAGCCGTCCTATGAGGCTCCTTGATGTTAAGAATGAAAAGTTATGCTGGTTTGTTTATCACTGTGTTGCTAGCCTTAAAATCATGGCATTGTTTGGTCCAGTAAGCAGTTTTCTCACTCCGACTTCTTCCTCCTGGCGAAATGCGTCTCTAATTTGCGAAAATTTGGCGCATCTTTGACACTTCGTCGTGCTCAACAACGACATGCGGCACTACATTAACTCGACACCCCTCCCCCTCCCCAAGCGCATTTCATATATATCTAAAAACCTTCAATTTCTTTTACATATGCGTTTTGTTACAACAGAACACTCATTCTCGCATGAGCTTGGCGAGAAGCCAGGCCTCGATATCGAGGTCTTTTTATCCTCAAGTTAAGCCTGAATTATTCATGGTGAACTTCGTGCTACGTCCCGGTTGCACAAGTTTTACTATGACTAATCGTGATGGGTGGCCACGTAGTGAGCTTCTTCAGCGCCATTCATGTTCTAGCGCAACGATCGTTTTGTTAATTCGGTCTCGAAAGCCCATAAGCGGCATAACCCAAAGTATACGCAACACAACGCCTGGTGTCGGTACGATCACGTCGGCTGTGAAACCATCCATGCTACTTGATCTACGGCATTGCAGAATCTATCTGACGCGGGCTGTCCGAATAACCGCCCAACCGTGCAGAAATCACATCTGTATAGTAATGACAAAAGACCCTTACTGATCTGCGATCTCGTCATAACACCCTGCAAGCTTATAAGACTCCTATTAGTCATCCGTTGCATTGATCCCATTACATAAGCACATAATCGCGCCGCACAGGGGCGGAGCTGGTTTCTCAATCGAAAGTGCCTAGCTTAGGTAAGGAATTTCCCTTTTGCAGATATCCTTTTTTTTTTGGACATGCATGCGTTGTCAGAGCGAAGGCGCAGCACTTTGTACAGGTTTAGGCTACTTTTGCTTGCATTGGAATTGCATCATTTCCTCACGCACCGCCGTATTACCACTTCTTCTATCAAGCATCGCATCGGTCACTAGAGGTAAAATGATAAAGATAACGAAAGAAAAAAGCAGATGAAATGGATTGTTGCGACACACAGTCCCCAGCACACAGTACAAAGCGCCGTGTATACACACGTAGACTGGGCCTGCGGAAAGGAAAGTTCCATGTTCTGCGCTTGTCTGACAGCACAAAGGATCCTGACGCAATTAGGGAGGTGGAGTTCTACTGAACTATTCGACAACAAGCACGTAGAAGATACGATGTGGCAACGGCATCGTGATTTAAGAATGGCGTCGTTCGTTTCTACATTCATGGATGCGGTACCAGAGACATCGAGATAATAATGTGTCGGGAGAATAAAAGTTTGCCTTCTGGTGATGCAAGCAGCTTGGTATTAGACAATGGTAGATTGACGAGTACGGAAGGATCTGCATGCGCTAAGTTTATCCCTGGACGCTGGGAGGGTATATCGACAGAGGAAGCAATAATGTAATTCGGCAAGCTCTCGTGGATTGCGTAACATTGCTGTCTACACATTTAGAATCACCGCTGAAAACGACGAAAACAGACAAAGAGAAAGGACGCAGGACGAACAACTGCACTTGGTTCAAGTGTGCGTCACCTCCAGCACGCTGAGATTGCTAACTTGCTAAACGGAACCATGTGGTTTTTATTTCTTGAAACCGCGCCATAATTATCAAAAGAAAAAAAAAACAAGATGGTCGAATGCGAAGCTATCTCCCATGCGAACTGAATCAAAATCAGAAGCCAACGAACACTCAACGGACTCAAGAAGTGCAGAGCGACCCGATGCAATAGATATGTGATTTGACTGCTTGTTTAGTATTTCTTGCTTGTTTTTAACGTTGAAGATGAATGAAGACACAGTTCGGCATTCCGTTAAGTTGCGCAGCCTTTATTTTAGGTAATGTAGCCGTTAATTACACTTACACACTTGCACTTTCACGGATGCCCCGCCACGGTGGCCTAGTGGCTATGGTACTCGGCTGCTGATCCGAGGGTCGCGGGATCGAATCCCGGCCGCGGCGGCTGCATTTCGATGGAGGCGAAATGTTGAGGCCCGTGTGCTGTGCGATGTCAGTGCACGTTAAACAACCCCAGGTGGTCGAAATTTCCTGAGAGCTCCACTACGGCGTCTCTCATAATCGGAACTGGTTTTGGGACGTTAAACCCTACAAATCAATCAACTTTCACGGACGACTCTACACCTTCACACTAATACATTGTGATCGCTGCAGGACGGCCAGTGGCAGTGCCATCGTAACGAGACACAGCCTGCTTCCAAGTATGAGACCAATGCTGGAACGGTGTTGCGTCTTCGGTCTCTATAGCGTGTTCTGTTTCAACAAGTAGCGATGTAGCATCGAACTCTCGATCTATTTGCGGTGCTGTATCGGTGGATCGATGTTAAAGTCAACGCACACGAGGATATACAGTTAGTCATGGTAGCGTGGTGTTGCCGTTCCCATTCTTTCTTATCGACACTATTGACAATGTAAACTGTAGTGTTTTACGATACTTATGTCGCACGCCATTGCTCTATTGTGTGAGCCGATGAACAGATAGTTCCATTGTGTAAGTTGGCTTTACTGCAGTGCGTTTTCGGCGCTCACGGTCGAATCAGTGACACATAAAAAGCTTCGTTTTAAAGCCCTGTACAGCGGAATTTTTTATATTACACCTCAATAAGCACATGGCTGTTTGCGCATTTCGCTGGAATTGACCAGCGCGTGCCGTAGCAGGGAATCGAGCCCGCACCGCGTCAGATCTGCAACTTGCGTCGACTCTGTGTTCACTGTATGCGACAGTGTCGCATGAGACTTTCTCTCCCCTTTCATTCTCTTTCATTCTTTTATGCCTCCTTCCCTCCTTTCCGGCACAGGGCAGTGCACAGGAGATCTCTGGTTAACTAGCCTCAGTCACTATTTGCAGCAAAAATTTTGAAAAATTGCAAACCTTCCCCTGTCGAGAAAACAGAGGAAAGCGAAGCTTAGCTTGTGCGTGCTTGACCTACTATATTTCATTCTTTTTTCTTTCTTATTGACTTTCCTGTTTTCTTTCTGTCTTTCCCGTTTGATGGTACAAGATCCAAGACACCACACCTGTCTCACACAAGGTCACATCTCACAAGCGTGTTCCTGCAGTCCAGTGGTTGAGACACTTGCCTTGGAAGGGTGGGGCCCGGTTTCATACCCTAGTGCCGGGAATAATTTTTTCCCCCTCCAGTGCGTCCTCTATGAAGTGGCGGAAGAAACGTATACGCACTAGTTTTTTTTTTTCGCCAGTTCATAAAGGCCCCCACGTGTTCCTAATTTCTGGGTGCAATTGGTTTTGACGTGACTACCACAACAACTACGCCGACGCAGGCCAGACAATACAAGCTTAGCATGAAAAATACGGGGTTCTGCATCAGCGACTACAAATCGTCGCTGATGTAAATCGAACAGGCCCAAATAGCCGCAATTATTAACCTACCCACCTTCTTTGTACATTTCTCTCTTCCTCGCTTTCACCTGTACATTGCTTCAAAGAGGATACCGCTCTCTATGCCCAGCTACCATTCTACACTGTCCCCGCATATTGAGCGCTGCGTCGAATGGATATTACGTCTCAACAGCCTTCTTTACATGGAAGCGCATTTGACTGTAGCGCCGTATTCTGTAAATTCTGTTTTAAATATAGCATATACGTGTGGCTTGGTTAAGCTTTATGTTGTACAAACTTAACTTTCGAAATGCAGTAGAATCCTAATATACTAAGTTTACATTGACTTCCAACACGTGGTAATGCATCACTTAGTCATGCGTCTATCTGACTATGTTCATTAGTTAGGCAGTAAGCGTACACATATTTAGTGAACACACACACACGCACGTGCTATTTTAAACGACCTCTTCACCGTAGTTTACTTGCCTTCTTCAGATGATCACGACTCCAATTGACGCGATTAACGAAACACTTAAAGAAACGCAACTGACGCTCACAGCAACCACGACGTGTTCAAATGATCTTAGGCAAATTTCAAAAATAAATTAACAAAAAATTCCTACGCTTCGTACTCATAGAAATATAGCTAGTTCATGAATATGTTTCATGTAATTGTCTTCCAAAATGATAGTAAATATTGAGACTTCACATTTAAGATGTATGCGGCGAAATCTACGTCATGCTTCAGATTGACCTTTCGGGGAACAAGAAGTTTGTTTAGTGGCGTGTCTCATTCTTAATTTCTTATGCCTCAGCGGTGAATAAGTCATGGCCATAAGTTGAAAGCGTACTGCCTTCACTGGCGCCGCTGTAGCCACGTGTTGCAGCGGTGTTGTTTTTCGCAACACGGCGAGCTGACCTCTTCAGCGAGAAGAACAGAAATAGGCCTCGGTCGATGAGTTATTCGTGGCTGCACGTTGACGTCACTGCATCAAAGGTCAGATGCACGTGTTGCTGCGAGGGCACGGCACCTTCAAGGTCGACCTTCTTTCTTTTTTTTTTTATTCATGTCATAGAAGGAAATATTGCCACCCAAATTAGTCGCCAGCCAATACCGCTCATCTCTCAAGTTACACTCCGTAGTTACATGCGCACGGTTGTGTAGTAGGTCATCTAGACGAGTAGTTGATGCGTACTCACTTCACTTGGCATTACAACGTAACAGTAAAACCAACAAAAAATGTTTAATTAAATATGAAAAGATGGGAAGTCAGGGTACATTAAACCCGGTTTCCCAACGTCATTAAATTGCTATGAAAAAAAAATTACATAGAAATTGAAAAGAAACGGTAGAAATGTAGAAGCAACAGCTTTTTGAAAACCACATTTATGTCGCTCTGCATACATAACGGATCTATTTAGTACAATTTATGATCTAGCCCCTATCTTATACCGCTGTGGCTCGCTTTACAGATATTCTTGCTCAGTGCTTTGTATTAACTATCGACAGAATTTTCACGCAGTTTCATAAGGTTTCTACTGTATGCAACATGTATAAGTGTACTCGAAAAAATGCAAAATATATTGAATTTCCTTTTCGGCGACGAAGCCAAAAATAAACGCTGATTTTTTAAATCTAAATTGACATCAAACTGATAAGTGCGCAAGAGAAGTATCAGAAAGAATGGTTCCAACAAATAAAAAACAACGCGTCACTGTCATTGCTAACACCCTAACAACGATAGCAAACAGTAACATTTGCAGTTACCGTGGAGAAAATTTTATAGCGGCCGCGTTGGCGCCTCATAATTTGAAATTACGGTGTGCAAAATAAAATGAGCAATTTCGCAGAGCCAGCTTTGTGGAAGCGGTAGACACCGGCATATCCACCACGCAAACTTTCCATAAAATATTGTGCTAATTTAGTGTGTTAGCTCGACTTTAGGGAATAGGGAAACATTCCACGATTAGGCTTCAACAATACCAAGTCACTAAATGAGCTCAGCTTGTCAGAATAATAAATGCTTAATTCATAATTGCAATGATCTTTATTGGGCAAACTTGGTGTTGACCACAGACACGAAAGTTGATCGGTGAAATAAACATCGCTTTTTTTTTAAAAAACATCTGTTCCCGCTTTGTTAATTCCCGAAAGAGTATTCACAGACAAAGAAAAAAGCAGTTTGCAAATTAAGTTGCTGCATACAAAGAAAAAATAAAAATAAACAAAGGCAGTTTTGAAGAGCACGCCCATGGGAAGGGCAGGTCTTAAATACCACTGCTATTTCAACTGCATCAACGTTCAAGCCTTTCAACCAACCTCCATCCTTCAGATTCAAAAGCATAGAGTTGGAATTCCTCCCCCCCCCCCTCCCCTTTTCGCCACGAAAAAATAAATGTGTCAAAATTTCGGCGCATACGCCACACACGCGGCTTAGCGGAAAATACTGCGGCCAAGAAAAGCGTTCGCGCGTATTGTTTTTGCAAAGCTCAACTATAATTCTGCAATGTTTTAATGAATTCAGTTTTTCGTTTTATCCTTTTCGGTATTTTTCTGTGCGGAAGCAATATCGCGCACCGTGAAAGCTGTAACGCAAATTCATAAAGCATCCGGGCCAACTTGCTCGCCGCTTTTCATGCGTCGGCGGAGTGGAATGGCGCTCAGCGGCTGTAATTGGGCCTCCAGCCTCAGCAGCTTGAACACAGAAGCGGCTTAGGCAGCAAAAGACGGCTTTAGCAATCACGGCTCATTTCGGCGGGGAAAGCGACTTTCATCTCGCCTCTGGCTTCCCCAGTTAATTTTGTCCTCATAGTTTCGAAATAGTTCTAGCGCGACGTGGCCCAAGGTTACCCGCAGTCAGCCACGTGCCCCAAGAGTTACGAGACTTCGCGAAAGTGCGCGTGAGAGATTCGGTTTGGAAATGCGTTCGGATTTTCCCTGAAACGGCACGCTGGCGAGGCTGATTTTCGTATGCGATTCTGTGCTCTGGTTAGAAAAAACGACCACGCATCATATTTACGGAATGCGTCTCTTCCTTTCTGTTTATTTAGAAGCCATGGCGATAGCGTCAGCATTTTAGCCATTGTGATTTTTATAATATTTTTCATGTTTCTCAGAAGATTTTTCACGTCAGAAATAGCTGTGAGTTGATTCATTCAAACACGTTGCACATGAGTGTCTAGTTCAGCTCGAAACCTGCAAGCTCTTGCGCGTGCGTGCGTGTGTGTGCGTGCGTGCGTGTGTGTGTGTGTGTGTGTTTGTGTTTGTGTGTGTGTGTGTAAAACCTAGATTTTGTTGCGTGCTCCCTCACTATTCTCTTTCAGTCTCGTTCGGAACGTTAGGTAATGAAATTATCTTCACAGGTATGAAATAGAAGAATGAGCTCGTGCACGAGAGGTTATATTGGAAATCATTCGGAGGGGCTGTCATCCTGCAGTGGAGATAGGATAAGCTCATGGTGATGATGAGCATTGCAGTGAATATACGACATTTTTTCGTACATTATTCAAAGTTTCCTCCGAGAGGCTTTCTTCCTGCTGTATACATAGGGTAAGGTGATGATCATTACACTGAATGCGCTTAATTTAGGGTTTTGCGTGTACCATGGAGAGGACGTGAAATAACCCGAGAAACAAGCGAATAGATGGTGGCGCAGCGTAATGCTTTCGACGACACTTATTTCGTTCGATAGATGGTCGTCTGGGTGGATTGATGGTCCCCTGTCTCGCAAAAAGAGTGCAGTGTTCCCCTTGTGCGCTTGATTTAATGTTGATTTTTCTTTCCTCTTCGATATATTTTAGATGCGAACATGTGCAGTGCCTTCATTACACGCGTGTCGATGAGTGCACCGTGCGCTTTGGCTGTCGTTAATTATCAATTTGGCAGTGCACTCACGATGAAGTGACTTGATTAATGTGCCTTGCGCAGCGAGGGACATTAATAAAAAATCAGCTTCTTAACAAAAATAAATACTGTTGCTCTAACGCACTACCTGAATTATTTCGCGTAAGGTAATTATTCATTTCGTGCGGTCCTTTTTTTCTCCTGTTTAGCCCACTCAGAGGTGAAGCTCACATTATTCTAGCTGAGCGTAGGAACATTTGTCATCACGTGAACTTTTATGTGGCAGACTACTTAGATAATTTTAACGAAGCCGTGTTTTTTTTTCTTTAATATAATTTACGAGGCTTTTCTTCGAATGCTAAAGAAGCGATGAGACTTGATCTCTTGCTCTGCGTGTCAAGCTTTTATTTTTACCGGGTATAATCAACTGGTCTTCAACAGTTACTAAATTTGCAGGTGATACATGGCTTGGGCCCGGTAATTGCAGAGCAGTTCTTTACAGCCATGTCGGTCTGCAGCATACCCGTGTGCGTGTGGGCGGGCTTAGTTGCACTTGTGTATTTAAGCTGATAAGCACATTACTGGCTTTAATATAAACAAGAAGGTAAAGCAGACGCTCGCCCAGTTTGGACTGTTTATACGTATTGCGTCAATATGCAAGATATTTATATTACGAATAAGCCGTTTTCACGAAAACATCTTCCACAACAAATGTTCGTAAGAAAATACTTGAGCCAGTCCTGATGCTTAACGTATCATTAGTGAAGCTATCCGGCTAATGCGAAAGAGCACTGACAGAAAAAGAAGCTGTGCAAGTTCGCGCCCACGGATTTCGTTTTGCTACGAAGAGCGCAGTCTTTCTGTGGAACTTACAGGCACCTTCTCCTTCCTTTATCCAGTGCCGCTTCGTTGCATCAAGTACGCGTACACGAATGTTTCCTTGCGATAGTCTCTGGGGAACTTAGTTAGCACCAACTTCTTCCAGCGTCCAACAAAAGACGCACTGTTACGGTCCAGTTACGACAGGTGTCTCTCCTCTCTTTTTGTCCCAAGAAGTTGCAGATACGTATCTCTGCTGCATTCTTCACGTTCATCCTGGAGCTTCATATGCTCCCTATTTATACCACTCCTTGCTGCTGTTCGTTCCTGGACCAGTCACTTAGCGCTGTCCTTTCTGTACCTTCAGTAACGCGCGTTTTTTTTTCGGTACGTTTTTATCTGGACATCTCAGGGGCCTTTCGTGATCACCCGAGCGTACTTCGGGCACTCTCCAATACGCTCGAGAGGGCGCGCGTCAGTTCTCTCCTCCGAGAAGTCGGCATCAAGCTTTCTAAATTCTCGCATGACAAACGGGGAACCCTCAGAGCAGAAAGTGCGGATAAATGAAGACGAAAACATAATAATACAGGCAGGCACGAGAAAGAATGAAGGATGAAGCATCCCGGGACTTGCTACAAAAGTACGGGCGACTTACATTTTTTGTTTTCTTTTTGTTACTGTTTCTGGTGTTGTTTCTGGGAGCGTCATCCGGCGCATTAAGGACGGCTTCGTAAGCTCTCTTGCTCGGGCTTGCGCCAAGGACAGATAGGACAGTGGGTGTGCGAAGAATACAAAGTGTTCCTGAGCGAGAGTTCCGAGGGCGGTCCATTTATACGGCGTATGACATGATGTACGACACTCGCTGTCTCATTCCACCGCTGGACTGGGAGACACGAAATTTCTATCGGGTCGTACATGTCACGGCATAACAACGTCGCCCTGCTATCCTGGCGGCTTAGTGAACCGGAACACTCCTCCGTGCACGAGAAGCACGTTGCTTTAGGAGAAACTTCTTTAGTTCAAGGTTTTGTGTTTCGCGCATCGTTTTGCTACTCGTCCACATTCTGAACTGTCTCATGCGCCCGTCGTGTAGCTAGCTCTTTTTAGCATAGTTGACATCTATCTATCTATCTATCTATCTATCTATCTATCTATCTATCTATCTATCTATCTATCTATCTATCTATCTATCTATCTATCTATCTATCTATCTATCTATCCGTGTGCCGGTCTGTCTGTCACTGCTTTTAATAATTATAATACATCACTGCTCAGGCAAGCACACTTGCTTGAGCGAAGGTAGCTTTTCTATGTGGCAGTGCTTTTTACGCGTTCGAATTCATTTTTGTGCCTTATATTTCGGAGAGAATACACATATATTCTTGTTGCCGTCCAAAGACACTCGGCATCCGAAAGTACTCCTCCGACAATCCTCCTCGAAACGCTCCTATCTCGAGGAACCGCCGCTGTTGCTTTTTGGACGGCTTACCAGCCACCGGCACGCTCTTCTCCCCCCTTCAGAGTGCACTCTCTTGTCGACGTTGACGTGCCTTCGATTCCGGACCGTTCTTGTTGCCTAGCGCACGGCAACTCTCCGTTCGTCATCACTGGGCCCAAGCAGCAGTTTTCCATCATCTATGCAGCCTCCTTTCTCACCTGTTCCGTGCTTGTGATTTGCGCTGTCGATGCACTTTCCGTATTTCAATTGCTGCAGATAACGCAGACCCTTCTTTACATTTATCGTCTCTTTGTCTTATACTCACATCGCCTATTTCTGTGACAGTTGGAGGAAGGCGTGAACTACGTTTCCACGCGCACTTAGTGTGTGCAAGTTAGCGCAAGTCATCAGCCACCCGTTTCTGAATTACTTTTGACAGACGTACGTAGGTACCTTTCTGTTTGTAATAATCAAACCCTATTTTTTTCTTCCAGGAAAAGAAAGACAGTTTAGCTGACTAAATACTCCTGTGTCGTGTTATAACTAGGCGTGAGTTGACATTAGGCTGTCGGTATTATTCCCCGAACCCACGATTAAATACGCATTAAATGCGCACGCACAAGGAATTTTATGCCGCTCACTGCGCAGTTAGTGGACATAGAGCTCCCAAATTTAGCTATTTAGTTCCGTAGCGCACGCGCGCACACACACACACACAAAGAGTGTTCAGTCCCTCAGGCATGGAAAGTCACTTTTCTTGCTTTATCTTTTGCCGTGGAAGGCATCTTGGCTTTTGTGATAGTTAGCCTTAAGAAGAGTTCAGCTGAGCTCGGTAGGAGCTCAAGACAGAAAATAGGCGCTTGTATACGATACTAACCGAGCTTTATTGTTTACTACGGAGATAGCGTAGCTCGGTACACTTTGCGCACCAATACTGATACTGAAGAATAATACAAATGTTGTTTTGTGGGGTTTTTCGTCCCAAAACTAGTTTTGATTATGAGAGACGCCGTAGTGGAGGGCTCCGGAAATTTCGACCAGCTGGGGTTCTTTAACGTGCACTGACATCGCACAGCACACGGGCCTCAACATTTCGCCTACATCAAAATGCAGCCGACGCGGCCGGGATTCGATCCCGCGACCCTCGGATCAGCAGCCTAGTACCTTAGCCACTAAACCACCGTGGCGGGGCAAGAATAATACAAATAAAAAGAGTAAATCATGCGAGCGCAAGCACGAAACTTCCCACCCAGATTAATAACTGCGTTTGATAAACCGCTTAGCAAAAACACATGGCGCTTCCTTTTGTCGTATGGTGGAATGTGAACGATTAGCTCTTCACATGGAACCATATAGAGAGCTTCCTTCGCAGTCTCCTTGTTATTTTGCTGGTCCGTTACCAGCCTCAGGACAGCAAACCGAGTATTTGTTATTGTTAGGCTCTTAACCCCCTAACCTTTCATTTTTTACTCTCCCGCTCCCCTCCCTCCCTCCCTCCCTGCCCTCCCTGCCCCCCCTTCCCCCCCTCTCTCTCTCTGCACTTTATTCGTGATGAAAAGTAGGGAAGTTGGCAGCCGTGCGTGGCATGGCGATACGGATAGATAACTGCGTGCCGCGTTCGTGTCATAGCCGACTGCTCGAACGATTTTAACAGGCCAATGCACTGATCCAAGTGCCGTTAAGATGGTGGCGCTAAGCCAAGATGTACAGTAGCTGCAGGAATCGCTCGGTTCGGGTCGCCGATGAGAAATGAGCGAGTTGCTCACCGGCACCAGAAGCGCTATACTCATGCGAAAGAACTCTGAATCCTCGGAAAATCGGTCGACATGGAGGTGGCCCGCGCGACCACCGCACAAATGAAAACCCTGTTCCACCACACCGTTAGCGGGGAAGGAAATCGACGAACTCTGCGAGGAGGCGCACTGTGTGGCCTCCCATCGGAATGGAAGTCCGCGAAGTGCCGTCGGGACGTCCATTAGTCTTTTCGATCTCGTATACCGACTGGTTTTCCCGAATTTCCGCTCTCCGCGATTTCCGAGTTTTGTGCGACTCTGCCTGCCTGCAACAAGATCGTGAGAAGAAGCCCCAAATTCGGGCCCCAGAACACCAAACAAACAGCGCTGTATAGGGACAGACTATCCTGCGCGGCTTCATTTTGTTCCCGTTTCGCATTTCGGCGCTGCTCGAAATGAACGCATACAGCGTGTGCGTATGTTCTGTGCTTTAGGCATTTCTGATGTTTGTCTCGGTCCAAGCACTTATATCTCAGTGGGTCTGGGGCTAAGTTCAGAAAACATCTCTTTCGTAAGTGTGTATTTCAGTAGTTTGGATAGCTTCGCTAATGATTGCAGTTGGTTGGATGGCTTCCCTAATGATATGTTTAGCTTCGGGATTGGTTGAAATATATATTCTTTCACGAACTTTTTTGTCGTAAGATGTTCTTGTGAATACAGGCCGTGGTCGGGCAAAATGCTTTGGAATGTATACCGGTGCGTGGTTATGTCTTCGAATAAATGTGAGGTGACGCTTTCGCGAAACGGCTAAATAAATCTACGACATCCGAACATCTCACCACACCGTGCTGCAGCATAGCGATAGCTTGTCTCTCTCAAGCAAAATTTGAAAACGCGGAGACCTCCAGCACTCAACCTACACGCGGCCTAACAAAAAAAAAAAAAAAAAAAAGAAAGAGAAAGGAAACACAACCTTATACACACGTCCTCTAGCTAATGGTTAGGAATCAGCAGTGCATGGAGCCATTTTCTTCTGTGAATAACTTAACTGACGCTTCTTCAGCGAGACGTTTAGTACGATAAGCTACAAAACAGGCACCGACGGTATTTTATTCGCAAAAAAGCGCCATAGAGCTCTACTAACACGTGGCAAACTTCTCGTGTGCACATAAAGCCAACTTTCAACCCCCATTCCATCCTGGTTATGGAGAAAGTGTCTACCTCCACATAGCGGAGGTACTCATTAGAAAATTTCGCTCCCATTCGTCGTTCCCTGGATTCATTTCCGAGGCGGTAGCGTTACACAGCACTTCGCTCCCCTTGCTGTATAAGCCCCTCTCGTGCGGCGCCACGGTGGCTTCACAGCCGTGCAAGCCCACTCAACTGAGCAGATTCCATCAGGAAAATTAATAGAGCCGCACTTGGGATAACAAGCATTTTCTATGAAGTGTAGCGTTTTGTGTACATGCAGTGAAAAAAGAAAATTAAGAAATAATGAATGCGGAAGTGAAACTTCCTGATGAAACTTCCCGAGGCGCACACAAGCGGATTTGCGTGAAACGTGAGCTTGCATTGTAACAAGCCATCCGTGAAAGGCAGTTTCAATTATGGCTGATTGAATGTTTGAACAACCGAGGTAAGATGCAACACGTTTTGCGGATCATCGTTCACATTAGGAAGATCCTTTACAAGTAAATTCAAACAGAAGCAGGAGCTGCCTATAAGAAAATTTATTTCTAAACCATGCACATCAGGTACTCAGAAATAAAGAGTCATGGCTTCCGGCAGGCGGAATCAGCGTCGCGCTCGGTTTGACGCTCAGTGTATTATCCAAACATTCTCCTTCATTTCATGCGAGAGGTCCCCAGACGCCGAGAAACACACGGCAATGAGTGCTACGCCGCCTGTACTGGCTTAGTCTGTTTGAAGATGTTCTCGCGGTGTAAATGTTACCTTAAATATAATGCACGTTTTGGCCATCTGTCTCCGACGCCGTCCAACGCTCCCATTTTGCCTAGGTACATAAATTTGTCAATACACACCCACGATTGTTACCCAAACCCACAACCCCAAGGGCACTCGAAAGCTCAAAGAAAACAAAAAAGAAAGCATTTCTATGCACGCCGATGGAAACGATTGCTCAGGTGAACCTGGAAGTGTGGCGTGTATATTGCCCTTCTTCTGTTCTCCTTCTATTTTAATTTTCGAAGGATCACTTTCTAAGAAGCGACGCTAAACGTAATTCATTAACATGTCGGCTTGATGCACACTGGTGCATGAATTGAATGATGATCTAAGGCAAAGTGAAAGAAAGAAAAAGAGCTCTTACGCGCGTTATGGCTACATCGTACATCATAACATCCATTCCATCGCGAACGTGTCGCGTTCCACTATACTAAAGGCGAATATATGGCGTCCCCCAATCTTCGGGAATAGGTTCCATCTTAGCACGCCAGCAAATATTGTGCTGGGAGTATTCTGAGCTTAATATTAATTTCTGGAGTTTTACGTCCCAAAAACAAAGATATAATTATATGAGACGCCGTAGTGGAAAGTTCAGGAAATTTAGACCGCCTGGGGTTCCTTAACGTGCACTGACATCACACAGTGTACGGGGCCCGCCTCAACATTTCGCCTCCATCGAAATGCCGCCGCCGCGTTCGGCATTCGATCCCGCGACCTTCGGGTCGGTGGCCGAGTGCCATAGCCACTACACCACCGTGCCGGGGCATATTCTGAGCTTAGTCAGCTGATCATGACCTGGTAGAAATTCGCGATATACATAGACTGATCTATCTGCGTTTACACCAGCATGCCTCTTAAAAAAAAAAAAAAATCTCGATGCTCAACCCTCCGAGTGCTTCCTCAGTCTTCCCTCTCAATAGCGCACCGTAACTTGCATCCTGTCAGGTAGAAGGAAAACAAAAGAGAGTGAGTGAACGCGGCAAAGTTCACTGGATAGTGTCCTTCCCACAAATATTATTAAAGGGAGTTCAGGCGCGTTCCCTTTTGTCGTGGTATGCGAATACTAATTCGGCAGGCAGCTACAAACTTCGCTTCGGATAAGATGCCTGCGGTTTCAAATGGCACAGCGTGTGCCTTCTGTGTTCAACGTAAAGGGCGTAACCGCACAGCTGTGGCCTCGCTAAATTATTTCAATACGCGCGTGGGGGCCTCGCCATTGTTGCTGCAAAGCCACGCGGCGACCGACGCTGGCATTTGGAACAATGGGTGCACCATCAGTTTGAAACAATGGAAACCGCAAGCGTGAAACTTCGCCTCGGGTCGTTTCGACTTCCGCGGATGGGGAACGCTTAATTATCCACCAGCGTAAGAGGAAACTTTAAAGCGCGCTCGTGAAGAAATCCGTATGAGCTCACTGTCTTGGCGGTGCCCTATCGAATAAGTTTTATACCTCAGCATATTTCGCATTTCAATGTTCTCAAGAAAACGTAGGCAGAACTTGCATCTCTGTCACATAAGCAGCGCCGCGAAGGGCACGCATTCGGATAAAATTTCGCAAAAGTCGTGGAGTAACAAATTAAGAGAGAGCGAGAGAGAGGAGAGAGGTATTGAAAGGCAGGTAGGTTAACCAAATGCGCGTTCGGTTTGCTACCTTGCGCTGGGTAAAGAGATAAAAGGATTAAATAGAATGAAAAATAGAGGAAGAGAGAGAGAAGAGCCCAATCACAAGCACACTTGCATAAGTACAGTCTCTAGAGGCAAATTAAAGGTGCATAGGATGTCGAGGGAAGAAAGACTGAAGCGTCGTGTCATATTCCGTGGCTTTAATCTTTCGCAATTTCGTGGTGTATAATTATGGATACAGGGGCCCTTGAATTAGAACGGCAATCGCGCTAATGAGACAATTAGAAGAAATATTCGAAGGGTTTAATTATTATCTGAGGGAAGCGTGACGTACCCCATGCAGAGTACATTTACTTCGACAAAAAGGAACTTAATCAAACGATTAGCGTAAGAGAGACCGTCGCCTAATTAAAGTCGTCTTTGTTGTGAACCGCCCAGCTGCGACCAATCTTAGAGGGAGCGCCTGCGGCGTCTTGCCTTGTTTCTTTGACAGCGTTCACGGAGAGGAAATGAACAGCACGAAACTTCTCTGCTGTGCTATATTCTACAGTGAAGTCATGTACATGCAACATCCACAGACTGTCGCATGGCCCTAACATATTTTTATTTCAAATTGTTACTTCTACAACATGAACTCAAGGTTGTTTTCTTGCTTACTGCCAGCTGCGGGCTCCATTTGATATATACACAGGAATTCTCCTCCTTGAAGTGCGCGAGGCAAAGAATTTTCGGGAAACTTCTAAGTGGCAGCTTAATTATAGTACACCAGGCCTTCATTGGCCCATTGCTACAAGTGCTAGCGAAAGAACATGCGCTGAAACATGTGGACATCACGCAAGTCGTAAGCTAATCATCGCCTTGAAGCTTCGAAGGAAAATCTAGAGATGGCGCAACCGTGTCCATAACGTTAGAATAATGTAACAGCGGACTGCGCATTCGTCGGAACTGGACAGGACCGGTTAACCTTATTCGAGGGACTTAACCTGCGAAAAGTGCCACGTCAGAACTGGGCGACTCTGGCGAAAGTGTGGCGGAATCTACGTGTTGCCTTTTTGCGTGTAATGCACGTGATCGCGAAGTAGTTGGTAATCGCTATGCAGCAAGTTATTCTGCTAAAGATGTTTACAGCGCAACGTAAGACAAGAACGAAAGGCAAAGGGAAACAACACGGCGCTGTGTGCTTGTCTTGCGTTGCGCTGTAAATACCTTTAACATGAATCCAAACCAACTGTCCTAACTTGCCATTTTACTGCAGTTGTTCTGCTGCATAGCACTTAATTAGGCGATTCAAAACGGTTTCACTTCCCATACACCACATGGTGTAGTTATGCATAGATGAATTTTCTGGTACAAATAAATACAAAGCTCTTTCTCTTTGACTCACGCTGTGGCCATGTTGTTTGGACGCCTTGGACATTTCGGCGTATAGGGCCGTTCTGCCAACCACCGTAGTCATCCAAACAGGTGTTAGCCACCACGTACAAGTCATTCAGTTACTGGGACCGATTTCACACAGACATTCCTTGTTAAGCGCGATTTTTCATAGCCTCTTACACCACTGACATGTAAGGCACTAACATCAGCTGCAATTTGCTCTCGCGAACGCTTGCGGCGTACGAGCTCTTGCGACTACAGAGGGACCATTTCTATAGCGTGCCACGTCCACTAGTTGCCTTCTTCCCCCCCCCCCCCCCCGCCTTTATTTTATCAGTGATATTTACAATCTTTATACCGCATCGCAAAGAGCACGCGCAAAAATCTTTCCGCATACGAAGTCATTCAAAAAGAGGAATGATCTGACCAATTTGCCTTCGTTGTAGGCTTCAAAACAGCAGTATAAGCCCGTAGTTCCTGAGTATCACCCTCTCTAAGCCTTACACCAAACACGCAAAGCGATTACACGAAGGCATAAGGGCTCACTTACAGCAAGCTCGTGCCGTCTTAGTTAAGTTTAGCTATCAAACAAGGTGGCCGTCTAGTTAAAGAACACAGCAAGCAAGCAGTTTTCCCAAGGCTTTGTATACCACCCTTATTTCTTCCCAGATTACCAGGGAGTCTCGAAGAAAGTACACTTACCTCTGAAGTCGGGAAGCTATTCGCTTGCTTTCTGTTCTTTTCTGGACGGCTGATGAGCTGCCGTCGGTGACTTAGCGACGCCGTCGTACTCTGTCTCTGTATGCAAGGCCAGCAGCGATCGTGCATTCACGCCTGCAATCCATGGTTAGCGAGCGTCAGTTGCTTTAAAAAAATAAAGTAATAAAATAAAATAAAAACGATTTATCAGCAGGCACGTCCATGCTCCTGCATATAGTACAGTAAATGTCAAGCATGCCTTTCTTTATTATCATCAGGCCGAGGTAAGCGTTACAGCGGTTTGCTTCTCAAGTACAACTCTCGCAGCATAAACTGGACATAGAAAAGGAAAGGAACAAAGTAAATGGCTGATGCGTGGAGATTAGTTACAAAACAAGACTCGGGCGTCGGGTTATCTTTGAGCTGTCACGTTTTCTTCGTCTCGCTTAGTTAGGATCCAAGAAAGGATGCGTACACCGAGGTATTTGCCCAGTGACAATTTTCTTGCTACTCTACACGCGGTGCGTAAGCAACCTAACTCCCACTCGTTCCTCTTAACAGTTAACTAGAATGTCGGCTATTGTAGATTTCTCTCTGATCTACGTTATATGTTTCGTAATGCTGCATATGAAGATCGTGTCATGCGTAAGGCGATTAGATCGGGGGCTTACTGGAGCTTTAGAATGGCTGCAAGAAAAAAAAAATAAAGAAAGGAGCTTAGTCGAGGACTAAAAATGATGAGGTGTTATGGTAAACTTAGTTTGCGCGTCTTCGATGTGGATCAGTTGGCGTAAAATGATGTGTAATAGTAGATCGCCGACCGGGGCGATTGTTCTGCAACGGACTTAAAAATCACGATAGTGATGACGATTGATGATAACGACAACGGCTATGATGATGATGGTGGTGGTGGCGGCAGCGGCGGCTATGGTGATGCAGCTGATGATAGTTGTAGGGTTCTTGGCTACAATACAGTTGCTGTCGTGACTCAAATGAGAAGTACTTATCGATTTATTAAACATTCTGTACCTTTACAGTGCGAAAGTAAATAATCTCAGTAGCATAAATAAGATTCTAAGAATATATAAAACGACAAAAGAGTCAACTCCTTTAAATATTCTTTCTTTCCCCGTACGATAAACGATTGGAATAACCTGTCTAACGAGGCTGTAATCCAAAAATCTTTGGTATCGTTTGAAGAGTGTTTGACTTGAAGTGTCCTGTAACCTGTTTTGATTGCTTTGCCATTGTTCGTTGTTCTTTTTGCCCAAATGTACGTTGTGAGTGTTTACGTTTACGTACCACCCTGCTATGGTCTAAGTTAGACCGCAGTATTTATAAATAAATAAAATAAATAAATAAAATAAATAAATACATTAATATGTAACGTCGTACGAGGTTGTTTTTTTTGTTGTTGTTGTTGTTGCTGTTGTTTCTGCGTACGCGCGTTGTTCTACGCATTAGACCCATTTAGGAACACCTCACAAATGCACTCCTTGGATTCCAAGGCACGCTACAGTCTTACGAATTTCTTTGATTGATTGATTGATTGATTGATTGATTGATTGATTGATTGATTGATTGATTGATTGATTGATTGATTGATTGATTGTATATCCGGAGGTCTCAGGTGTGATCAATGTAAATTTGTAGTGAATCTCGTTCTCTGTTATTTCACTGTCTGGGCTTTCCATCCAGCGCTGTCAAGACAATCTGTTTGCACTGAGCGCCCTGCGAATCTATTTCATCGCCCCATGAAAGGACAGCATTTCCGTGGATTCGTTGGGGCGCATCGGGGACATCGATCGCCCGCACTGAAAGCACGGTTCCATGCTCTCTCCTGCTGATGAGCGTTCGATCTGTTGCTCGGAAGAGAGCGCGGCCGAAACACGGAGCGACGGATTTGTGTTGTTGATTTCGACGATGTCCTTTCTTTTGCGTGCCTCTTCGATCTGTATAGTTGACGGTAGCTTGCAATCTCTAATTTTGCGCTGGCGCCTAATGAGTCTTCCGTGAGCGGGGTGCCTTCAATTAATCGCGCCGAGGGCGTTTCCTGCGGTTCATCTGTTGATGAAGTGACTAATTACGAAATTGAGAAGGGAAGGACCCAAACTGCGCTCGACAAACGTTGACGGAATTGTGGTCGCTTGTTGGCCTGGCGGTGGAACAAAAGGCACCGAACAACTCTAATGAAGGTGAACAATAGGGCGAAATGAGGTACCAAACTAGTCAACGTCTGTGACAGCCAGCAAAGCGCAACAGAAATAAAGTGCCTGCGGTTGCTGGTGTCTATATTTTTTGTACCCCGCATAGAGGCGAAAAGGAAGACAAGAATGGTCAGTAACAAAGTTCGCTATGAATGTATGGTCGCTCGACAGAACAGTTGCGAATAGCATTTGTATTTGAATGAAGGACATTTCTGTGAAAGGCGCGTCGAGACGTCTGAGGCGTTTTCACGAACCTGAGAAAGTGTCGTCGAGACGCCGCTAATGACATTCACGTTGATACCAGTTTGTTTCTGCAGAAATTTCTTGATTTCGTTCTATTATCGAAAATTGTAGCTGTCGAGTGCTGCTGAGCTAAACCCTCTGTCTATCCTGGAGTATTTCGAAGCCGTTAATAAACACAAAGCACCGCCGCGATGCTGCTGCAGCGTTATTACACCTTTGTGGTGGGAATAGAGGTGCTACGTGCAAGACGAGTTAGGGAAAGTGGCCCCCACCAGCGTTAGCGCTCTGTCGCGCAGCCTGCAGGTAACATGCGGACACTTGCATCGTTCACTCTCAAGTGTGCGTGCGGATATACTGATTTTCATTTTCCATAACACCTTCCTTTTTCGCCACTTTATATTCCTTTTTTCTCAACACAGACGACAAGGCCGAAGAGAAAACTAAACAAGCTCCTTGTCACCTTCTCGTCATTGTCTTTTAGGGGCGAAGCTCCTTAGGGCGTGGGTCTGTACATCCCATGGTGTTCGTTGATGATGTACGTAGCCACGTCTACTTTTATGAAAAAAAAAAATTCCGAAAGTTGTGTCCTCTGCCTGGATTCGAACCCAGCCTCTCGGCGTGGCAGTCGAGCGTTCTACCACTGAGCTACGCCTGTCGTTGAAAAATTATCGCTAAAAGACCTAAACAGGTATAATGTCTCCCGCGGAATCGCATTAACAAACGTAATGTTACGTTGAAAAATAGTAATACACCGCTACACGACGCGAAAATGGATTGTATAACGAGGTCGAGGCATCATTTGAAAGAACACAGAGCTGCGTGCTTTGTAGCTTTGAACCCATTACGGAGGCACTGGTAATTATGGCGTAGTGGGTACTTCCCTACTTGGCCCCGCCACGGTGGTCTAGTGGTTATGGCACTGGGCTGCAGATCCGGAGGTCGCGGGATCGAATCCCGGCCGCGGCGGCTGCATTTCGATGGAGGCGAAATGTCGAGGCGCGTGTGCTGTGCGATGTCAGTGCACGTTAAAGAACCCCAGGTGGTCGAAATTTCCGGAGACCTTCACTACGGCGTCTCTCATAATCAAAACTGGTTTTGGGACGTTAAACCCCACAAATCAATCAAACTTCCCTACTTGGCAAAATGATAAGTTATGGCGCAGGAGTACGAATACAATGTTTCTCACGCCTTTACATGATGATCGACTGGGCGATTTACGCGAAAGA
This sequence comes from Hyalomma asiaticum, assembly GCA_013339685.2. Classification (NCBI taxonomy): domain Eukaryota; kingdom Metazoa; phylum Arthropoda; class Arachnida; order Ixodida; family Ixodidae; genus Hyalomma; species Hyalomma asiaticum. The sequence goes on along the minus strand of CM023484.1, from coordinate 40,311,088 downwards.
TTCACGGTTTACCGATGATTCCCTCCGGAGCTTCGCCCACTCATCATCATTCACCCCGTGGATATGCTGTGATTTTTTTAGACGTGTTGCGAAGTATTGGAACAGAGCAGCCCGCCCAGCGTTTGTTTATTGAATCCTGTTCTCCACCGCAGGGCAGAAAAGTGGACACGGGCTTAGTTGACCTCTCTGCCTTTTCTTGCTTCTCTCTCTCTCTCTCTCTCTCTCTCTCTCTCTCTCTCTCTCTCTCTCTCTCTCTCTCTCTCTCTCTCTCTCTCCAGTTATCTCAAGCAGAATTATTCGCGAATGCAAACACCTCAAGCTCCGTGTGAAATCCATGGGCGCTCAGGCAGGAGACTTCGTGAAACAGCTTAAAACACTAAACGCAATTCGCTATCAAAAGCGCAAAAAGTGATATCGGTGGAGAATATCACAGGGCACGCACGCATGGGGATCGCTTGGAGGGTGAGCGGTGGGCCACGTTAAGCGGGGCACCTTATCGTGTACTATCTGAACATCAACGACAACGTCTTCGTGGGCACCTTTCAGCCGCATTCTATATTACCGAGTACAAATGATGATTTCGTACGAATAATGTTGGCCGATGCTTAAAGCAATGTAGTCTAACATTATCTCGCTCACTAGGTCACGTGACTTCAACTGCAGTGTTAGCGCGCATATCGCCAGCAGTCCGTCAGCACTGGCTAACATTGGCTGGTGCTTGTTGACTAAAGATGGTTGAATGATCATGTGACTGCTAACAATAGCTATAGGGTACGCTATTCATGGCTAAACTATCCGCGCTGTCTTCAATCAATCCCAAAATGGCAGAGTTTCTCTTCCTGTCTCAGTAGTACAGTGCCTAGAAATATACTGGTTCTAGGCTCTATATCTGTAGCACCGGAACACGCAAGCGCGTGGCATCTGCCCTGTCGCGGCTGGATGCGGCACCAGCCAATGTAAGCCAAAGGAATAACATCCGCTCATGGCATCACGTAGCGGCCGGAACAACCATCTTTCGTGTGAGAGATTCACGCTACCATTAGCCGTACCTGATTATTCTGGGCGCCAGTAGATGACGCTAAAGCATTCGTATGCACTTTTGATGCCACTTTCTGACGTTGTATATCCCGCCACTGTGGTCTACTGGCTACGGCACTCGGCTGCTGATCTGAAGGTCACTGGATCAAATACCGGCCGTGGCGGCTGCATTTCAATGGAGGCGAAATGTTGATGCACGTGTACAGTGTTATGTAAGTGCTCGTTAAAGAACCCCAAGTGGCCGAAATATCCGGAGCCCTCCACTACGGCGTCTATCATAATCATATCGCGGTTTTGGGACTTAAAGCCCCCTGAATAATGTCTGGCGCTGTAAGCAGCCGTCGCAATGCACAAGCTACGTGCTCGCTCGTTTCCTTGCATGAAAGGACACACTGTAGTTTCCATTAACCTTCAAGCTGCCTCTAGCGTTTACGCTAGGAAAAAACAAAGACACTCTACGAGTTTCACGCCTGTCAGTATAAATGATGCAAACGCGAGGTGGCATCTTCGGACGCCATGCCTGACAGGGTGCTGTCGTCGTTAAACGAGTTCACTGGAATGTGGGCAACGAAGGGCTTCCTTCAGCCGGAAGATGAAAAGCGTGCAGCGTCCCGGAAGCCGCGCTTACAAGGTGCTGCTTTAGAACACATGCATCCGTTGTGCAGAGCTAAGAGCGTGCTGGAATTGGTGGTATAAGATATACTCCCGATGCTTTAAATGTAGGAACGAACATCTCGCCGTTTTTTAACACGGAAGTGTTTTATGCCGGGGCACACCAAGGAATCTATGGCGTACTTCCGTAACGGAAGCAGATGTCTGAAAAATAAACACGCATTTCGGATTGAACAAGAATGAGTTCTAGCTGAAGTAACGTACGAGAGCGTATATTCGAACAGTATACGAAACAAGAGAAATACTTACTGTAAGAAAGTGAAGATATGCTGGTGACTCGAACAATAATTGGTCCTGCTGATACCCAATATCCGTAAGCCTTTTGCACGATCCTCATTAATGTATTGTAGCTTGCAAAAGGAATCGCCGATGCGCTGCCTTATTTCTATTCCACAAATGCGACGGCATCCTTACTTGCTACCTCTTCCCACTTATTCGACCGCTAGTATTACTGTGATACGTGAGCGTCGCAATTTTGTTTCTCTCGGGCCTTTCTTATCACTGAGTGAAAATGCTTATAGGATGACTGGGGTCCTGTTATGCGATAGGAAAATGTTTAATAGCTTCGTTATGCTATAGCGATTACATTTTTCTCCTGCCATTTGTTAGGATTTCAACTATACGTTTCCCTTTCATAGTACCTTACGATAGTAATACGGAAGAGTAAAAGCGCTGCCAATGGATTAATCAATCTAACACTGTACTTTAAGAAAAACGCATATCACAGGAGCCGCCTCGTAATGCTCTTAGTCCACTGCTTCCACGGAGACAAGCTATTAAGGCGGAGGAATTGAGCAACATCCATTATTCGCTAGTGCCTATTGCACACGACCTCCGTACCACGCACTGCACGCATTTAGTGAAAAGTAGCACGAAGCAAGGTGGTCCTGAGGCCGTCCACTTTCTTTTCCGCCCCACCGATTCGGCGTTAATTGCATTCATCGATCGGGACGACCGCGTTCATTAATCGGCGACGCGGTGGGACCGCAAGAGTAGGGATCTGCGCATGCGCGAACGATACAGCCGAACACGGGAGGCACCTCCGGCGTGAATCTTGCCGCAAGAGCGCATACCGGGATAGGATGCGCTTGACATCCGCCAAAGTTTTCTAATAGCTTCTCGAACTTCGTATAAAAAGAAAAGGGGGTGGGGGGACGGGGAGTGGACAACGTGTTGCTGGAATGCAAAGTGCAACGCGAAGTTCTGCGCATTCTATGTCCCTATAAATGGGTCCGTAGCAACGCCTTTCACTCATGAAGGCCTCGCTTTGAACATGCAGGTTTTCCAATATACTCCAGGCTTTTGGAAGCGCCAGAGTGGCGGACAGGGTGAAACAGCATGTACGCACAGGCGTCAAGCGCGTCTAACCATCTGTTGCTTCCTTTTAAGAATTTACTTTTCGGAATTTGTGGAATGTGTGAGAGCTTTGCTGACACTTCACGGATTCAGCTTTTATTTTCTCATTCTCGCGCGCAGCACACAATCAACTGCACTTGCTCGTTTGTGTTGGTGTGTTTTTGTCGGGGACTTCAGCGCACTTTGTGGGTGCTCAATTACTTCGGCGTGATTAGTGCATTTGCTTATGCTCCGTCGGGGGCTTTACGCACTGGCGTAGCAAACTCATAAATCACGCGTAACACGGATACGTATTTTCGACCTCGGTGCGTAACTTGTCAGAATGTACTGAGAGTTTTTCCACGTATTTGCGAGGTGTTCTGGCCGTTTATTTTGTGTCTGTCCACGTGGTGTTGCTAAGGTCTTCATTTTAGCAGCGACACTGGCACAGCTGGTTCTTATGTCGCCAAACATTTGTCCTCACAGAAAATACGCCAGCAGATGGGTGAGTGTATTAATACGGACCAATATAAACAGCAATGAAGGCACACACGTTTCGTGCTGGCGCTGTCCTCGGTATAGTCGCCGATATGTTAGACAAATTTCGCAGTAGTGCGCAAATTCTAATTTTTTTTTCACGCTCAATGAAACGGTTGTTTCTAAACTAATTTCGAGTTTTCAGCACCGAAATTGCTCGGCCTATTTGTTCCCGCAGTAATAGTTTAAGAAGGCCCAATGGGGGCGCTGAGGTGTGCTCGAGGACGGAAGAATCACGAGTGCTGGTTCCAAGCCCACGCTGAAAGAGGGAAGGCAAGGCTCTGCTTGCGCCCTATTTGCAGTGTTCAGCGACTATAGCTATTCCCAGAAGCTGGCGAGAGGCCAAGTCGAAGCACTCGCTGGTTACGTTTACTTGGCGCCAGCAAACTATATAAACACTAAGCCGTGAGAGGCTGTTGGGATTAACTTGGCACATAGCCTGAAATAAAGGTAAGCGAACTATAATGCAATGAGCCTGAGCATCAAGGATTCTGTAAGCGAGGATGTATTTGCAGAGCAAATGCAGCCTTGCTCAATATGCCTTTTTATATAATACGCCTGCTTCTGATGGGAAATTCTATATACGTGAGCTACAATCGCGAGCTTGTAGGACAGTGATTGATCTGTTTGAGAGCAGTCTTTTATTTGGAACATTGCATTCCTTTGCATGGAAGCTGATGCATTCGCTTCGCAGATATTGTGTCATTAGGACGGATTACGATCGCCGAATAGAGCCGATGGAGTCTATGTACAGAAAAAACCACACCGCGCTCCCATCATGATTTCGTGCGCTACTGAATTACCCACGGTATTAGTACCAGAACGCAGGGGGGCATGGATACGGAATTATTGGTTAGCCGGGAAACTTTTGTGGTGGACGTCGGGGTTCATCTGTGAGGTGTAAGGGGGGGGTGTAAAATTTTTCGGGGGGGGGGGGGGGGGGCGAGGGTGTTGACGTCCGCGTACTTTGCAATTTAGGCGCGTTAGTTCTCTGAAAATGTCGTTTCATTTTTTCTCCTTCTGTGTAAGTTGCAAGTTAACATAGGTTGCAAGCTTTGTTGTAGTGCTAGCTGAGATGTTACGCTACTGTTTTGTTTCTTCGTTTTTTTTATTTTGTACGCCCTCTGTAGGCCTCAATGTATTGTCGTTAAATAAAGGTTTTTTTTTTAGTTTACCCTGTTCGCTTATTGTTTGAGGTTATTGCAAGCGGCGTATTATTTGTGCACACTGTAACTAGTCAGTGTTTGCTGGAGTAGCAATAATTCATATGCGTTTGAGTAGAGCTACCGTCGTTTCTTCAACATGCGAACGGGGAAAGCTTTTCTCACAAACTTAGTTGCATGTTTCGAGGCAACTTCAACTCCATTAACCCTCCGTGAACAAAACAGCGCGTGATTATCATACACGGTAGCATGACTTCTTTCTTGCAATGGGAAAAAAAAAGATTCAACGCGTTTCGTGAGCACTGCAGACGTTTTCGCCATTCGTTTCGTGCATGCAACTTGCAAAGTGAAATGAAAAATGAAGCAGGTCTTTATCAGTAACCTGCGACTTAAAAACGAATGTGCATATCTGATTAAAGGCAACTCGAGAAGAGTAATGGCCTCAACCCCTTCTCTTGGACCTTAGCAGCCCAACATCTGTACTCTTGATTGTTGGCTGAAAGCATCCCAGCATTATTTGTACCGAGAATGAATGTAAAAATCAACAAGACCAACTAGATACAGCAATAGGAAAGAGTACTACATGCTGCATGAACGGTCAAGGCCGACGAAGTGGGCACATTATAAGTCGTGGCTCCGGCGCTGATGAGCAAACAATCGTCGGACAGGCGGCGTCTGCCAAGCAAAAACATTCGCTGACCTCGGTGGGTTTGCCCTGGTGGCAGAGTAATGGTGTGGAAGAAAAAGCTACGCCGCGGGCAATGAACGTCGGCGTTTTGTATGAAAAAAAAAAATGGACGCGAGCCCATGATAAATAACAAGAACGTGCTGTATAGATGTTGTGTGCGTACATGTGTATGTATGGGGTGTGGAACGGGTTTCAAGCAAGGAGATAGAAATTTCAGGAGGCAAGCAGGCAGAAGAGCATTGAAACAAAAAGAAAGCAGCGAATGGCCGCTTCAGGAAACGAGGAAGGTCACCAAGAAGTGCTTGGCTCGTCTCGGCTTTACGCAGCCATAGAACCCCCGGAGAATCAGAGAAAGAAGGTGGCTGTAGAACAGACGACACCAACGGTAAAGCAGCTCAGCCGAAGACAAGTCACCCCGTTGGGCCGACACAAAGAGCGGCTTATTCTCTGCGTACTTGACGTGAGGAAAGCAAAAGAAGAGAAGGGAAACAGCAAACGCTGTCGTCTGCTCCTGCACTTCGCATGGCAGACGTAAACGTAAAGAGAAGACCACCCACCGTCTAGCTAGCACTTTGCACGGCTGCATTTCTCGTTAAAAGAGGATCACTCTGGTCTGGACGAAGGAAAAAGTAAGTCCATCGCGGGTTAGCGAGAAGGTGTCAAGGAGATCGAGAATAATGAAAAAAAAAAAGGGGGGGGGGGGCACGTGGTTATAGGGCCAATGGAGCATGCTGTCTCAGCGGCCTAAGGCCATAAAACGTAGCACGGGGCGCAAAAGTAGCGCCAATATGTTCCGCCAAAATGAGAGGAGGTGTGTGGCAGATAAAAGAGACCCTGTCGGCGGCGTATTACACAACCTCTCTAGAGGTTTGACTCTTCTCCGTTTATGGGGACGGCGCCCTTCCATAGCGACAGCTTCAATGATATGTTGCGCGGATGAAGAAATTAAGTTTGCAGTTACCCAAGAGAAATCGTTGGTCCTTGTAGGTAGGAACCTTCAAAGAAGATTGTTAGCGTTGCATTAATCCAAGGGTGCTTCACAAGAGCGCGAGCATTTTAGTCAGATTGTAGTCATGGTACCTTCACCTCCTAAAATGGTAGTGACCTTTCGTTTTAGCCTAATCAAGGTGTCTTTATTGCACCACGGGACATGGAATAACATTGCGTGTAGACACGCCCTAGTTGGTCAGTTCTGCCTGTTGAGGCAAGACTGACCAATCAGCGACTCGGGGTTGGTCTGGAATTGGTCAATCCCACCTGTGAAGGCCGATTTTACCGTGCAGGAAGGACAAGTAAGGAAGAATATGCAATATTCCATGGTGTGGAATAAGCGCCCCGGACAATCCTTTAATGCACCGATCTTTAAGGGGTGTGTAGATGCTGGGGAGTGGTTGAGTCCCCCCCACACCTCTCTTAGTTGACTGCATAGTACATTAAACGTTTTCCATTTCAATGCTAACGCAGTGCGTGCAGACCGGTCTGCGTTATACAGCGTTACCATGTGCAGCAAAACTTCCCCGTAACCTAGTTCCTGGTATTCCGACAGTTATTGCGTTTTGTAAAACCATGCTCTCTTTTGGAATAGCCGCTGCGTAACGTGTTTTTGCAGTTTACGTTCTGTTTACGTATAGTATTACCTATCTTTCTCAGGTTTATTAACACAAATACAAAGAAGTTTTGCGTCAGTGAGCACACATAAGGCGTGTGTATCACTCGCGTGTATTCGTTGAATAAGGGTTTCTTTTTGTGGTGATCTGTTCCACCTGTATACGACCCCGCGCATGCCCTCTCTTCGTACACGTCAACTAACCAAGTGTCGAATTAAAGAAAGCTCCTGCATCTGTCTCAGCTAAACAATGTTTAAACCTCTGTAATGCTTCCCGCTGTCAGGCCCGGTTGGCGTCGCGTTTCAACATTGTGACAATTGGGGCGCGGACACCATCAAGGCTGTTTAACGATGTCTTGGATTTACCAAGGATCATAACTGCTGAGAAGACAAATATGCTGTATCATAAATCTTGGAAGATTTATTAATCCTGATGGTCCCTCCTGATGGCTGAAATAAAACAATTGATTGATTTGTGGGGTTTAACGTCCCAAAACCAGCTCTGATTATGAGAGACGCCGTAGTGGAGGTCTCCGAAAATTTCGACCGCCTAAGGTTCTTAAACGTGCACTGACATCGCACAGCACAGTTGCCTCAACTTTTCGCCTCCATAGAAATGCAGCCGCTGCGGCCGAGATTTGATCCCGCGAAAGTTAGTGCGAAAGTTAGTGCGAACAAACGCGTCGTAATGCCGAAAGAATATGGCGAAATAATTTGGAGGGCTGCATTCAGTGCCTAAATCAGCGTGAACAATGCTGAAGAACGACAGATATTGAAATAACTGGTACATTTTTCATGATAGATAAAAACGTCGCTAATGAAGCAGGACGAAGAAACATGGGAAACGCACGTCGTGTATGTTCGCTCTTTGTTCGTACCATTTCCTAATTAATTTTTTGAAAACTATTATGAAATAAGTGGCGTTGAACTGAAGCAAAAACGTGTAGTCGGTGCAGTGCAAGCAATGTGTTCTGAGAGCAGCTGTGTTGCCTAATAAGCAAATACGCCCTTTCACAAATACATAAAGGCTGGAATGCCTTCGCTCCTGAAAAGAAACGCTCTTGCTTCTCTCCTTGCATTCCTAGCGGACATAAAAACTTGGAGGGGAAATCCCTTTCGTTGCCCCAGCCGTCACTACTTATACTTTTTTCCTTCTCAATTCCCCGGGAACATCCCCGTCCTTAGGTGCACGATCAGTTCGCGGTATCGAAACAAACAGGGTGGAGAAAGCTTGGACAAACATATGAGACTGTTGGGGCAACGAAGTTTAGGTACAGCATAGGGACCTTCACGTGATGTCTTGGGAATAGCACGCGCAATCAAAGGGAACTGTTTGGCAAGAAATGTTGTCTTGTGTGGAGTGTGCCCAACCACGGGCTTTTCACTTACGATGAGTTGCTGCGGGCCACGATGGAATCACGCTCTTCAGGGTGTTACGTGTGCACGTCTTTTAGGGGAAGAATGCGAAAAGACGATCGTCCACTTTGCAGCATATACTTTAGAATGTCAACGAAAAGCGCTGCCTCGTACCTCCATGTAGATGCTGCGTTGCATGCACAAAAATTTGGCGCATGCGCGGCTTGCTACTTGCAGCATTTTTTTTCGCTTGGTCATCGTAGCCCGCCAGCTGAATATCAATTAGGCTAGAATTCAAATTCATTTAGTGTTGGCAAAATGAACACAGATAGCGAAGATCGAGGTCGCTGGATCGTGTCCCGGCCTCGACGGCCTCATTTTGATGGGGGCAGACATGTAAAAAAACATCAGTGTACTTATATTGATTGATTTGTGGGGTTTAACGTCCCAAAACCAGCTCTGATTGTGAGAGACGCCGTAGTGGAGGACTCCGGAAATTTCGACCACCTGGGGTTCTTTAACGTGCACTTACATCGCACAGAACACGGGCCTCAACATTTCGCCTCCACCGAAATGCATCCGCCGCGGCCGGGATTCGATCCCGCGACCTTCGGATCGGCAGCCGAGTGCCATAACCACTAGACCACCATGGCGGGGCGTGTATATATATTCAGGTGCACATCAAGGAACCCCGCGTGGTCAAAATTACACCTGACTTCTTTCTTTCTTTCTTTCTTTCTTTCTTTCTTTCTTTCTTTCTTTCTTTCTTTCTTTCTTTCTTTCTTTCTTTCTTTCTTTCTTTCTTTCTTTCGTTCTTTCGTTCTTTCTTTCTTTCTTTCTTTCTTTCTTTCTTTCTTGTGGTCATTTTTTCTCTTGCGTGACTACGAGACCATCCCACAGACCGACATCAGCTTATTTGTTCAAATATGATCGCTTTACTTTCGCACAATATGCATCGTTGTCACTCAAATGTCACCGTCTCTTCTATGTGTACTGCAGGCGAGATCCCCGAGTGGCTGAGCGGCAAGCTTTTCCGGCTTGGTCCTGGCAAATGGGACCTAGGCGGGGGCTTCTGCCTGCGGCACTGGTTCGACGGCGCCGCCATACTGTCCGCGTTCGACATACACAAAGGAAAGGTGAGCACGTCCTGTGAGTGGCGCGACCGTTGATTGTTGCTGCGCACGAAGCTTGAACGAATCCTGCCTTGAAGCGATAGAAGCAGCTGAAAGTGTTGTCTTAATTTAACGTCCGTGCTTTCGCGTGGTCTACGTCATGAGCGAGATTCACTAGGCTCTCCGTTCTTTCGCAGGTGCGGTATAGTTCGCGATATCTACAATCCGAAGCTTACAAGAAGATGAGCAGTGCCAACCGTCCCGTCGTCACCGAGTTTGGCACGAGATGTTACCCCGACCCCTGCAAGAACATATTCTCTAGGTGAGTGTGCTTGGCCGAGGCATCCTAATCTTTGTAAAGATAACGTTCGTGATCACAGCTTCTTACTTATCCTGTTTTATGTAAAGGATGGCAGGATTCGGTGTAGCCGATTCGGTTTCCGGTTCAGTATCACCGCAATAACAGACATGTGACAAAGAGAAGCTGAAAAAAAATTGAAGCAGTCCCCTGCTTTTACTTTTCTTTGTGTGTGTATTCTTACACGTGTTACACGTGTTACACATGTTACACGTGTTGCGATCAGTTTTACCAGCAAAATGACCTTGTTGACCTAACGTCTATGCACTCTCTTCACATGTAGCTGCATGATTAGGTGTTTTTTAGGCTATCCACAAAACGCTGAGGCTGAGATGAGGCTGATTTTGATGTTCCAAACCACGCAGGTTTTTCGCTGCACTGGTCCCCAGCGACTTGACGGATAACAACTTTGGCAACGTGTACTCGCTAGGGGACGAGCTGTTCTGCACGTCAGAGACGTGTTTCATGTGGAAGGTCGACCAAGACTCTTTAGAAGCCGTCCAAAGGGTGAGTGAAGAAAACGTGAAAATAACACAGTATGTGTTCGTTATGGCCGAAATGAAAGAAAGGACTCAAACTCAAAATATTGGTGTCGAAAGGAAATGCATTGAAGTTCTGTTAAACAAATTCTGTTGAAACATGCCTTGTATTGGCTAGTCGTTCGTTCAGTTAAGTTTGAATCTCCCTACACTCAGGAGAAAACATAAAGTGAATCAAAGATGTTTTGAAAAACTATGAGCAAGAGCAGCTCGAGAGAGAGAGAGAGAGAGGGGGGGGGAGGTGGAAGCACCTAAAGCAGTTTCACTACACTGAGCGCGGAATGTAAGACAAGATCTTACTAGGTGCAGTCTAAAAAAATACATTTCGCTTTACATAAGCGTAACTGCGGCAAAGCTCTCGGAGATTACTTCGCCGGGCCAGGCTCGTTTAGTGCCGGAATCACGTTTACGTATAGGATTTAGTGTACGTGTTAAGATGACTATTTGGCCTCCTGATTTACAACTGGAGGCAGAATTGCGCAAAAAAAGAGGGGGTTAACTGCAAGAGCCTCCCCTGAATTTACAAAATTTTTCGCTTGTGCGAACTATTTCTTACTGGTTCATGATGCAAGCAATATTTTCACAATTCCTGATATTCACAATGAAGTTATCAGAAATGCGGGTTGAGAAAGGCAACCCGACTAAAATTGACGTGTAACGCACATTTAACGTGCTGTAATACTAATTGCCGAATAAGAATATCATTATGTTGATGTTTTGCAGCGCTGAATAACTAATGCACGGGAAAGATACAAGGAACACAGGACAAACGCTGTATTCTCAACTAGATATTTTTGTTGAAAACGTGCCTTTTTTTTTTAAATAAGAATAGATAGCAAGCATGCCTTGCCTTATACATACGTTGATAATTTGCAACGCATCCTGTTTCGTGGCCGCCTTATGTGCGACCACCATTGTGTCCGCGGTGGTTTGACTGCGTGCATACCCTTTTGTTCCTTTGCACGCACTCAGTACGATGTGAACAAGCTGGTATCGGTGAACCTCGCCAGCGCCCACCCCATAACCCAAGAGGACGGGACCAGCTACAACCTGGGCGCCAGTTTTATATCGGGCCTCAAGTACCACATCATAAAGATACCACCGCCGGGCAAAGGTAGGAAAGGCCTCATGGCCAGCTTATGTTATATGACACAAACTGGGTGTTAGATGCAGGTTGTAGTTACAGCTGCAGTACGTAAAAATATGTAGCCGGGAAAAAAAGGGTTACTGGAGAGTTTTAGTTCGCCAATAAACTTTTCACCATTTGCCAATACTAAGCCCTTCAGCGCAGCAGCAGGTCAGGTAGCAACACTTTGTCACGTTTTCTCTAACTGCGACAGATAGGAAAAAATGCTTGCGTCGCGTCAATGTTCCAACGCGACGAAATAACATACAGCAAGGTAACGATAATCTCTTTGCCAACGCTTTACAGCAACAGGTAAGTAGAACACATAGGTAAGTTCGATATCAGCTTTGTGTACCTCTTGTTAGGATTTGCACCATCAGACGTCGCTACCAGCGTTGCTGATTTCGTACACTTGTCCGTAACCCGTTATCCCCAAACGGTGAGAAGTCAGCTGACAAACCAAATTTCTCAGTTCGGATATAAGAAGTCTTTGGCAAAGAGCATGTTTAGTTTAGGCGACCATCGTGACAAACACAGCTTGCATAACATGCGCAGGCTGTTCTGGCCTAAAGCGGGCATCGGTGGCCTACCACATTCCGTCGAGCTGGAAGACGACGTTCAGCTACTACCACAGCTTCGGCATGACGCGCAACTACGTGGTGTTCGTCGAGCAGCCGCTGTTGGTCAACGCCATGCGCCTTGTAGGATCGCGCATCAAGGGCTACTCCTTCAAGGACTGCCTCGACTGGGCGCCCAAGGAGAAGGTGACTACTCTTGATTCTAGAAGCCTCCAAAGTAGAGCATTTGAAAACTTATCAAGCGTGTAAAAAAGTGCAGGCGTGGATCTTCTTTAGCACTCCTTGTTAGAAACGGACCGCTGAAGATTTCATCTTTTTCGATCAATCATTCAATTAATTAATCAATCAATCAAATATCCCAATTCATGATGAGGGACACCTTAGGCGAATATGAGCCAAATGCAGCTTGAAAGTGCCTATGGGCCCACAAACAAAGCGGCAAAGACAGTTGTAGACGGCATGCGTTGTAACGTTATGCACAATGAAAAGTTGTTTGATTGGTATAGAACAAACTGTGAAATAGAGTACTAATAAACATAACTCGTCATAAATACATTACAGACACGTGCATGTATAAACGTACGTTTAGTGCGGTGTATAAACCTCTTTTTTTTTCATTGATATGGTACGTGGAAATGTTGGTGCACAAGTAGGGCACCGGCTGCTCCTTGGCTACTGAGTGCGGTGAATGTTTATGCACAACTCCTCGGATGCTGTGTGGGGTGTATACACCTTTCTTCATGTTGCAAATTTCCTCACAAGCGATTTGCCATATTCAGTGGACGCTGCGTTATAATTTCCTAAAAGTGAAGTTAAACGCACTGCGAAAGATAAATAAACATTTATGAAAACGTATCCATAAAAGGTATTCAAAGCAGAATCCCGATTCATACTCTTCCCACCTGAAGTCTATTCGCCAGTCATAGAACCACATATTCCTTACTTGTCAACCAACTCGTCTAGCAACCAATTTTACTGAAAGCGCCGCGAATGTTTCCCTCCTTTCTGATCTGCTCTTATGTCGTCACTCTCTTCCCTTGCTGCTTCAACATCCATAACTGCGGCACCCGACCCGTCTTGGCTTGAATCGACACTACACATCTTGTGAAAATAACGCATCCAGACCAAGTTCGTGGTGTTGGACAGATCAACAGGAGCCGTGTTGCGGACTCGGTTCGTCACTGACCCGCTGTTTTTCTTCCACGTGGTGAACACTTACGAAGACGACGGTCACATTGTGTTCGACATGATCGCCTACGAAGATGCCACGATACTGGACAGGTGCGTTTCACTACCATATATATGGTTCGAGTTAAAAGACCTTTATTCTGATCACTTGGATGTTTAACCTTTACGTCGCGAGAATCCGCCTATCCGCTTAAGCAGTGTCACGTTCGGTCTGTTCACGAAGAGACTTGTATGATTCAATTTCAATGAATATCAATGACGGTAACATCGCCGTATATTTCGCATGAAAGTTTTAATGTGTTCCTTCTTGCGCAAAGGCCCTGAATGAGTAAAATTTTGCCCTTACGTTGTTTCTAGCGCATCCACTAATTCCGAGCCATCTATAAAAATTTTCAAAGAGGGACTGTAGCACACGAGGATTCTATTTAAGTTTCTTCTGAGAAGCTATACGACAAGCTCTAACTTAAAATGCAAATTCACCGTAAGAAAGAAGGGGGCCTGACGTCAATGGCAGATAATTTCCTGAGTACACTTTAGTGGGCTGGCTCGGTCTTTGGAAATAGGAAAAGAGAGAGGGAGAGAGAGAGAGAATATTTTATTGATGAATCCGGAGATGTTAGCCTGGTTAATGGCCCGGCTTGCTACTCCAGGTGTTTAGTGGTGATTATGATATTTACAGTGATCACGTCTAACACAACACGTACATACAGTCACACTTACTCACACACTCACACACTCAGTGACACAGGGATCGGTAATACCGATCCCTGTCTCTCTGGGATCGGTATTACCGGAAAATGAAACGTGTCTTCACAGAAGCTGTTGAATGTGTAAGCGGCAACCTGGCGGATCGTCGGGCGGCAGATGAGTTATGTGCCGTTGGTATGTTAACCCTTTACAAGGAGACATCAGCGGCGCCTTGATACCGCACAGGGATCCTCAACGAACGGGTGCGCAAGCTAAAGACGTCGAACAAATAGCTTTTCTCCGAAGACGTTGCTCTGCACGAGCAGGAGCCCTGGGCAAGCCTGCTATAAGCCAGGAGTATTCGTAAACGGTGAAACCGTGCAGGGGAAACCGAACGGGTTTCCCAACAGATGGAAATTTCCTGAACTCACAGTCCGCTGCAAAGAAAGGCCCATGGTTTCCTTGTCGGCTACCATCTTTCGGGTGTTCTTGACCCGCGGCGTCCTGCGGGAGTGTCGCTTGGACGAGGTGCAACCGCTTGTCTTGTTGTACTGCATGTACGGCCGTGTTGCGTGTGGCCAGTTGTATTGCGGCGCGCCCAGCTCTGGGAACGCGAGAGTTCAGAGTTGGAGCCCTGAACGCACGAATGTTGGCGTCGTAGAAACACCGCTGGCCGCAACATAAATGAAGAAGCGTGACAAGCTAATCAAACGCAAAATACGAAACACGGAGTAAAGTTTCGTGAGCAGCAGTAAAGTAACCTCTGCTACGCTGGGCGAATACGAACCGAGAGCGCAGTGTAACGGAGGCGACGTTAATGTAAGACTAATTTAGTGTGCTAAGCAGTTTTGCATTAACCAGACATCAGGTATATGTGCAAATTGTAAAGCGCTGTTGTGAAGATATAAGGCTCATTTGCTGAGCATAACCTACGTGTCTCGGTGGCCCAAAAGAGGTTTCGTTGGTGCGGTGCGTAGAGCGCCCAGCACCTATCGTCACATCTTGGAACGTTGTGGGCTCGAATTCCAGCGATGGCGGTACTTTTTCTAGGCAGTTTTTCGCTGCCTGCGTGCATTTCTTCTTTTTTCAAATATTTACTTCCACGAGAGAAGTACGTCAGTAAAATCTTCGTGCACCTTAGGATAAAAAATTTGTGTGAAAAAGTAGAAGGCGGTTAGAAACAATTAGGGGTATATAGAACGAGTTTTCTGCCACGCGCCAAAAAGGCACCCGACAACAACTACAGATGCATGTGCAGTTCTATGTGGAGATATCACCCGCTGTTGAAAGGGTAAGGCGTGGGCACACACATAAGGCGTGTGAACATGGACACTATAGAAAAATGGTACACATAACACAAACGGTCTTTCTATTTCCTTACCCCATCTTGCGCTCGCCTTATCTGTACCACGATGAGTCCAGACTTACTTGCTTGGCTTTCTGTCATTCTAAATATATATTGGTCTTTTTTTTTTCTTTTTGAAATACTCTTTTCATTGTAGAAAAAGAAATTGCATACTAAACGCACGGTAGACGAAGTTTTACGCGACGGGATAGTTCATCAACTCCTCAGGTAATTTTTTCTTTATTTTTTTTACGTACGGCGGCTGCATTTCGATGGAGGCGAAATGTTGAGGCCCGTGTGCTGTGCGATGTCAGTGCCCGTTAAAGAACCCCAGGTGGTCGAAATTTCCGGAGACCTCCACTACGGCGTCTCTCATAATCATAGCTGGTTTTCGGACGTTAGACCCCACAAATCAATCAATCAATCAATCAATCAATCAATCAATCAATCAATCAATCAGTCAATTTTTTACGTGAAATATTGAGCATTACACAAACTAAGGAGGGATCTTTATTTCCGCACACTGGGAATTCTGGCACAGCTTAACTTAGTGAAATAAGGGCAAGACAAAAACAGAGGATGGCCTTAAAACATATCAACACCGGGAATGCAAATGCACGCTCGCGAAAACTGTTTTACTGCGGTGTCCGAGTTCAAAACTGGCACGAATGTTACGAGTCCTTACAAGTTCAACATAGAAGATGCCTACAGTAGCTTGGTTCTACAACTTAATACCACCAAGTGCAGAAAGATATTACTTTTCTCCATGGCTGCCCTGTCAATGTTGAAAGAAAAGATAGAGTATTTAAAGTACATAGTGAATTTCAAAGCAAGAAAAAAAAATGGGCACTGAGCGTTCGATTATAGGTCATGCGTTTCCCGGACCGAGTGAAGCTAATTAATCTCGTAACTAATCTTCAAGCCGGTCGCTGCAAACAGTTCGCTTTTTTGCTTCCTGCAGGTATTACCTGGACAAGATTAGGAACTCCACGGCCGAGGACTTCGATCCGGACTGCCAGGGTCATTTCCGGCGCTTTGTGATTCCCGTCTCTAAGGTGCGCAGTCACTGAAGCTGAGCCTTTCCTATATTAAACCAAGCGCCTCTCCAATTTACAAGGGGGAATCAAAGAAAGAAAAAAAAAAAGAGAGCTCTTCCTAATCTTTTCTCATTACGCTAAGCAGGTTTAGGGGGCAGCACAAAAGACTTACGCTCTCATGTGAGAGACTGCTGACTGGTGCAAAATAATAGAGGCGGGCTGCTGACTCTGCACTTTAAAAAGCAGAGCGGCAAAAAAAAAAAAAAAAATCTCATCTGAAAAGACCAGCTTTTTCCAACTCTTGCGCGAACACACGAACAAATTTCGCGGCAGCCTCACTCGAGTTAATGAGTTGGAAATTAACCGAAATACAGAAGGAAGGAAGTCACCAAGCCATTTTCAGTAAAATTACACGGGTTTGAAAAAAGCGCGAGTGCGACGTAGTACGACTTATGAGGAACTTGCATTTGTTTACTGTTCTCTTGTTTTACACTTCACTGTGTGCTTTTTTCTTGTTTTTTTTTTTACCGTAATGCAGGATACGCCCCCACAGTAGTTTTCTTTATGTAACCTTGGCGTTGCTGGACAGACTTCTACTGGAAGTAAATGTTCCAGCGGAGTCCACACAAGGCTAGAAAGCACCTTAATCCTGAGCTCTATAGAGTAGCATAGTCCCGACGAACATTTCGAGAAACGCGCGCCCCATTACTCAGCTTAAGGAGAGAATTCTTTCCTTACTTGTGTTATATTTGTCTGCCGTTTCACAATTATATCTGCATCAAACCCTATACTGGACAGAGTAAACTTCGAGGCCAGTCATCTATACAAGGGTGTACCTGTGAGCCACACGACAAGCCGGACATCTTCGTCCAAAACACGCACGCTGGGCTTTATCAGCGCGGTTGTACATCTGCATGCTATGACTATAGTATTTGGCTAGTATTTGTTGCGGCTAACCAACTCAGAGATACAACGCCCTTGCTTGAAAAGTGAATTCCTATAATTTTCTGCATTGTCTGCATTGGGATGTTCCCATCGAAAAATTAGAAGTCCTGTACGCGAACACGCCACTTGAATGCTACTCTTTTTCCCGGGAATAATACTATGCAGATGAACAGCACAAAGGAAGGTAACCTGGTCAGTCTGAAGTACACTGAAGCCCGAGCCTACCGCCAGGATAACAGCACCATCTGGCTAACCCATGAGGAGATGGGATGCAAAGGTAGAGGTGTATTCCTTCATTTATGCTTCATTAACTGAAGATGTCCAGAACTTTCAAAGAACGTGAGCGCGAAAGCCTAGTTGCGTTTTCTGTTTATCAGCTGCTCAACTCTCTGTTTACCTGTCTGCTCATCTGCTTTTAATATTCGTCGTGAATGATTTGCTGACCTCGGCTCATATTCACAAAAACGCCTTACGCTGGAAATGTTATGTGAATGTGTCAGCCAAGCGTGATGCTAGACATGTGATTAGAAAAGATGGCCAGTGATTGGCAGAAAAAGCCCTTAAGGGAAAAAATGGTTTCGTGGATTTGGCACCTGCTGTTGATCTTCCTCCTGATGAACGCCTTGCTGACATGCTGTTAAAGATTCTGTTGAAATTCGTGCCGATTTGCCGTCGAAGTTTGTAGTGGTGTTTCAGTGAGACATTACGTTAAGCATTACCAAGTGTAGCAGGAGTTCGATCCATTAAAATCACACGTATGGCGAATACCCACATGTCCCGGGCTGGAGTATGTAGCTATGCACCACGCGTGACCGGTATTCGCATTGTCATATGGTCACGTGATTTTCTGTAGCACACAAAGGGACCTTGAAGCATAAAAATCTAAGCTTTTTCGCCTTAATACGTGTACTTTACTGCCCATAAACGCGACCGCATTGAAGCACATTTAAATGATTTCGCAGGGTACGACTTGCCGACGATCAATCCGGAATACAAAGGGAAGCCATACCGCTACACATACGGAAGCGGGAACTTCGAACGGCTAGGCGAGTGCCGGAATGCGGTAAGTTGTTCGAATGAACCAGAACTTTCGCGATACTGTTGCGATTGGTCCCGTTCTGGAAAAAAAAAAAGTGCTTCCATGCTGCATTAGGTACCTGCTCTAAACTCAGCTCACTTTAGTTGTTTGTTACGAGGTTTCTTCTCTTCGTTTGCACTTTAACTCACGTAACGTGATCTCACAACCAATGGTACAGTGCGCTAGGCTGCAGAACAGAAAGATGCATGTCCGATACCAGCCGCGGCGGTAAAATTTTGATGGCGACGAAATGCTAGAGCCCTGTGCGCTGCGAGGTGTCAGCGAACGCTATAGATTTCCGGGTTGGTGAACTTTCTTGAGCTCTCCACTACAGCGTGCCTTATACGCGTATCGTTATAATGGCACGTCAAACCGAAGCTGTTATTATTACTCACGTAATGTGAACTGATACGTTTATTTACGTTTCCACAACATGGCACACAGAAGCCAGATTCCTACAGAGAGACTCGGTCACCCTTGACTTGGTCGTGGTAGTGGGACTTAGTTACTTTGACGTTTCGCTGTGATGCACAAAGCCGTGGACTTGATTCCTGTTCGAGGCGGCCGCAGTAAGTTGAGAAGAAGACAGCGCAAGCTGCGTGAGGTACATTTCCACAAAAACTAAGTCCCCAAAAATCAGCAGCTGTCGATGAGTGAAGCCCACAACGCATCCTAATGAAACTTCTCACAGCACTGAATCGTTTAGGCCCTTGTCAAGCTCATAGCTCTAAGAAGTCTCTGATATACCTATTTATCCTCGGAGGAACTTATTTTCATATACACAACTTCTTATCGGATGCCTGAATGATGTCTGCGCAGATATGCAAACTGGACATCGAGAGGCGGGAAATGCAGCTCTGGCGAGAGTCGGACACGCAATTCCCCAGCGAAGCCATCTTCATTGCGAATCCTGAAGGAGTCGATGAGGATGACGGTAAGGACACTGGCGTTCTCTACGTTAGCATCCTTACTAAACACAGCAGTATAGTGTGTGTCGAAGAAAAAGAAATAATGCCAGGAAATGTCGTGCACTGTATCTATTTAGGCTTACAGACAATTAGGCAGAAGTTGCAGTTGATGATCTTCGTTTTAGTTAGGCGAAACAATGAATATTAAATACGGAAAATGTAAAGCATTTATTCCACATGGGAAGTAAGAAAGGGGGCGCGAAGCCACGCCAGCACGCGCCATGACCTTTAATTTTCTCTTTTTCTTTGAACGTATTTGTGCTTCCGCAGTGACGACAAGCTTGTGGCCAGAGTCACTGCAGGGGCGTGGTGCCGCCTCACGGCATCCGCCGCCACTGCACACACACACATTGGCTGCGGCATGTAGTGCAATAATATTCGACTAACATGTTCACATCAGCTTCCACGATTGATCGGCGGTGATTTCTTGCCATTTTCAAAAAAGTGTTGCAGAGCTTCCTTTAATGACTAACGGTGCCCACGCCCACTTCTTCTTGATTCCTGCTTATACTCGACCGTTTTGAAGAGCTCTTGATCAAAGGCAGGGGATCCGTGCGATAAGGGACAGAAATCAAACAACAAAGGCACCCTTGGTAACTTCGCGATTTGTAACAACTTACACGAGACCCTTGGTCTCAGTCGGACTCAGTTCAGTAATCACGACTATTATCCTCTCCGCTGTTTTCACCCATCCTGTCCACATGGCCCACACCGCAGGCGTCCTTCTGTCGGTGGTGAACGACACAGACTACAGCAAGCCGGACTTCCTCTTGGTGCTGGACGCCAAGACGCTGACTGAACTTGCGCGGGCCCAAGTGCCCCCTCACGTGCGCGCCTGTACCTCGATACACGGTTGCTTCATCAGGAGCTGAAAGGGCTCACACGCAGCCTTGTCGTTCCTCGGGGAGCATCCCACAAGCCGCCTTTGTATACGCGCAGCCCTGGTCCAATCCATTGCATGTTTCGAGTCTTTCATTTCGGTGCTGTGCAAAGTATCATTCGGTGATGCCGTAACTGGTTGCTTTTGATTGTTGCAGAGCTTCCGCTTGTCCGTGAAACGTGTCGCAGTTTACATTAATGCGCGAAACACCGGCAATGTCGACGGTATAGCGACGTGGCCAACCTGCCCTTCTTCGTCCTCATTCCTCACGCTGCCCGGGCTAGAACCTAAGCCCAAGCGCAGTTCATCCTTTGATTATATACGTAACAAAGGTTACTTCTGTATCATCGGCAAGCAAAAATGAAATCAAGGAGGGAAAGGCCAAAGAATATTCACGGTGAAAGGGTACGTTCGCATCCAAAGATTACCAAACGCACTCAGAATACCAAAGAACATGACGAACATGGTAGGAATAGTTGCATACGAATATTGACATGCTGGAACATGTATATTTGCATAAATCAACGCACGTACTTGAAGTTGTCCGAGAAAACTGGAAGAAATTGGGAGTTTCAGTGCGGCACTGACGAAAAAAAAATTAAAAATAAATATCCAGTATGGCAAGCGTCAGCTGGTCTCGACATCTTCACACGGGTGATAGATTGGCTTTTGCATCAGCGGCACTCTATAGCCGTACCGTAGCTTCGGCCTACGCCCTATTCTGGTATTGAGGGCAGCATTTCGTAAACTGCGATACGCTGACGAACAGGTACAAAAAAATCGGTATTCATTCCGTAGTAAGTTGCTGTCAAGGTTCGACGTGTGTGAAGTGCAGTGTCGTTGATATCATGTTTCCGTGACTGTTGCAAAGAGACTTGTTGCTAACCGATCCGCATAGTTGAATTACAGAGGTGTAAGTGTTGTAAAGTCGAGTTGAAACAAATACGCAAGTGTGTATGTGTGTGTGTTCGTTGACGTCGTTCTGCAGCCACTTGCCTATATATTTACTTGTTTTTTTTTCAGGATTCTTGCTAGCTTAGGTTCCGCCTTTCGAATAAACGGTGGTTCTTTTATTGAGCCATTGTACAGGTTTCGCGCACCGACGGTTGTTTTATTTTCTTGTTATATTAAATTAAGCTATTTTCTATGACGTACAATGTTAAATTCTCGTGCATTTTCAGAGGCATGTGAACCTCAAAATCCAGAAGCAGAGATCTCACGTTCACAGTTGTGTAGGTGAAATGTAGAAATAGCACTATACGTTAGAAGAGAGCACCCACAGCTCAGATGAGCGAAGTTTAGCCCGGTATTAGGACCTGCCCTCCTCTGCGTATAACAGGTTACATTTCCTTTACAGCTGGCAACATTATCGAACTGTCGCTGCACCAAAAAGCTTGGTGACAACCGAATCTCCTTCATTTGTACTTTGTGCCCAGTTGTCTCAACTTTGGCAAGTTCGTTCCTAAGCCGTAATTTTGTACGTGTGCGTCCGTTGCGCCAACAGCGATCTCGGCTCGCAGAGGAGCGCAGTACAGTTTCAAGTGAAGCAGAACTCATCGCACGTAGAAGGACTCTTTCTGGCACTAAGTAACATTGAATAACCGGCGTTTTCACGTGATCGAAAACTCCGTCGTCGAAATTTTGCGGTGCTGAGTTGTTGCTGTTATGTACGTACGTGAAACATATACCGCGATTTCCCAGCTTCGGTTCATTCAACGAACGCGCTCAGGTATTATTCGCATAAAACTTGGTAGTCTTTAGAGTGCTAAAGAGAAAAAAAAAATACTCTGTCTGATTTGGCGCTTTAACCGCTACGACGGAGTCACATTAGAGTAAAAAGCATGCTCTGAGCACTAGTAAGAAGGCTTTGCCATAGAACCATCAACCACACATTACAGTTGGCAATTCAAAGTTTGTTCACTTGGCAGCTACGATTATGTTTTTCCCCTTAAGTAAATTCAACGCATTTCAATCAACATGAGCACAATTATGGCATATCTGCTATCGCGACGCACTTGCGCGAAGAAAACTCAACATGAAGGTTTTCCTGTTGGCGTTGTGTGTACCGGTACTCACTCTATGCCTTTCTTCACGCCCTTCATTTGTAAATATACAGTTGTAAATATGCGATTTGTATTGGGCAGCCTACCTCGCCATTTGACTCGCGTCTTTCATTTGGAATTTTTATTGAATAGTTTACTTGTCGTTCTACAATGGTAAAATATCATTAGTTTACTTCATTCATTCTTTTTCTAGTTTTTACGTTAGTTTATCAGACACGAAAGACCACGTATTACTACCACGAACTTTTTCTCAAACGTCAGCGAATGCGACAATTACGTTCTTGGCTTTTGGAGCGCTATAGTTCTGAGTCGGTGTAACCAAGGTCTCAAAATATGTAACAGATATTTATTTTTTCTTGTATAGTTGCACAATAACGCGCACCTAGCGCGTTAAATGCAAAGCACAGAGAATATACTCTCGTTGGTTGATGTTTGTGGAAACTGTTAGATGAAGGATGACCATTACTTCAGGACTGGTTAACAGAATTAAGAGATAGTTTTGCTCGAAATATATTTATAGATCAGGTCATTCCTGTTAGTGAAACCATCCCTGCTTCAGAAACACCTTGTGTGCAACAGCCGAGAACGTACTCTGCGTCATGTTATGCGTCGAGAAGCGGTGCATGTTCATTTATTCTAGACTGATAACTATGGAAAAGCGAGGAGACATTTATTTTGAACGCGTCTGTACCAACGCGTAGTTAATAAATCAAGGTCACGTCAGCCTCGCGTAACAGCTGCACGCATACCACGAATGCGTAAATGTGTCAGCGTTGCATAAAAAAGGTATAATTAAAAATGAAATCGAACACTAATTGATTTCATGGAATTTGCAAATATGCACCAAAGAGACGATTTGAGGCAGTCCAGGTAGTTAGTTTTGACAGAAAATGGCGAAACACATATCTTTTCTTGACGTAAATACCCTGTCCCGAAAACAAGAAATTTGCCCGGCTCACGGCAGTAGCTAATCTAAGCAGCAACAGAGGCAGTGTTTGAGAGCTAATAGACCACTACGTCCTACAAAATCAGCGTTCATCTTAATCTTCAGCGTGCCGTGACAGAGATAACAAGGTATTGCAAATCTGATCTAATATACGGCATCGGTCATATGGCCTTCTGAACAAATCTGTTAGCGGGTGTTTTAACTATCCAGTTCTCTTTCTATATGCACTGTTAGAGGTTAACGCCAAGCCACGAGACGTGGGACCACTTTCTATTCTGGCGATCCAGGGTGTTGGTGATGACTCGTGGTGACGTCTGTCTTTGTAGTTTTGTTGGAGCAGTTTACTATTAATGAAGTACCGTGAAGAACACGTCTGAGCTGCAAGTGCCGCACGCGTGAGATGATTACCGAGAAATAGACACGCCTATCTGCCGTATTATTTGACAGCCCTTTATCCGCCGCACTCATATGGGTCACTGTACATGTTTGCCTCGGTTCCAAATAATCGAAATGAAGGCGTAAAGTTGCTATCAAACAAAGTTGAAACTGAGAAGAGGTTGTTTGATCACATGATTTTACAAAATTTGCGGAACACTTGCCTATATGTGACCGGAAATCGGATCAAAATACGCACCGGTGTCCAGGTATTACCATTTTTTTTTTTTTTTGCTGTTTCACATAATCTGTGCTTTTCTCTTTCTGAGCGTAAACGGGCTCGTGTCATTGCAATTTACTTCTATGCCCACTGAAAAAGTCTCTCGTTAAATCTTTGAGAACTGCACCTAAAAAAAAAAAAAAGAAAACCTAGCCTCGTTACTGTCAATGTCCAATGTCAGAATAATCATCACTCATACAGTCCTAAACTGTGATAAACGATTCCTTTTGTCTTTCTTCATTTTCATATCTCTTGTGCCCTGTACAAATACGCCTGTTCATTGCGACTATTTTGTACTATGCGCTGTTTCTAAGTTTAGAATTATTACAATGCTTCACTCTTGTGTTATCACTCCGTTGGTACGTGGAATACGCTTGTGTATCTTGTTTGCTTGTACAACCAATGCCTGCCGAAGTCTGGCATCCAGGCTGGCAGTGTCCAATAAAGAACGATGAAACCTGTCCACTTCAGCTGGCTCTCTTTAGTCGTAAAGGAAAATATATTTAAGGAAAACGCACACCTGAAAATAACACACAGTCTCCTCCACAAGTCTTTTTGTTACCACCCCGGTCTCATTTATCTCCTTGTCACGTCGCGTTCTCATACATTTGCTGTTATAGCACTACCTAAAGTTGTCTTTAAGCAAGCGCGTAGACGTCGCATCTACCAGAGAATGCCCAGGCTTAGATGCGTCGCACAAATTGTAAAGCAGCAGAACTGTGCGATAGCCCAATGCCCATCTCGTCCGTCACATTCCTGCGCCGCACACATGTGAGTGGGAACATTTTGTCCAGAATATCTTCGCCAAGAAAACAAACCGGGTGCTTTACAGCTTGCAATTTAACTGCTCTAAATTTCATTCAAAATTTCAAGCGTATACTAAATTTTAGCAAAAGCGATTCTGCTCTGCCAGACACTCCAGTTCATTGCAACAGCACTGTCTTGTAAAAAATGCACTATGTTACCATGGAAACACAATATCAGTAGGTTGTTGAGGTCATTGTAAGGTGGCTACCCTGCGTTATTGTGACTTCGGCGGGATTTGTGGCCTAGAGTATAAAGAAACGAAGAACGTCTTTGAAATAGGACGAACTGTGCAAGAAAGAAAGAAAGGGGAGAGACGACGACGACACTTGTGGAGATCTCCAGGTGCACTATTTGGTAGAGAGTGCCAACTAGCCACTAACCGTGTGTTACACTGTAGCACTAAAGTGTCTGTTCATCGACATGCTCTCACTGAAAAGTGCTAGGTCGGGAGAACAAAACTGCCTGCTAACCTAACATATCGTACGGCATCTGAATGCCATAAAAATATCCCTAATAATAATAGTGATTACCGAAATTTTGCAACTCGAAGCCACGACGTCATTGTTAGGCCCTTATGGAACGGCTCCGGATCAATTCAGGCCACTGGTGTTTTTTAAGGTGCGCCTAAACCTATGTACACATGTGCCATTGCATTTCTCTCCCAATGGAAATAGGTCCATCGTTGCGGGCCATAAAATATTCCTTCAGATAAGCTCACCGCTTCCCGTTGAGCGCCCGCAACCTACTGGATCCTCCATTCAACAAAAGGCCTCCGCCACGAACGGACGAGACCCAGACTGTCTCTCTTTCTCTTCCTCTTCATTCGCCACTTTCCCTTCCTCTGACGCTACAGTAAACCCTTACCACCACCTCCGATAAGTTGACCATACGTGAATTTTTCTGCAAAGAAAGAGCACTGTAGGCATAACGATACGGCAAAGCCCTAGGCTCGTCCAGCGGCACGAAGCCTTGTGCCGCCATATCCTTTCTATGCAGGATTCCGACGCAGTATGGGCACTCCCTCAGCGCCCTTTATTCTTTTGCTCATTTCATTCTTTTCAGAGCCTTCGATGTACGCACCGCCGCGAGCCACACAAAAGGCCCAAGAGCTTTAGGTTTCTACGGGCGCGGCTGCATATAAAAGCCACGCGCAGAGATATTGCGTAAAGGGTTCGCGTGCAATGCGCCCAGTAAAGAAACCGGACCCGAAGCATAGTAGGGTATTGCAGTGTGCTCAGCTGATTATGCGCGCCACACAAACGGGAGTCCCTCGTGCCATTGCTCCATGGCTTGCGTTGAGTGGATACAGGTCCGGACGAGGGATTGCGCAGGGACGGTTTACGGTCGGGTCGTCAAGAGCGCAGCGACATTTCGAAATACCCGGTCGTGTTCCAGAAAAGGTATCCCTGAGTATACGGTCAGGTAAGCACGCTGATAAGGCCCAGGTTTCGTATTGTTGTAGCCTGTGGTCGATAGCCTCTACCGTTGCGCGGCCTTCTTTATGATTATTGATTATACGATGCGATATGACTTAACGCAAAGGAGCTCGCGTTAGTATCGGTTCGCCTGGCGCTCGGTCTGACCGCCGGTGGCTGCTGACGGTGCGAGTAATAAGATCCTATATACTTTCGATTCGTTTTTGAAGCTCAGTTTATTTCTCTATAGAAGAGAAGCGTGTGGTTGCGGGTTCGACATTTGAAACAGAAGTGCTGCAGGAGCGGGGCGGTTTCCCGCGTTGTCACTCAATATTTTCATTTTGTCACGTATTTTGAAATCCTGACGTTTCATTGTAGGCTAAAGCGTGATCATAAGACCAAATTGTGACATTCTATCCGCATGCAGGTATTGCCTCTTTTAATTTCTTTTTCTGTTTCGGGGACGTTTACGGCAGCAAAGTGCTGCATTTAGAACTGTATCGATTGCTTATTTCGTGGCTAACATTTAACATTCCAAAGTAACGCAAGAATTGGTTATGTGACAGCGTTTTGCACAGCTTTGCGGGAAAATATGTACAATGACAGCTGTGTGCAAAGTACACAGAACAATCTGTGACAGCTTGCGGGCAAAGTACGCAGAAAAAGTGACTGCAGAAGCTACAACAACCCACGCAGCAAGGAATCCCTAAGAGCAGGGAGATACAGAGAGCAATGGTGGGAAAGAGTGCTATGCGCGGACATAGCGAAGAGCCTGCTCACGGGACCGGTTACGAAGCAACACAAGGGGGCTTAAACCCTGTTGTAAACTAATCGGATGGAGGGATGCGGCGTGCACCAACAGTAATTGCGGTGCGCCAACCGTTGCCACTCGTCTTTTTATTTGGACCAAACTGCGTTTAGAGAGTGTGTGGAGCCTGCTTTCTTCTGACGCTGTATTAAATGAACTGACCGGTTAGTAAGACTCCGCAAGATACAACGCTTGTTTGGGCCATGGCCATATCGCGGTCGAATAGTGAGACTCGGTTGCTCGTACGCAATAAAAGTTGCTCTATGCTTTAACGTAAGGAAAATAGAAGAGTTAGTTGTCTCCATGTTCATAAGCAGCGCTCTTTGTAAAGCTGTGAATTTGAACTTTTAAATGTTTTACTACAACATATATTAAAAACAAGCGGATTCTTTCGCAGACCACGATCGCTCGCATACATCTAATTACAGAAGCGTCAGATCTAAGTACCCGAAGGAGTCTGCGAAGCATTCTTCAACCATAGTTACGACGCCTAGCAATAACAAAGCACCGGAAAAACAGAAATCCTCATAGCCCACCCAAAGTTGATCGGCATACCATGTTTGTCCTTGGTGCTACCGTAGAAAGAATGGTCAATGTTTCATACGCCCGTGATCGGAAGCGCTTGGATGGAGAGATTGTTCGACAATTTGCGCCTTGCACACCTTCGTTAGCAGCATACACGTACTCTAGAGACAACAGCTGCCGGGACATAATATTTGCGAAGAACCGGCATCCTTTCTCACCCTGAGAACTTCTAGCTTCAGCCTGTATTAGTTTTTCTGATCTACACAGCTACCCTTCAAGTCACAAGGGCTAATCACTAACATAAATTAACTTCGCAGTTCTCGTGGAGTCCACGTCCTAGGGATATTTTCCTCCCAAGGAGTATGTGTACGGGGAAGAGCTCTCGAAATCCGCGAGCTTTGACATACGTGTGCGGTAAATACCGCCCCGACTCTTGCCCTCAGCCTACGGCTATGTGATGGTGTAGCGATAATGACATTGCTACGTGGTACTGAACTTGACACTCCTGCCTCAGCTGAGCTGTTATTCAGATTTCAAAGGCGTGACACTGGCTTTATTATTATCTTTTAACACTGCGATATCATTCTTCTGGGCCGTTCCTAAAGCTGGTCACAGAAGTCGCTTTGAGTGGACCGACTATTTACACAACGCAAGTTTCAATGGCCAGTTTCTAGAACACGTGAGACGAGTGATCTATCTTCCCCATCGCCGTCTACCCGAGGAGACGGTCATAGTTTCGCATGATACTACAGTACGATACTTAAGCAATATACAGCTACTGGATAGTTTCATCCGTGTATATCGTGCCATCCTTACTTGCACTCCTCATCTCTCTCGCACTTTCGTACGTACGTGCTTTGCTCCAAAAATGGTCACTACCACGAAACCTGCCTGTGCAAGAGAACTAACTGAAGATACTCTGCCTCCACGAGCGTCCATTGTGATAAAATCTTGTCACATTTATTTTATCACATGATAAGATAAGCAGGCGCCGTCCGGTACCCGGTGCTTTCACAACGGCCTTCTTTGCACGTAAGAACATCCACCAACAAACTTTACTGGCTTGCAGTACCGTCGGAAAGGCGAAAAAACGTGTTAAATCAGGCTTAACGTCTCCTGTGACAGTTAAGTACAGCAGGTTGCGCTGCTATAATACACTCCGGGTTAAAGCGAACGTGTAGGGCGTGGGCTTCGTCTAATGCGACCTCTTTTCTTCGTTCACTTTCTCTGACATTCAGAAAATTGGATCGTTTCCTCTACAGTGAAGACGCTTTGTCGGTGCTGTTGCTGCTGGTGCGTAATTTGGGCTTACAGGCGGAGATCACCAAGTCCCACACATAATGAAGTTTCGTCCCCAACTCTTCCGGCTGGAAGTCATTTAAGGTAACAACGTTCGCGCTAATCGAATGACCGTACGCAGGAAGCCCTGCAGGAAGAACAAGCCCACACGGAAAACCGATCCTGGTAGGCCGAATGCAATTCACGAAAATGAAACATCAAAGCAGGTTGGACAGATAAATTATCGTTCGGGAACTCTAGCGTCACTAATTTTGTCATTATATTCAATTTGATAAGACGAAATCAAAGCCCAAATTTTATCGTTGTATTGCGCGCCGGAACCGTAAGGATCAAGAACACCGTTCCTTCGTTTAGTATTCTCTCCAGATGGGCTCAATCATAGGTGTTCTCAAAACACGTCATATGTTAAGTCTCACGGTTTCTTAGAACGCAATGTATACCGATTTTGCCCCTAAATAATTATGTAGGCCTTTGTAGACGCCGTCAAAGATAATGACGTCACACGTGTTAGTGCTGGAACATCCGAGCAGGCGTCGCGACATGTATTTTCTTTGTGCGCTGTTTCTAGCTTATCAAGAGACTTTTCCGTGCGAGAGTAGTGAACTTCGTAATGTGAAAAGGGGGTTCACTAAAGCAAGAAGAATCATCCTTCACTTGAGTGTCCCTTTGAAGACGCAGGATAACCGCAAACGTGTATACCTTCTTTAAGGAGGGAATGTACTTTCACTGCATTGTTCAATGAAAATAGTGTGCAACAAAAACGGTTCCCTCTTCGTGCGCGCCCACCGTGCATATTTACGTTAATATCTCGCCGCGCGTGCTAAAATGTAACATTGCGGTGCTCAGAAACGAACAAGGGACGTGCTGATATATTTCCTAACGCAACGGGAACGCCGTACTATGCGTTTCTTCTTTAGCGTCCAGACATCAGGCCACTTGACACATCCCATAAGCGAATACTACATCATTTACTGTAGGGGACCCTGCGTTATCTAAAGCGAAGCCCTCATTTGGGCGTTCGTTCAGAGATTTATCTCCAGCGAGGCCGAGACTGCTAGATGAGTTAACGACAATTTGTTCTGAGAGAAAGGAAATAGCTTATGATGTTAAGTTTCAAGGCCTATACTTAAGGAAAAGCCTATAATAACGTCCTCAACTTTAAGCTTGCAGTTTAGTAAGATTCCAGGCTCTTCGCTAGGAGCTTTCGTACTAGAATAATCGTCTTCTAGTTCTCGCCTGTGCCTACGATTAGCGTATTTGACTTAAACAATTTTCATCCCTCTCGTTCTTGCCTGATATCATGGCCTAAAGATTCCTACGTGAAAGTGAGATTGGTCCTCTTTCTCGAAAATTGTATCAGATTGTTGCTCTGAAGATGCGTAAGGGCTACCTTCCCCCTAAGATACTGTAAAGTGCCACTTATCCTTAGTGTCAGTGGCCATAGAGCAAGCCAAATCTGGAAGAATTAAGGATTGTCAAGACTGACTAATGTTAATCAAAATCGCACTCAAACGAACGAAACAGCTACCACCGCCCAACACTGCACTACAACACTACAAATAATCAGACAGGTACACAACGCAGTTTAACCGCAAAGAAAGGACGAATCTGCACAAGAACATTGACATTGTAGATAATGCCATCCTCTAAATTTCATGCAGACTAAAAGTACATAATAAAAACTCATCTGATAGAAAATAATAGCTCGCATAATAAAATGCCAATATAAGTGTACAGGGCAGCTTCACCTTTAGCAGACACTGCCGTTTTATTCGGGTTGATTGACCGATTGAATTTTCACCGTCACGGCGACGTGACAGGTAGTGGTAGTGTCCGTGACGCGCATAAGCAAAAGCGGTATGACATCCGACGTGCCTTTTTTCACGACCTGTATTTTTCCCATAGCATTATCTGGGGACCTTCAACTCGCCCCCTCGCCCCCCCCCCCCCGTTCCCTCCCCCCACTTTTTTCCTGAACTCCTCACTGTTTCTGTGGCTCAACTTTGTATGCTCGACCGAACAGTTTGTGGGTAGAAGGCTTATTAAGCCAAGTGCCTCTCGATCCATCAAGTTGATGGAGTCGTCTGAACTGAGTGGGTGCGAGGCGAATTGCTAGGCCTTCACGCCTGCTCAAGAAATGCCTCGGAGCACTCCATGGGAATGAGTCGGGTTCAGTTACAGAAACAGAGACGGCAGCGACGGTCTCCTTATGGAGTGGATTTCTATGGCGAACAGCTTCTTTTTGTCTTTAGAACACCGAACCTGACCGCAGCGCTGGCATTGTTTCTATGAACGAGCCCCCGAACGGGCCCAACTTATTTCAAAGCGTGGAGCGATAAAGGCTATGTAGAGTATACATTGTTCTCTGCGAGGCGCCACAAGTTTTATTCCCAAAGGGGTCGCTGCAGTCCGTTACAGGCGGAAACACAAATCAACTAGAACTTTTGCCCGCGTTAGCGCTACTACGAAGCGGTCGAAAATAAACGTCAGTTGTCCGTTGATATCTACTCTGTCGCTTCGTGAAGTAATAGACCCCCAACTAAGAAAGAAAGAAAGGTAGTAGACGAACCAATCGCGCCGATTTTCTATTTCCTTAACGCCTTTGCTCCGCCGTTCGGCGTAGGTTATGCGTAACAGATTGAATGCCTTCCTGTTTTTTGTTCCATTTTGTAATAGTAGTATCTGCTAACGCATAAAGAGAAAGAGATGCACATACTGAATTGTACAGTGTATATGACCGGTCTCATTACAACGCTCTTGTTGGAACGTATTTTGAAACCTTGCATATGTTGTGAAGCGTACTTCTGCGAAGTACAAGCGCACTGCGAGCGTTTGTTTTCCAATAGACTTTTCTGTGTTTTCACCTACAATGGGATGCCTTCAAACATATGTCGGTATGCGTTAGTTTGTTTCAAGCTCCTGATTGTTCCTGGTTATGTGTTAGAGATAGCGATTACTTATTGCATGCTGTTTCCATCTTGTTAGCCTTCATTTAAGATGAGCTCTCTCTTCTATGTGGTGTTTAACCAAGAGGCAAAAACTGATGGGCCTCGGTACTATGCACATCTCCTACACACAAATTCGAGAAAAGGAAAGAGCGCTCGCTTCGAACTGAAGCTATGCACCTGCTCAATATGTTACCGAGAACAGCAACTATTGAGTAAGGAAAGAAAAAAGGCGTTTGGTGGTATCCCCGTATAAGATAAATCGGTTGTCATGGAAGGCAACTCGAAATATACCGCGCAACAAACAGGGCGCGAAGTCAACACAAGGACGATAGATGCTTTGTTCATGCCAAGAAACATAGATACACACAATGAAAAGCCACGATCTGCGCTCTTAGGACCGCGACGACTACGGTATCGATTCCCGAAAAATGAGAACCGCCTCCTGTCCCGATAGACGGGACGTTATATATAGCCGGGTGGCTTGAGATATTTACGTAGGCGATGGCGCCAGCGTAAGTATGCCGGCTTGGCCGGGGGAAGCAAACTGTGACCCATATGTCCCATGATGATAGGTCCGTGCAACACGCCCAAGGTGAAAATAACGGCCGTAGTTTTGCTGCGAAAACCAACGCTCAAAGGCACGTCGAGCCTAATCGACCTTCATTATTCCGACTGCTCTTTCCGGCAGCGTACAGGAGTTGTGGCGCCAGCCTAATGGAAATCATTGTCTTGCGGCGCCTGTCTCGGCACACTTGAGCTATGAGGCAGGATGTAGACAGTGTTAGATTTGATGTAGATGCTGTTACACTTGACGCTGAATCGGAAATCCATATGTAGTAACGTGTGAAGTAACTTTCACTCTATACAAGAGGAAAGAGAAAATCGAGTAAAAACGGAGCCTTACCCGGAACGTTCTGACCTATAGAAATGGCGGAAGGCACATAGTCAACCGTTGAAATAAAGTGGTCGAAAAGTGTTTTTATGCACTGAACGATGCCTTCGTTATTATCAGGCGGCTAAGGCAAAAGACATTCTCAGCTAACTCATTTGAGCAGCGAACCCAAAGCATCCTGCCCTTTATTTTCCCAAAGCCATTTCCTTTCGTTCTTGTGCGGTCACGGCAGCGCAAGCCTGCTCCGTTTTTAGCTATTTTGTGCCTGTTCCCGCATTGATCGTCAACCACCTGCCCTCGCCGAAAGCGAAATATTTTTGGCTCGTACATGCCGAACCACATCACCGTCTCCTTCTTTCTCAAAGCAGTAGCGAAAGGAAAAATTAGCATCCACTCGTTCATAGCACAAAGATACAACTGTATCGGCCCGGGTTCCTCCTAAACGAAAGCTCCTTAGTTCACAAAAAATTCGTCCCGGTCCGGGGTTCGAACCCGGGACCAACGCCTGTCCGGAGTGGTCGCTCTACCAATTGCACTAACGAGGAAACTAGCAATTCGCAGCGAAATGGCACATTGATTGAATACTCGAAGCACAAGGGCATGAATATGGCAGATGAGTTCCGCGAAATTCCGCAAGGTTCAGAAGCTGATGTCGCAGAAAAGCAGTGCACATTTGAGGGGAAAATGCCGGCGGCAGTCGACGCAAAGAATATAAACGGGCTGAATAATGTTCATATTGGTGCTTTTTTTCACAAGGCACAGTAAAGTAATCAGTCCGAAAGGATCTTTACGTTGGGTCCCGTTGGGAATCGAACCCAGGCCTTTCGCGTGCGAAGCAAACGCACTCCGGAAAATCAGTCTGACGCCTGTGAAACTTGAGTAAACAGCGAAGCTGGGGTCAGGGCGTCAAGTTCACTGTCATTGTCATGTAGCACTATCATTACCACCATGACTATCATGTACCAGTCGGCTGAGGGCAAAGTTGTGGAGTGGGTCGAAGGTATAAGCACTCGTCCGATTTTCTCTTCTACGCAATCCCTTCCCTCCCTTCTTTCTTTTCTCTTTCTTTCTCTCTTTTCATTTATTTCATTCGTTCCAGATTCCTTTATCTCTTTCTCTATTTCCCTTCGCATAATCACTATAATGAAGCAGTGGCCTGAAGGCAAGAGCATCGGTAGTAGGTGCAGGTTGCGGGTAGTGTGCGGGTCCGCTTTTTTTCTCTTCTAGATGACAGATGTCATCAGGGATGTCGGGGACGGCCGACATGGCGGGTACAAGAGCTCCGCTGTCAAAAAAATACGTCGACTTGGTAAAACGAGTAAATTAAACGGGGGTAGAAGTTAAATGAGGAGCCCTGCGGTGCCGCGCTTTGTGCTAGAAGGCACTCGGAGAAGTTACGTAGCTTGCCCAAGGGACACCCCAGGAGCAACAGCTAAGAATTTTGTATTGATCAAGAAATCTGGAATTATTCATTCGTGTTATGGCGAGTTGCGTGTATTGTTAGTGTGACAAAAAATAGGTAAGGAGAAGAGGAGGACAAAGAAGAGCATGCTCGCTATGTAGTTTCTTCCCCTTATCTCTAATTTTGTTTTTCTTTAATTCTTCATCACGTTGCGGTATCCGCAAAATACC
Source organism: Hyalomma asiaticum (assembly GCA_013339685.2). NCBI lineage: Eukaryota > Metazoa > Arthropoda > Arachnida > Ixodida > Ixodidae > Hyalomma > Hyalomma asiaticum. Next base: position 40,276,862 of record CM023484.1, on the reverse strand, counting down.
AACTAAAATTTAAGCATATCAGGTCACGGCCGATCCACCCGATGCAGGTGTGTGTCATTTATGAAGGATCATCATCACCATCATCATCGCTCCTGTGTTGTCGTGGGTTCAGAGCCATCTGCCAGTGCCAAAGGCTATTGCGTCCCACTCTTAAAGGTAGAGGATACTCAGTTTTGTACATCAGAACGCGGCTTTGAAAAATAAAGGCCTAAGGTTCTTGCCTTAAGTGGGGAAAAACATTTATGACAATTCAAGGGGAAGTTACGTACTCTTCTAGGCCAAATCAGGGTTTCTGAGAATGCGAAGCTGTAGAAAAAATGTTTCTAGAGGAGACGACTCGTAGTTCATTCGTTAAAAGGGTACAGAAATTATTCAGCATACTATAGCCGAATATCAATTTATCCATCAAATAATCTAGGAATAAGTAAGTTTGCCAGCGATGCTTGGTATAGAATGCAGTTTTTCAAACATGCAAATCCCTCTGTGGTCGGTAAAAATCAAATAGAAAGCCTAGAAGTTGTTGCTTCTTCTAATGGCAGTGTTCCTTTGGTATGGTGAAGGTTTTCTGGAGGGAGTGTGTGTTCTTAGTTGGCTCTTAAGAAGGGCTTTGCTATTCGACGGATTTCAAGGTGCGAAAATTGCGCTATGTTTTTTTTTCTTTCACCACTTTCCCCGCATAGAGGGCGGGTCCTGTCTCGTAAATAATTTCATTCACTCATTCACCCTAGCAAATAGCAGCAGCGCCCCATGTCCGAGAAGAAAGACGAAGACGCAAGTGCGTGGAGCGGGCATAGAAGGCCGCTGGACGTCATGGCCTCGCTCTCCGGCAAGAAGCGCGCCAAGGCTGCTCGTGCACTCAAGCCTCCACCGCAGGCGTGCGATAGCCCCACCGAAGACCCCTGGCTGACGCTACGGAGAGCCTTCGACAAGATACTGGAGAACCAAAGTGTCGACCAAGGCTTCGACGAGCTGTATCGAGGCGCCTACACCATGGTGGCGCGGAACGAAGGGCAGCGTCTCTACTACGGGCTACGTCAAGCCGTGACAGAGCACCTAGCCAACAAAGTACGCATCCTCGTATTGGCAGGAGTTGAGGACGACTTCTTGCAGGCACTGCACCAGGCTTGGAGTGACCACCAGAGAAGCATGGGAATTATCAGCCAGATATTGATGTACATGGAACGCGTATACGTACCTGAGAACAACGTTGACGGCGTGCACAAAATGGGCGTGTTGCTCTTCCGCGACGAGGTGGCGCGATGTGCCGCGGTGCGAGACCGCCTCCGCGAAACCATGCTCGGCTTGGTGAAGACAGAACGCGAAGGCAAACGAGTCGACAGGCGTTCTTTGAAGAAGGCGTGTGGAATGCTCGTGGCCTTGGGAATCGATTCGAGAAAAGTCTACGAAGAAGACTTCGAAAAGGCTTTTCTGGACGAGTCGGCGAAATTCTACGCTTTACGGGGACAAGAATACATCAAGACAAACGGTGCTTCTGAATACCTCGCCCAAGTGGAACAACATATCAGGGAAGAGTTGGAGCGGGCGAAGCAGTGCCTGGACGAGTCCACCGCGGTTCGTGTCGCGGAGGTGGTAATAATTGAACTCGTCGGTAAGCGTATGGAGGCCATAGCGGACATGGATAACTCGGGCGTCGAGCATATGCTCAGGAACGGCATGATGGATGACCTGGCCCGTGTATACCGGCTCCTCAAGTGCGTGGAAGGGGGTGTTCAAAGGTTGCTCGAAAGTGTCAGCAAACAGCTGCGCAATTTAGGCGCATCCATTGTGAATGAGATGGGTGACTCGACGAGTCTCATACCTAAACTGATGGAGCTGAGAGACTACTTCGATCACGTCGTACAGCACTCCTTCAACGACGATCAGCTGGCCAAGCGGACAATCTCGACCGACTTCGCGTACATACTCAGCTTGACGCCCAAGTCGCCCAAACATCTTTCTGCATTTCTGGACGATCTACTCCAAACAGGAATTAAGAACATGACAAAGGAAGCGAGTGACCAGTTGCTGGACAGAGTTGTGGCCATGCTTCGTTCCTTGCAGGAGAAAGACCTTTTCGAGCGCTACTACAAGCAGCGCCTCGCCAAGCGACTACTGCTCAACAAGAGCGCTTCGGACGAGGCAGAGAAAACCACTGGTCGTCAAGCTCGGGAAGGAGTGTGGTCGTCTGTTCACTTACAGGACGGAAGTCATGTTCAGAGACGTGCACATCTCGAAGAATACGATGCAAGAATTCAAAACGGCAATTTCCCGTTGCAAAATGAACATGGACGGAGTCGAGGTGAACGTGCGTGTGTTGACGACCGGTTTCTGGCCTCTGCCTACCTCTACGCAGCAAATTATCCTTCCCACCACCCCGTGGCGTTCTTTCCAAACATTTCGATTGTTCTATCTGGCGAAGCATAACTGCAGAATACTCAACCTGCAGCCGCACCTCGGATGGGCCGAGATGAACGCCGTATTCTACGGACCAGCAAATAATGAGTCTTCTACTGTCCCAAGCGGCGACCTCATCCTCCGGTGAGCTTAAACCGCGAGTGTACACCATCCAGGTCTCTACGTACCAGATGTGCGTGCTGATGCTGTTCAACAGCCACGAGCGGATGTCGTACGAAAACATCGCCTCCGAGACGAACATTCCCGAAACATGCCTAGTTCGGGCCCTGACTTCGCTATGCACCGGCAAGGACTCCGAGCCGCTGCTTATCAAGACGCCCGCTTCAAGTCGGATCGAGAAGGACCACGTTTTTGTCGTTAATGACGCTTTCACGCATGATGTGCAGGTCAAGCTTGAGTCAACTTCGCGCGTTAACAGCTCCGTGCCAAAGAGCAATGAGTTTGTGGTCAACCCGGATGAAGACCGAAGGTATGACTTGGAAGCGGCCATCGTAAAGATAATGAAGGCGCGCAAGCGACTGTCGCACAATGACCTTTTCGCCGAAGTGAAAAACTCACTTCAAGCCGAATACATCCTCAGTCCCGATGCGTTCCGGAGGAAAGTCGATGCCCTCTTAGAAAGACAATACCTAGGAAGATCTACCGAAGTCCCAGAGGTGTACAATTATCTGCCATAAGAGGTGGCAGAGTGCGGTCAGAGGCGTCTAATGTACACAGTACAATGGGGGAAAAACTACGCATTCGTATGTAGGTCTCAGTGTCACTCCAGCCCTTCTGTCATACTCTGGCGAGTAAATTCCAGCCCACGTAAAAAAATAATGCAAATAAAAACAAGACTTGCACTCCCATGTCATTCTTCTGCTGCATTCCTTACTGAAAACTAGGCATGCCCTCTGGAGAACTTTTGCCCCGCCACGGTTGTCGAGTGACTATTGCATCCGGCTGCTGATCCGAAGGTCGTGGGATCGAATCCCGGCCACGGCTGCTGCATGTTGATGGAGGCGAAATGTTGACGCCCGTGTACTGTACGATGTCACTGCACGTTAAGAACCTCATGTGGTCGAAATTTCCGGAGCCCTCCACTACGGCGTCTCTAATATCATAGCATGGTTTTGGGACGTAAAACCCCATTAGTAAGCCCGGTAAACTTTTCTGAGCTGCTTGAAAACGTAGATAGTTTTAGGGACCAGCGTTTTCCTGCAGATGTGACAGATGCCAGGACAAGTGCAGCAGCAGCCTAATCCTGAATTGTACCCGGAATGCGCCTTAAAGTGCAACACTTCTGCATAACGTAACGTGAGTTTTGGACATGGCTGTGGAATATCTGTTACGTAATCACGATAATTCTTAGATAAGAATTTTAATGTCACCTGATCGTCTATAGCGTGTGATCGAGACGTGAAGCAAAGGAACCACTTCATCGCTGCCTCTCCATTTCTGTGATTCAATTTCTCCAGTTAAGCTCTTCTAATCCCCGCGGCCGTTCCTCGAGCTTATAATTACATCAGTGTGGAAACTCCATTTTGATAAGCAAATCAACTTTCCGCAAAGAAACACTATGATCGACTGAAGCGAGAAAGAGCGTGCGTAATGAAAAGTCTAGGGTGAATGAAGCTTGTTAGGATGACGTTGATGGAGCCGATTTATGAAAGCGAAGGCCTACAGTGTAGACCGCGGGGAAGAAGAGAGACGAGTAGTGGACGTGTTGCTTCAAAAGCTATGGCCACAACGCTTTATTATTGTTTTCGGGGCAGATATTTCATGCTGGCACTTATACTTAAAGTGACGCACGCTTTTCTAAAACGCGTGGATCTATGATAGAGGTGTCGAATAGCACTGATAGAATTATCCAATTATTGGGTAGCCTCCAGGAGGCAGTGTTACCTGCCGAGAACTGAAGTGAACATTGACTCACTAACCATAAAGTGACAAGTGTATAGCGTCAGTGGAGTGTAGGAAGCATGAACAGATGTCACCGGAATAGAGTGAAAACGCGCTACATCAAATATGTCAAGGAAAAGGCTGCAGGCAGAAATGAGTAAGCGATTTAGTATGGTATTTTGCTTCAATTTGTTTGTGAAATTCAAGGTTACACGAATACTAACCGAATAATAACGCACGAAGATCGTGCACACCAAATCGCCGGCCGTCTCAGCTCGGCCATCCTTGGCGACCGCTGGTGACAGAAGAAGAAAAAAAAATGGCGAGAGTCGGGAATGGCGCAGTCACGGAGCGTTTCAAGGGATTTTATGTGGAGTTCAGTTTAATTTGGACACCTAGTTGGTTGTTCAACGCATAGTTCTTGACCCAATAGACCTTTTTCAAGCTATCCCAGAAGCCACTGCGAGCGCGTAGTGCAGTATGGGAAATGTGTGTACATCGGCGGAGGCAAGCTCGGTTTAAGCAAGCGCCCGACGCAGTGGCAGCTGTGGGATCGAAGCTACGACGCGATAAAAATCGAATCCGAGTTTGATGAATGCAGTCTGTCGACGTAGCCTGTTCATCCGCATCGTGAAACGTGCGTAACATTTAGATTTGCGCGTCCGAAAACGATGTACGTACACAAAACAGGCGCACGCTCAACGTGGCTATACTCTGCTTTGGTCTCGAACATCTTCAGAATAACTGATCAACTGCATCGCGTGAGCTGCAGCAATGACATTTGTCACTTACATGACAGCTGTGATCGTAATGTCAACAATCACAAAACTCGACAAATAAACACAAAAACTGAAATTCACACACTCAGTCTCAGTACTGCAATAAAAATGTTCACGCAACAGGATAGTTAACGCATAACATTTAAGAAAAACGAGATCACACACATGTTCACACACACAGCAGCCCGTGTGAACATCTAGGCGCTGTTGCGACTGGGGGTCGATTGCCTGTGGGATGCCTATGCCACCATGAAGGCGGTGGAGTCCGGAGTGGGGTCGATGTTCAGGACCCTCGGGCGAAGAAAAAGACGAACTGGTATTTACATGTTATATTACAAAATATACATGGTATTTACAGAAAAGGTACAAGACTTTGGAAGATGTTCTCTCTCGGGATCCCAGTCGGCGTCTCCCCTCGATGGGCTCCGTGGCCTCCGACGGAAACTTGCCTCCCCTGCCATAGGTTGAAGACAGGCAGGAGGAGGGGAAGGAGGCCCGCAGTCATCTGACGCTGGTTAGCCAATCAGTGCCTCTCCAAACTGCAGCACCTTGACTGCACGTGTGGTCCCCCGCTCTGGCCGGCTGCACGTCGTCGCCTCCTTTCCGCTTCCCGCGACGCTGGTTGCCCCAAGGTCATCAAGAGGGCTAATGGGGACGGACAATGTCCAGCAGCGCCGCGGGAGTCTTCAACGGCAGGCCGAGGCGCCCCAACCCCTGGGAAACAAAGGGTGGCGCTGGCGGGCAGGTCGGCCTGAAGGTGCCGGCGAGGCCGCGCCGCAGCCGCGCCCCCCTGCTGGGGCAGCATCAGCCGGTGGTGTCACGTCGGCGATCCACGAACACATTAGGCCGGTCGTACTGATGGCGCCGGGGAGGCTGCGCTGCAGCTGCATCAGCCGCGGGGACCTTGTGGTGGAACCACGATCACAACAGCCCGTCCACCGCCGACAGAAGGACTCGCAAGGGGTGCAGCTCATCGGTGCCCCATGAAGAGGCCTGGCAGCGTAGTATGGTAGGAGTTGCCCCGAAATGGGATCAGCAGATCCGTGATAACGAGGGCCATCGGTAGGGAGGTCCCTGCAGGTCGAAGGCTCGGGACTGACATTAGCGATTAAACCCGCACAGCAACCGAGCAGCGACAAGGCAAGCACACAACCTCCTCCGAGATATGCCAGGTTATCGAACTCTCCCATCTCCGATCTAATCTCAGCTCCATGTCGGCAGAAGCGCAACTACACCATAGAGCGCTGCATGAACGGCCCTAAACAAATTTATAACGGTAGCGTAACTAGCCTTTCATGAATTTTGATTTCCGCCTTATCCTAAGGAAGGTGCAAATCATTTCGGCTCTGGGCAAACAACGAATGATGGAAGATCGAGGGCAGCAAAATACTAAACAAAGCCCTCATCATTCTCTGGTTCGTAAAGTCCAGTTGAAAGGTATACTGCACTGACACCATGCTGACCTTAAAATGCACATCTCCAAAATAAAAGGAACAAAATTTAAAGAAAAGGTATTAACTATTTCCCTCCGAAAGGGGAACGCTCATCAGCCTCTGCTGAAGGCATCCTGATTTCCACTCTCGCGCCCTCTTTCGTAGCGGACCACAAAATTAGCAGAAGACACCAGTCATTCAGCTTGTACGAACTCAGCCAAAGGCTTCAGTGTTCTCGCCTGACATAAACTAAACAATACGCATTCATTTAAAGCCCTACCTCTTGTACTCTTCTCGAGTACTACTGCGTCATGCATAAAATTAGAAACTCGGCGATATATGCCAGCATTCCAATGACTTGCACGCACGCGCCACTAAGCCTTTATGAATACGTTACCCTTCACTCACAGGCTACACGTTTAGGTACCAGTTACCAAAAGACTCTAGTCCACAAAGCAACACATAATTCACGAAATACAAACTTGTACACTACGTGCAAATGAAATCAAGCCACTACATCCTTAAGCTTACATAAAAACCAAAACAAACTCGAAATGAACTTCAGTAGTGGAAACAAACACACGCAAAAGAAAATGCCTAACTTAAAGGAAAACAGAATTAACCAACCAAACAAAAGGGTCGGATCCACTAATCCTTACACAAAAGAGCAAATTCTTTTCGAAAGGCTTGCGACGACTTTCAGACGTACTCGCGGTGGACGTGCGCTGAAAGCTCTTCTCAATGCGCGGGGAGTACAGACCGCCTTGCTCCTGTTCGCTTTGTCGCGGAACCCCACAAAGTTCTTTGCTGGCTCTTTGTCTGTTGGTTCAGCGATCACACGAAGCTTCACGACCCTGCACTCCCGCGACGCTCCTAACGCACCGCGAAGAAAGCTACGGGGGGCAACTGTGGACCGTTTTCGTCCGAAACGCGCGCTTCGGCACCCTTTCTTTCGGCGCACCTGAAACTTTCGGTGCAAGCTCAATACGCGTGACAGACCTAACGATGTAACCACTTTCTTCCCCCGTTTGGGGCTTTCAATCCCGCTCGTCTTAGTGCGTCGGGCGACCTTAGTCCTACTTTTCTCTTTGTGACGCTTTTTCTTCCTTCTTTTTGAGTGTTTCCCTTGCACACCCTTCTCTAGAAAAAGGTCGTTTGAACTGTCCGTCTGGCCTCCACAGTCTAAATGATTTATTGCTAAATCACCTCTGTCTTTCATCCCGAGACTGGCGGACAGCTTCACGTGCTTCCTAACTGCGCAATGCGCCGCTAAACACTGGCGCTCGCATTCCTGGGAGCTTTCTGCGGCTGCATTGTCGTCAATACTTGGTGCCTCAGTGCACTCTGTTAAACTTAATCTGGTGTTCCTGCAATCCATGTCAACGTTCCCTTCGACATACCTCGCAGGACTCACCGCCGCGACTTCATCGATGGATAGCTGTGCCGAAACATCCTCGCTCTGCTTAGCTGCCTCTCTTGTTTGGCACAGTATCGCGTCGCGCTCACAATGACCTTCAACGGTCTCTATTGCCATTTCGGCATCTTTTGCAGCGAAAGCTTCTCGCTTTCTTAAAGCGCTGCTACTTTCACTCTCGGCCGGGCTAGCATTCGCGACACACATCATTTCACTGATTTCGACGCGCTCGCACGGTCGGGCCTTCCCTGCGCTCTTTTTAACCTCTTTAGCCAGGCCCTCCCCGACTGTACTAAGCGACGAATCTACGCTATGCTCAGCCTCAACCCTCCGCTGTTCCGGAGGGCCGTTCAAGTGTGGAGGCACGAACGTGGCCGTCAGCTTCTCATTAACCCCATCAGGGCTGCTGCCACGAATCTCGTCCCCACAAGGAACGCCCTGCGGAATGGCACTTGACATTACCTCACCGATAACATCGCCTTTCACGGGCTCGTACTGTTGGGCCTTCCCTGTGCTTTTAATCAAAACTTCTCTAGCCAGGCCCTCCCCAACAGTGCTGCCGTGCCTTCGATGCGTCGGTACCATGCTATGGTCAGCTATCAAAGCGGCCGGGCTTCCGTCCTCTAGCTTTTGTCGGCGCTCTACTTCGCGAGGTACTCCACTCTTTTCCACGCTCCTCGACTTTTCAGTAACCGCACCGTTTGCTACTACTTCCCTGCTCTGCATTTTGCCAGCTGGATTCCCCTCAGAAAGAGCCTCTGCCGCTACAGGAACCTGGCACGGTGCGCTCATCGGGACGTTTCGTTCCCCCTTCTCAGGAGAAAGACCGCCGTGCAGGTTCCTCTCGCTTTCCCTTTTTCTTACGGAAACGCCACAACGCTTGAACAATGCTGCCTTTGCGGTGTCATAATCTTTGAACTCTTCATCGGAAAGGCTAGCTAACACATCTGTCAAGCGAACGGGCAATAAAGCCAACAAGGGAAACGACCAGCGGTCCCGATTGAGCCCAATTTCCTCGCAAATCTGCTCGTAAGAGGCAAGAAAACACTCTACATTATCACCATCTTTAAATTTGCCATTTCTTGCCCTTACACGATCCGCCTTCAAAAATTGAATTTTCCATTCCAAATTTTGAATTTGAACCCTTTTCTTTTCCAATACCTCTTCCTTTCTCTCTTTCTCCTCTTCGCGTTTTCTTTGGTCCTGAATATCTTCCCACACTTCCGTGATCTCCTCGTCATCTCTGCCGGTTGCCTCAATTTCTTCGATGACCTCCGCCTTCCTTAGGTGCTTCCCACAATGAATCCCAATCTCCCCACATATCGCGTCCAGGTCCGTTCTGCGCAGCTTCCTCCAAGTCATGGCTACCCCCTCTGCCGACAAGTTTCTCAAGGAAAATCGTGCCGAAGCAAGGTTCTTCTCGAACAGGCTTCAAACACGCTCGCTACCAGGGAGAACAATTCTAAGTTAAGCCTGGCAACACTCAAGGAGAAAAGGTCGCGCACTCACCCAGCCGGAGTCGAGCCACCGCGCAGATCATCACGCCGCTGCCAGCCACTGTTGCGACTGGGGGTCGATTGCCTGTGGGATGTCTATGCCACCATGAAGGCGGTGGAGTCAGGAGTGGGGTCGACGTTCAGGACCCTCGGGCGAGGAAAAAGACCAACTGGTTTTTACATGTTATATTACAAAATATACATGGTATTTACAGAAAAGGTACAAGACTTTGGAAGATGTTCTCTCTCGGGATCCCAGTCGGCGTCTCCCCTCGATGGGCTCCGTGGCCTCCGACGGAAACTTGCCTCCCCTGCCATAGGTTGAAGACAGGCAGGAGGAGGGGAAGGAGGCCCGCAGTCATCTGACGCTGGTTAGCCAATCAGTGCCTCTCCAAACTGCAGCACCTTGACTGCACGTGTGGTCCCCCGCTCTGGCCGGCTGCACGTCGTCGCCTCCTTTCCGCTTCCCGCGACGCTGGTTGCCCCAAGGTCATCAAGAGGGCTAATGGGGACGGACAATGTCCAGCAGCGCCGCGGGAGTCTTCAACGGCAGGCCGAGGCGCCCCAACCCCTGGGAAACAAAGGGTGGCGCTGGCGGGCAGGTCGGCCTGAAGGTGCCGGCGAGGCCGCGCCGCAGCCGCGCCCCCCTGCTGGGGCAGCATCAGCCGGTGGTGTCACGTCGGCGATCCACGAACACATTAGGCCGGTCGTACTGATGGCGCCGGGGAGGCTGCGCTGCAGCTGCATCAGCCGCGGGGACCTTGTGGTGGAACCACGATCACAACAGCGCTCGCAAATCTTCTTCGTGCAGCAGTTAAGATTACAGAGCATCGAAGGAAAGTGTACGCGATCGCATGTGCGCTATTTCACCGACACAGCTGTTCTTCTTCTGTTCTTCTTCTGCGCACAGTTCGTTCGTTTAGCACACACTGCCCGTTGATCTACTTCGTCGTCGCAAACACATCGCTATTTTGCAGTTGTATGCGTAGGACCACACTGCAATGCCGACACAAACACGTACACAGGAATACAGCGTCCACACCTCGGTGTTCTCCGCACACGCGCAGTGGAGATACAAGCACATGGTCACTCTCAAAAGCACGTATACACTGCCGAGACTCCGAGAAACTACGTTGACGAGACATGCCAGCGCGCACCCCGTACGACCAGTCCGACCCCCGCGAATGACCCCCTCTTTTTTCATTGTCCCGTGCAGCTGTGCGCCTGCTTACAAAAGAAAACACACAAAAAATGCGTTTGGCCTCGCTCCCATGTCACTCACTCGGAGCGAAAGACGCGCTTGGAAATGCTGGGCTTCGCTCTGCTGGGCGGCTGGATGTACACACATTTCCCAGAAGCACTTGCGCGCCCACGGGTGGCGCTGCGGTGCTTGAAAAAGGTCTATTGCTAACGCACGCAGCACGGGCACAAACACATCCCAACGGGTGGTCTGGCTCAGGCCCTCGTCTCCAACGCAGTTAAGAGCAACACGTGATTCCTTCTTTCTTTCTTTCTTTCTTTCTTTCTTTCTTTCTTTCTTTCTTTCTTTCTTTCTTTCTTTCTTTCTCCCAGCCCAATTTACCTCCCATCCGGAGGTAAATTGGGCGTGCCGAGCACGAAGCATAACGTCGCCAGGTGATAGCGTCATAAAACTCGTTCTGTTTCACTATGCGCTTGGCAACGTGGGCTGCCAGCACTGCAACCACTGCCGGGCTGTCTACAATGAGACTTGTGCTCACATGTTAGACTCTTACCATCCCGTTCTGGACACCACGTGTTCTTTCTCTTTCTCTCCCTCCCTCTTTTTCATTAGGATGTAGACAAATGAACTAGACCACACAGAGCGAGTTACTGTGTCAGCCTGTGTTCGCGATATGGTTAAAATGTGTCAAGTGAAGAAGCCAGAGAAAACAGTGAGAGCTTTCAATGTAACATACTTCAGGATAGAAGCATGACTGCTGTAAGTCTACTTATACTTTCAAAAATTATACGAAACAGAACACTAATAGGTCTTTTAAGGAAACCAGGAATGGGACGGTACAATATAACAACTATGAGCTCAAAGAGAAGTCGTCGCTGGTTCTGGCACTATAATTGTGTGCGTGTGCTTTTTTCAGGAAGCGTGCAGAAACCACACATATTCTGAATCTCCGCCGCTCTTACCTACACCAACAAAGACTCCTTTGACGAAATAAACACCCAGCGGACGTGTGTCAGAGCGAAACATTGACGAGCTTACAAAACTTTAGGAAAAGGAGATAATGAAAAGTTAAGCAAAACTCCATTGACGGCTGCCATCGCCAGAACGAGTCTGCAGGCGAAGGCCTTTTTTTTTCTCTTTTTATTGTTTGCACTATGTCGGTAAAGCAGCCTATCTGACAGCCAATTAATTCGTCGAACTTGGAACAAGGTAAAACATTCAAGTCAAGCGTACGAATCGGGCGCAAGCACTTCCCAGTACGTCTTCCTTCCTCCTTCGCGCCTACATATGGGAAGGGAACTAACGTAAAAGCAACGTGCGAAGAAATGTGTCTATTCGCAGTACGCCCTACAAAAGAGGGTGCCAGGGCTCCTCTGGGGCAATTACTTCAGTTGGAAATCTTTATCGGCTCTTTTGTTCTTTCGCGGCATTTTACTAATTTACTTGCTAATTTTCCTAGCAGGAGTTAAAATTACAGTAAATATGTATCGTTCGATATGGTTAAAGTAAACGCAGTGCGAATGCTTAGTAACTCGACGGAAAAACTAATAAATGCAATGGCACAGCATTGTAGACATATGCTCGTCTAACATCCACGATACCGTTAGGAGAGAAGCATAGGCACCCAGGTGATACAATGCCAAACCAAGGTAGAGGCCGCTAAAATAAAAAGAAAGCGCCATCGTATGGAGGTTATCATCGTAAAATTTATCCGACTAGTTTACTCCTCGTTTTGCTCCACGAAGTATTCACGTTCTTCCTTTGTAAGTTTTCAAGATTCCAACTACTAACCTCTTCTCGCTCGCGTTTTCTGAGTCGTCTTTCGAAGCGGATTTGGCTCTAGGCTTCGCGCGCCTCGGAGGATGCCCTACTCATGATGCAGGACAAGACACAAAATATAGACGATTAAGGGTAGAAGATATGAAGCATCTGCGTTCTTGTCAAGAAACGGAAGTCATGTCACTGTCTTACGGAGAGCCCAACAACGTGCCGGCGGAATGGAGTCGATGGTAGAGCAAGCGCAGGGATGAGCATAGTGCCATGGAAACAGCCAAAGGAGAAAGCGGACAAAAGTGGTTATCCATGCTCCGAGAACAAAGCATTGTAAGAATGGAGTGCTCAAAGATGTGTCCGTGTATGGCAGGACACTAAAAAGCTATACCTTCCGTTAAGTAAGAAAGAACAGCGCGATGCACCCTGTAAGCATGTAAGCCGTCGCGACGGCAAAAAAAGCTACAAGCAGAGGCCCTCCTCACGGGGTGGAACGAGGACGGCGCTTCCTGCTTTATGTGAGATGGCACGCAGGCGTGTAAAGCCTTGCTCGAGTATGGGACGGTAGTACAAGTGCAAAAGAGAGAGAGCTCACCATAAAATAAAATAAGAACATAGCAGGATTGCTATTATATGAAGGAATTATTAGGCAGCAGTTAAGGCTGCTGAACATTGATGGACCAATACTTGTCTGCTCTCGGGATCGTGAAGCACCTTGTGTATAGTTTTCTTCAAACGACAGGACATGCGGTAGGTTGGCGAAAGCTGATCATTTGACGGTTAGGTGTACTTTCTTTTACTAAAAAAATATAATTGGAGAGAGAACGAAGCAGAAAGATACAGGTTACTAAACTTTACTAGTGAACTAACAGAAAACTCCCTGGAAAAAGCCTGCTTTGTAGCCCAACGTTAGTGAAATAGCAAGAAGTTGAAAGCAATGAGAAGTGGAAAGTAAGCGAACCACAAGTTCACTTACGGCTCAGCTGAGCCCTCTTTTTAGATAAGTATCCTAAACGCCTTACAAAACCTTACGTACGACATCTATTTAATTGAATTACGCTGATGTTCTGGCTATTTCAGTGAAGATCTCAAGTGAGGAGGAGGAAGAGGAAAGGAGGAAAGACAGGGATGTTAGCCAGTATCTCAAGTGAGTAGTCACACTAAGGGTAGGTTAAGAAATAATATTTTTTTAGCCACACTGATGAAAATCACAATACATGCATTGACACGTGAGGTTAAACTCGTATCTTTTGTCGTAACCGATGTCTGCGTGGTGACGTTAAAGAACAAATTCCGCAGAGAAAATAAACATTACAAAGCTCATGCAGGGCATTCCAAACAGTATAACTATCTAGGCTAACAGCAGTATCGAGACAGGTATCGCCAAAACAGACGCGAGATCCACACCAGCTATTAACTAAGTAAACAAGTGATGTGGGGCACTGAATGTAGCATGAAACACATTTTAAACGCGGTCACTTCGACCGTGCTTTTGTTCTCACGTCATTAATCATAGCGGCAACAACAAACTAAGCATTCAGAAACAGTATAAGCAGTAAATAAATAAAGCAGCAAGAGAAGCGGTGGTGTAAAAAGCCGGTTTCAGCGAAAGCTGCCTGAGTACGCGTCCACAGCAAGAAGTTAGAACATCTAAGCGTAAACGAAAAGCTCTTTATGTTTTTCCACGCTGCCCGGTACATTAATCAATTGTCTTGGCCCTGAGTGCGATTGGAGATGGAGAATTAATGGAAACTAGAGCGACCGAAAAAAGCAGAGAGGCGGGGGGGGGGGGGGGGGGGAGAAGGAAAGTCCTCTTGCGTGACCAGCGAGCGAACGATGCTTAATTTGATCGCCAACGAAAACGACGGAGAAAGGACGAAGAATAAATGTTGCACTCCTTACGTCAAGAGACAACAAAGTATTTGTGACGCAACGTCGTTGGCAGCCTCTTTTTCAGAGCTGATGCAACTGTGCATGCTGTTTGGCGCGCATTACATTGAATGCTACAAGGCTGAGAAATGCTATCATCAAGCGAGATATTTAACATAGCGTGTTCCAGAACACTTATTGACCCATTCAGTACTGCCAGACTACGAAAAACAGCGCTGGAGTTTCTGACGTCATGTAGTCTCGGTGCCAAGTTCAGAAATGATCGAAACCGACATTTCTTGCGTATTTTATTATTGAACATAATATTGAAAAATATAGTGAGTCTGGCGCATGTCTATGAAGGACTATTCATAAGTGTCAACCCTTTAAGTGTTTCCCATTAGCACGTTTTCAACAAGGGCAACATGCTGTGTGCAAATAAACGCTGCCTCGCGTTAGTGAATGAAATAAAGCTGTCGCCATGAATTCACAATTTCAATGGCGATAAAAGCGCTTAGTGGTTGAAAAAGTTCCGCTTAGAGCGAAAGTATTAAACTCTGAAGAAAAGGAAAGCGCATAAGTTCTTGTAAGGCGCAAGTAACGCGTACATGAAATTCCTATGGCGTAATAAGCCCGCGTTATGTAGGGAGAAGACAGCATTCATTGGTACATTCTGAGCTGGGCAAAAAGCATTCAAAATATCTTGCAGAGAAAGGCGTGATAGGGTGATTCAGGAAGTCATCCGGCTATATATAAGGAAGTAAAATCCGGTAGGGAGTTTCCTACAGCCGTGTACGAAGATGGATCGGAAGGCACGCGTTTGGCATGCGGGCGACGAGTGCCTGCACTAATGATTCGTCGATAAGCCTGAAAAGCGGCAGAATATCGTTCGTCGGATACAACGCTATAGGAAACGTCCCAGCAGGAAGCTTTTTAGCTGAGTTCAAAGCCGCCCAGCGTGATCGCGCTTTCTCCTCGACCCCTGCACGTGGCGGCTCGAACTGAAAGGCTCAGCGTGTGTCCTTTACTTGGCAGAATGAAAGCCTGGTGCCCGATAGTTAGGAGCCAAAAAGTGACTGGTAGCCCTTAGTGCCCGCACAAGCTTAGCAGCAAAGACCATGTTGAAAGCATTTAGGAACTTTTTCTT
The DNA here is from genome assembly GCA_013339685.2 of Hyalomma asiaticum. Classification (NCBI taxonomy): domain Eukaryota; kingdom Metazoa; phylum Arthropoda; class Arachnida; order Ixodida; family Ixodidae; genus Hyalomma; species Hyalomma asiaticum. Next base: position 40,261,457 of record CM023484.1, on the reverse strand, counting down.
TTTGTGGAAGTCCTTAGTGCCCGCTCAATCTTAGCAGCAAAGGCTATGTTGAAGGCATTTAGGAACTTGTTTTTTGTTCCTCAAAGTTTTGTACCTTCAAAATTGACATAAAAAACTTGAAACCATTGCTGTTTACGAGAGAATTAACGATAAAAGAACAGCTTTGCTCTTCAGGCAGCTTTCTTGCCGTGGAACTGTTTTGATGTACCAAAAAAGCAAGTTGGGCTAGTTGGTGAGGATTCATTCTAAAGAGTAGAGCACAGGAGCGTACACAGGAAGCAGCGCGCAGTGCGGCGCTGTGTGTCTTTTCTTCTTTCCATGTCCCTTCCTGTGCACTGCTTTTCAGAATGGATTGATGTTTTTTTTTTCCCCCTTGCAGTCTTCTTTAAATGGGGCGCGCAAAAAGAACCCATTAACCTCTTTGGACCACTAGATTCGAGAAAGAGCGGAATTGGTGCGATGCCTGGCGACAAATTTCGAATTCAAGGTTTCGTTTTATTGTAGTTTCTGCAATGTAGACGCAATGACCGAATGAAAAAAAAAAAGAAAAAGAAAGCTCCATGCGTCATGACACCGACAATTCGCATTATTTGTGAAAGCCCCGCCTCGCAGTATTTTGCGGACGACTCGCTATATGTGGCGAACTTCATTCCATTCATTGTACATTCCCTATCCATCATCATCAGGTTCAGTGCGCACGTGCCGTCCGAGAGTTATGAACGTGTACAGATAACAACGACTGTTTTGCAGCGTGCAACGGTTGTAATAGCGTAATATGGGCTGTAACCACCAACGAACGTGCAAGAAGATCGCATTTATTGTGTCCCTACATTGCATGAGCTCGAACAGTGACCCGATCCTTCGCTCGCTTTCCTCAAGTTTAAGCATGTCAGTTGCAACACAGCGCTTATTACATACTGTATCGTACATGTGTTCGTGTGAACACAGTGCACGTACTATGTATGGCGAAATTTCGCAGCAAGAAATAAACAGACGGTTGCTTCAGCATAGCATGTCTGTTGCATACTCCAGGCACAAAGAAAATACAGCAGACAATACCAACAATGCATTACAGCTGAAGCAGTTTTCGCAGTCTAACGTCACGAAAGCATAACATCTCTCATCATAACGTCCCATTAAACATTGCAAATCGTTAAGGCGAGGATTTCTTTTAAATGCGGAGCATTTTTATGCGAAATTGAGCAGCACTGAATCTATCTATCTATCTATCTATCTATCTATCTATCTATCTATCTATCTATCTATCTATCTATCTATCTATCTATCTATCTATCTGTCTGTCTGTCTGTCTGTCTGTCTGTCTGTCTGTCTGTCTGTCTGTCTGTCTAAGGCAAGGTTCGGAGTCTTTATGACGCTTCATAACGCGCTTCGTTATACAAATTCCTTCGTTTCAAAGGCAACGGACCATAACACGCACGGTACAGCCGGACAGTTAGCAATCCTTCGTTATAAAGGCCATTCCATAGTATAAGCGTGTTCGACTGTGTATAAAACATGAAAAGGAAAGCGGGGAAAAAAAGAGGAATGTCAAGCTTTAGGTGTACAGGCAAAAAGGGCTATCCCGAAGGTGTTGTCGGAAGATGTAAGTGATCGTTAACATAAACGTTGGCTCAACGTTATGAATAAGTCATCAAATGAAGCTTCGCTTCTCGCGAGTCGGGGGATGCACAAGTGCGATCGCAATGCAAATATACAGTGATTTGCAGCACTCGTGATGCGCTGGTGTTCTATGTGGTCTAGCTGAAATTGTCCGCATGAGTAATTCATGACGGCCTAGTAATAAAAGGCAACATAGCTAAACATAGAAAAGTTGAAGCAATGCGAAAACAAAATACTGCAATTCCGTCGTAGTGTTCCGGTAGAACTTGCCTTGCGTTTCTGAGCTCAGCGTTCACGTTTCGATCCACGTTGCCGCCACTACATCATTTACACGAGGGCGAAATGCAAGATCTCGCGTCTACTGTTACTTTGTATGTGCACGAGCTCGTGTCTGTGCACTTTGAAGAATCGCAGGCAATCAGACCCTATTTGTAGTCCCCCACCACCCAGTGCATCGCAGACAAAAGGTGTTGTGCAGGGAAAACGCAGTAATGGAATATCTACCTTCATGAACTAATGCAAACACCGTTCGCGTCGTGCGCTTTATTCGTTTAGATGGGGCTACTCTATTGCAGTGTGGGATGAAATACCTTACAATCTCCAGTCAAGCCCCCTTTGGCCCGAGAGACAGGCAGATGATACATGGGCTCACGGGTTGTCATGTTTAGATTATTGATAAAGGTTTTTGCAAAGAGTTCTTTTATCAACCGTTCCTACTTTTTTTTTGTTGTTGGAGGTGATTGAATGATTGATTTATTGATTGATGTTCTCAAAGATATATTGGTATATTCATAATTTACCATGAAGAATTTGAACCGAGGACAACGGTACATTTTTCCAATGTACTAATGCATCCTATCATCGTACTTTTACGTTTGCGTTTTCTGAATTTACGGCGGTGCACATATACGCACACGTACTTCACACGCTACGGAAATACATGAGTCCCGGCTTCTTCTACATGATGGGCGAAAGTGGCTGTCGCCAAGAAAGATTTTCAACATCCTCTTCGTATGCGCAATGCAGGTTTTGAAAAAAAAAGAAGGTCAGTGCACCGTATACTTTGACGGCAGCACGCGGTGGTGGAGCTAAAAAAATATCCACTCTGTGGCACTTGTGTCATCAGACGACATGGGAACGCAGACAGATGTCAGGTCACGCTCCTAAGGATGGAAGCTTCCTTCTATTTTGTTTTTGTCAGCTCTTATTCGCCCTCTAACGTGATGGAATCTGCTCAAAGGTTAGAGTAACGCCGTCAAAACACATCCCTACTTTCCTCCCCATAGTAGCCTACTCCATGCCACAGAACGTGAAAGCCGTGAATTTTTGGCCCTTGATCCCATAGGTTGCGTAAGCAAGTTCTATTCGGGTAGTGTTTCGCGTGTTCAGCGGGATCACTGCCCGGGCGAGCTTTTGAGAATGCAGATAGAAAATTGTGTCTCCGGCATCCCTTTACGTAAGCACAATGCGTATCGCATGCCCGTATGATCATCGATTGAAAGTTGCAGCATTTTGGCACGCGCAGTAGCGTTACTGATCGATATGACTGGATCAGGTAAAACTGTGAATGCCAAAAGATATAGTTGGCGGCCTGTCCATGTCTTTCTTCATGTGTTGAACTTACGCACCATGGAGTGAGAAGAGATTACTCTAGTGTACATTACGTGTTTAAGTCATTGCACAACCTGCACGAAGCGACCCAAATATCGCAGGTGGAGTTGTAAAAATACACCGTATCTAGAAGATATGTAGACCATATCGCGAGCTATTCAATAGGGCGGCTAATATTTTAGGACAGTTCTCGTTGCAATTTGCAACACGAATTCGCAACGAAACGCAACGTCGTTGCGTTTCAGCGCTCGTCCTGGCTTTTTTGTTCCTTGTGTACTCGTTCTTTGCGCTGTTTCACTCAGTAAAACATGAACCGACGAGCCCAAGTCAAATTCCTGCTAGTACTCCTCACGTTCAAATTCTAGCACACCTCACGAAGACTTCGAGAAGGCGTTGACATAATTTGACATTGAAGCTCAGTGAACGAGACAATCTCAGCTTTCAAAACAGAGTGAGGCTAAAATCTGTATTTCGGGATAGGTCAACGTGTCCAAGCCAAAAAATACCCTTTTCTATTTTTGTCTCATAATATGCAAGCTGCGACAATTATTTAGTAAAAACCAACTGAAACTTCATTTATGACAAATTTCTCACACTGCCCCATCACTGACCCGACATTTGCCTCATTATGTACAAGGAAGGGCAGTTATCGCTCACCGTAAGAGCACACTTTGGGCGATGCTTTGAAATTTTCCATCGTCATGACAACATATAAAGAAAGCAAAGGCAAAAGTAAACGAGCAAAAATATAAAACACAAACAGTAGAGAGGACACACCGGATAGTTTTGTTTTCCCAAACGGCGGATCATACACTTATTTTGCTCAACCGTGTAGGCTCAATATTGACATTTCGAAAATGCTGCGGGCTCATGTTTACTTTTCCAGCTTTTAATCAGCCTCCGTATCTCACGGAAAGACGTCTTTCTAAAGAGAGTTAGAGCGGTTTACCTTTTTTGTTTAAGAGGTAGCTAAGAAAAAATACGGCTGATCCCTCTGTCATGGGAATTGATGTAACACAGAAGCGTAATGTGTGTTCACAGAAGTAGCTGAGTGTTTATTGCGCGTCGAAATGCCGCGGGATTTGATTTGTGGGGTTTAACGTCCCAAAACCAGCTCTGATTATGAGGGACGCCGTAGTGGAGGTCTCCGGAAATTTTGACCACCTGGGGTTCTTTAACGTGCACTGACATCGCACAGCACACGGGCCTCAACATTTCGCCTCCATCGAAATGCAGCCGCAGCGGCCGGGATTCGATCCCGCGACCTTCGGATCTACAGCCGAGTGCCATAACCACTAGACCACCGTGGCGGGGCAAAATGCCGCGGGACAACAGCATCAATGCATGTCCACTTGCGCGATACTGACCAGTCAACGTCTTTGCGTTGCTGCGACACTTAATACTGCAATTTTCTTATATAGTCGGTGCCATCATGCGCGAAGCAGCAGCCGGCGGGGCAACACCGCCGGCTACTGCTTCGGGAAACTGATACGCCAGCTCTTGGATTCTTTCCCTGCAGTTGCCACCCGTGTCTCGTAGCTCGGTATCGGTGTCAGGTTCCATTCCCGGCTCATCGATGAACATTTATCTGCTCGTTTTGCTTTCTCATTCATTTTGGTAAACATTACAGTGCCGTTTCCGTAATATGACGTGTGAGGTTTGGTGGACTGCGGAATAGAACATTTTCCTGTTAAAGCACGAATCAATGGTATCAGGCAAAAGTGGGAAGTATACCCCCTAGATAAAAAAGTGTTTCCGAAAGCTCAGTTCAATGTGTTTAATTGTCGTCGAACGCTGCTAGGCTGCTGATTGTTCAAGTTTTTTTTTTTTTTTTTTGGTACCATCGCATCAATTGTTCATCGTTTTGCTTTTCAGCACTGCCTCCCTCCTCCGTAACCCTTGTAATGTGCGAACTCTGCGGATGAAATAGACAAACAGTCTAAATATGAAATAAGCGACGAAATAAATATTAAATAGAGTAGAAACAGTAAAGATTACATTATCGATAACTTAGACTCTTTCTGGCGCTCAGTTATAAACTCAGCTCTAAAATTAAAGTATATCGTAGTATAACAAAATTGTCAATAATCCTCGTGCACGGAGCACAAAAGCGATTACTTCGGATCAATTCACGATTACACCTTCCTTGACATACATTCCCAGCGCGGCTGCCTTCCTATCAAAATATTAGAACATTATAACACGAAGCCTCTTTAATTTGTTTGTTACGAGCTTTTCAGCTACCCGAATCAAAACGACAAGGCCAAATGCGTCTTGAAAAAATGGAGACAGCTTAAGCGTCGCTTTTAAGAGTGGAACGTGACAAAATTACCGCGCCCCACTCGCGCTGTGAGGTCACGCTAGGGTGGCGCCATCTCACCATAACACACTTAATCCCAAATCTACCCGAGTTTAGTGACGCCGCTGGGAGCAGCGATTATGACAGCTCTGGAGCAGCTGGGGCAGGAACTGCTGCAGGTCTCCGTTTCCAGCTTGAACATGGTGAACATGCTTTATTTGCAGTAGAAATACAAGATTTCCCTGCAGGAGGCAAAGACTAAAGGCCAGAAGCCTGACGAGGTCTCGACCCCCCTGATAACTAACACAGCCTGTATACATTACTACAACACACAAGAAGCGATAAATCGTGTAGCATTCTTGTCTTGAACTCTGTCAAAAGCATTCTTGTCTTGAACTCAAAAATAAGTGCGTTCGTTTTCCACGCCGACTCAAATTTATCCGTTTCTTCTTTTCAGCCAAATTACTATACTTTCTGTCCATGAGGTGCCTGTAAAAAATGGCGTGAGTCTCATAATTATATTACCGTTTTTTATGCTTTGCCTCTATCGATATTTCCCGCTACCTTAGAACGACGCTACGACCAGATTTCCTGCAACACGGTATACGTAGCGCTATCGCTTTAGAAAAAAAAAAAGGAAAAAAGAAACACGCATCATCATATGACCTTTCCAAGTTGTTTAAGTGGTGCGAAAGCATTTGTTTCTGATCACCTGCTCTTTCAGCGTTTTATGATTGTTGTCGCTGAGACGGGTAGTGCGCTATTTCCTGCCGATGACGTCCGATATCATGTGGTTGTATTTCCTGCGGTCGTTCTGCATTGCGGGCTTGCCTGCAACATAGTTGTCGGGTGGGGCATCGGTATGAATTATTTCAACATTACAGCGTTCGTCAGCACGTGCAACGGCTTAAGAGAACGCGCATCTCGCGAACACCTAACCGCACGTTGTCTATGGCATGTCCGGAATGAATATTTTCAAAGATAGAAGTTTAACTATGTGCGCAGGGGTCCATTCATCTTTTCATGTTATTCTGTAGAGTGTGCTCGCGTTTCAACATCACGGAATGTTTCAGCAGAGTCTCCGTGGCAGGTCCGCCGCGGTCTATGGCACTCGCCTGCGGATACGAAGAACGCGGCTTCAACCCCGGCCGCGGCTGTTGCATTTTCGATGGAGGCAGAAATGCCAGAGGCCCGTGTACTGTGCGTTGTCAGTGCAAGTTAAAGAACCCCAGGTGGTCGAAATTTTCCGGAGCCCTGCCGTAAAGCCTTCCTTTTCTACCCTTTCAATCCCTTTCCCTAACCCAAAGGAAGCTCAGCCGCCCTCCCGCAAGGGCTGCAGAAAGTAGCGTTCTTTCGTTACCCGAACAACAATTATTTGGCCTTTTATGTTTCGTTTTCTACCTCCAGTCCAAAGCATACATATCCTTAATGTATATTCACATTAACTAGTTCGTAACCATTTAGATCGAGCATTTATATGTGGAACGCGGGCTTGCAAGTTGGATAGCAACGCCCGCCAAGCAGATCTTAATTTTTTCGTACATTTTATTTCTTCATAGAGATTTGTAGGCCGACACAGAGATTTCTCCGTTAATCAGAACAGAATAAATGAATGAATGAAATTTAAATTGCTTTTTCAACTACTCGGCGGTTCTCAACAGCCGAGCAATCGCTGGTCAAAAGTAGGAAGAAGATGCACACTCGAAATAATCTCATCTGTGGCTTCCTTTTGCATGAACTCCACCTAAAGGTGTTACGCAATGGGTTCCGCACTCATGGCCGCATTTCACAGCTTCTCACCTGAAGAGCTCACTCGACCGCACACTTCGCCATCTAGACGGCCTGTGCTGCTATTATCTGAACGAGGCACTTGCGAAACCATCTCCGCGCACTCTCTGTGTACGTTTGTTGAAACTAGCTTTTCGGAATGTGCGTGAACTTTCTTTTCTTTTGTGTTTCTTTTTATCCCTGCTTTCAGTTTCGAGAGCTATTCTCATTGGTTTTCAAGCTTAGAAAGGTATTCGTAGCATACAGGTAACTGCTACAGTTTCCCCAGCCCTTCATTCTCAATCCTGGCTTAGGGAATTGTACGTTTTTACCCAGTGCATCACGCACGTCGTTTCTACACATTCTACTTTGATTAGTTGTACTCAGGAACTTGCAACTACCAGCATTGTCTTTTCGATTTCCTTGTGTTTTGTAGGTTCTTTACAGAAAGTAGAAAAATATTGCCAAACGAAATTAAACATTTCGGTTCATTTCAAATAAATGTCTTCCCTTCTTTTCTTTACTTCAAAGTATATCTGCGACCACACAACAGAGGAGACAGTGCTCTGCTTATTTCGAGCCATGTCAGGAGATACACTCTCCTTTTGCCCCCTTCGTGGGCATTTTTTGAAAATGTCCAAATAAAATGAAAAAAAATGAAAATTTCATCATTTGCTTGCTTTTTTTAACTGATTCTTCCTTCCACTTCACCAATCAAGCTCCTTCCGCTTGGCGTGGCACCATTAATATTGAGGCAGACAGTATTTCTGAGGACACGAAGGACGGAATTCGGTTGCTAGCTTTCATTTTTTTCCCGCCTATTTTGCCTGCTAGACTTTAGCCGTTATTTTTACATTTCATTCTTTACGTACTAAAGGTGACTCCGAAATAGTTTTTCCTTCAGTACAATACTTTATTTTTGCTGCTTGAACCACCGAAAACTTCGCAACCTGCTTCCCCCTCCTTGATGCCTCGCCGTGAACCGCAAGTACTTACGCAATGTTTTCAACTTCGAAAGAGGTCTCTCTCTCTCTCTCTCTCTCTCTCTCTCTCTCTCTCTCTCTCTCTCTCTCTCTCTCTCTCTCTCTCTCTCTCTCTCTCTCTCTCCTTTTTTTTTTTTTTTTCAACATTACATGTGCTTCTACACTCAGGCTCGGGTCCCGCTACGTTTCATATTTTCTTCCCCGACTTCAACTCATCACCTTCGCTAACGGCTTTCTGCGGGAAATTGAAGCTCGTGGTCCATACCGGGAGAATGAGTTTCAGACATGAAAAAAAAAAACTATTTTTTCGTTGTTTACATACCTCTTGATTCGTTACTTTCCAAAGTGCTTTCTCCTTTCTTCCTGCTTAGTAGCTGGAGAGAGCAGAGGGGGTTGGTGAGGCCTTTCACAGGTACTTCATCTATACCACCCTCTATCCTATCGGCCGTTCTATTTTTTCTTAAAGGGAGTGCCTTTTGATTGATTCAGCGCTACGTTAGGTTAGGAGGGACGATGTGAGGACATAGCTGTGTGGAGAGATGCTGTAAACGTTGAGTTGGAAGGGCGCTGTGGGAACTTGGCCTACTTCAGCTACTATTTTTTGTTAGTGAAATACGAAGGAATACGCGCTCGCAAAAGTTGATGGCGCGTCTAACCCTTGAAGATGATGCTGAATAGATGTAGTGGCGACGTATTTTATATATGCTATGATTACTGGGTACAGCGGCCCATACTGGTTGCCCAAGATTACATCAAAAAGTTTCTAGCCAGAACGGCGCCGCCGCAGTCGCAGATGTCATTTTCTTTTATTTTCTAAACTTGTCATTGCTAAACTTTTCTCTAAACTTTCTCTCTCAGGTACTTCTTAAATCGTTGGTTTTCGCCAAGGTTTGTAAAAAGTACGAGGCCACACATCAAATTAGGCCTGCCTGCGTGTAGAGAATAAAACCTTATTCCACAACACAGCTGACTTGGGCGCTGATTTGCCCGAAGTAATAACTCGGCCTCAAAATTAAGCTTTTTTTAAGCTTTGCGCTATAAATCGAGGACCTTCAGCTCAGGTATGTAGAATGGGAAAAATTGCTGTTGGAGCCACCGCGTAAATCGGAAGCATATAGAGGAGGAAGATTACGAAGAAGACGAGAACTCGACGAACCTTGCGAACGTGATGGTAATGTAGTTCAGGGTAGACTTAACTGCACTGTCTGACGACATCGACCGCTTTTAGTGAGGTGCTTTCTTCACCGCACAGAAGAATGAACTTGTGGAAAAGATGGCAACTTAAAGGCCAACATACTTTTGGCGATCAATTATTGCTGCTTTTTAGCAGAAAACGATTTATTACGAAACATAAATCACCGAACTAAAAGCAATGAGTTAGATCACAGCCGCAGCGTCCGCATTTCGATGACGACGTAATAAAACAAACATTCTAATGTATAGATTCATGTGCACAAGACAAGACCCACGCCGTTAAAGTCGTTACACAGTGACTTGTGATATTTGCGTTCCTCATAATGACATTCGATTTTGAAACACTTATTCGGTTTTGAAACAATATAAATCGGAATATTTGAATTTACCACCTTTTGCAACTTCGATGGCTGCCTCAATAATCGTTTACAACAAAAACGACAGGAAATACGGAGCCTAATAAAATAAAAAAGCAACTAAAAAAGGACGTAAACGAGGCTTCAGCTCCAGTCAAGATACGTAAGGCACTCCCGAAACATCGCCTGTTTTAGACCCTGAGAGACAAGCGGGTTTATTCTGTTAATTCCGGAAAAACTTGGGAAGTCGACATGTGCGCTATGCGCTGAGAAATCCAAACTTCCCTCAATGCCTCTTAGTGCAACACTATACGCTAAGAAGCTAGAAGACTTGGTTTCACACTGAGCATTCCACATGATACCACACTTTCTTTTTCATGTGGCGAAAAAACATAGATGCATCCTCACAGCATTACGCCAAAATTCCTCGAGCGTGTTGATCACACGTCGCCGGGAGTATGAAATACAGGCATGGCATTGCCCGCACCGTCAACTTGACATCCCTCCGCATTCCGGTGCAGCCAGATGTCACGAGCGCAAATGGCTGGAATATTTTCGCGCCATTTCACTGTCGGCTGCCGTCGCAGCTTTCAGAGCTGGCCCTCCTTTTGGACACCGTTGTGCGTGCCAGCTATGTATAGCCAACCTTTCCTGACAGTAGCCCACTTTCTCGCATTTCTAGGAAGAGCCTGTATTCCCGCAAATTTCTGTCTGTAGTGTCTAGATAAGTGCTGATATGCGTGTACAGCAACGGCCAAAAAACGCAAGACAGAAGTCTAAACTGGAAATACAGATTGCCCTGTACTCACAACGTGGGGTTCTGTGGGTTTGCAGTTTACGTGGCACTGCCGAAGACTTACGTTATGGTTTTAGGGAGAGAACACGAAGCCAGTACCCCCACCCAAGTAGGCTTTATAAATAAATAAATAAATAAATAAATAAATAAATAAATAAATAAATAAATAAATAAATAAATATGAAACACACAATCAACGCCAGTGTATGGTAAGCTCTCGGCTGGCGGCCATATGTGTGTTAGACAAGCAGCTGTTTACCATAATGCCTAAAGATCGGTAGAATTTCCCTCACTTAGCCTAGAATAGTGTTGGCATAAAATTCCACATTACGCGGATTAGCCTCTGCATTTTTTTTTCCTGAGGTAAGAACTGCTATCGGCATCGTTCCCCATCAGCTTGGAAGTGCTCGACTTAAAATAGCTATCTCTCTGAATCACCTCGCTGCGGAAGCTAGGGCAAATAGTCGATGTGGCCGGGTGAAAACTGCACATTGAGCTTTCCTTCGGCGAAGAGAGCTGACAGCGAAGGCATCAAATGAGCAAATGGGCGAAATGATCCTTGTTTGTTAATGCGCCATCACTTACAGTGGGATAAAGTAACCATTGTGAACTACGTTATCGATGCCACAGCATATAGGCTATATCAAAATCGAAGCATTTCTAGGAGAAATTGAGCCACATTGAGCGTATCTTGGCCGAACTTCAAACTTGGCTGAATGTAAAACAATTCTTCATCGGTGATTCTCTCGCTGAATGCATCGCATGACAGCGGTTCCCACACTGTGGGATCTGCAGGACAATCTTTTTTTTTTCTTTTTACGAACACGACTTTCCGGGCTTCGAGAATATTTCCTTTTTGCCATCCCGTTGATGTCAAGCTTTGAGAGCAAACTCAGAACATTCCGCCTGCGCCTCTCTATTTTTATTCATTACTCTGCGCCGAAGGTTCAAATTAATGTCATGATGAGCTCATGAGAATATAAAGGTGTCCTCTACGGAAGCCTATACTGCTTTAACATCCATTCACTTCAAAGCTGCAGTCATTGCCAAATTCAGCCTATTATGATTACTTCAGTCTTCGTTTGATTCGTTTATTTAGCCTTTTCTTTAACGATTGCATTTCTTCAGAGGCGGTTCTAAGGCATAGCTGTCCGAGTCATATTCTTCGTAAAGCGGATAATGAAGTAATTCCCCAGAATTTACGCGTTTTGAAAAGAAGTCTTGTTCTGCGCTGTTGCAATGTGACCCTAAAAACCATTACCCATAAAACCGAACACCGAGTGTCTCTATTCAGCGGCAGTGGTTGCAGCTTGATTTAACGAGGGCCTCATTGTTCTCGCACGAACGTAATTAGCAGAAAATGAGGGCAGAGGCGTTTCAGCGCCGTACCCCGATCCCGCCACAATGGCTCTCGTCAGAGGTTCTTTCAAGAGGATTTCAGTCCATTTTTGTGATTATTTTCATTAAGACAGCGAATGTGGAAGGTATGCCTACGTTCTTATTCATAAAGGATATACTGTGTGATATTAGGAGGTAATACAAAATGAAATATAAGTTGTAAAAGGAACTTAAACAAATTCAGCTTTTACATGATGAACAGCGCAGAGAAAGGAACACCAAAGACGAATAAAAAGACACTCATCATGGTTTCGCCACATCGTGCGCTAGCCGGTGTAATTGCTGAAAACAAGATAGACAGATAGTTCTAAAAAAACATGGACTTTTAAAAGCACCTGTTAGGAAGTGAAAGCTGCGATTATTTCATCTATACTTCTATATACTGAGCGTAAATGCCATGTTGCCTTCGTTTTCAGCGCACCTTTATTTATCTTCTCTTAACAGGAGCCACGGATGCCTACTCAATCTTTATGCTTATGAGTATTGGCGTATGCTGTAGCGAATGCATGTCGCTTTAAACTACTATAAGTTCTCGCGAGGCGAAGGCTACGCTTTCGATATCATCAACATTCTCGACATCAAAATGTCATTCTGTGATAAAGTACTCGCGGAATAGTAAGGCTGCGCATGAGATGGCACCTCTTGTCCAGTGCATAAAGTAGCACAATACTTACGCTGTATCCGCTAACTAAATGCATTACAGTACAGTAATGTTGAACACTGGACTCTGAATGGTTGTATTTAAAGAACGAATGCTGAAATGTGTGGGTCGACGCAGTGTTTGGGCGACGCGCATTCACTTGCTGCTATAAATGTGATAGACCTCGTATTGCACCGTATAGGATAGGTGGCTCTCGAGTGTAACTGTCGCCAGTGCCACTTGGGCCGGCTGTCTTCGCAAGGCTCCGTTCGCGTGCAGCAAACTGACATTTCCGCCAGTGCCACTTGGGCCGGCTGTCTTCGCAAGGCTCCGTTCGCGTGCAGCAAACGACATTTCCGCTCTTAGTCGTCACCCTCTTGCTCACTAAAGTCATCGAATGACGACGTCTCTGCGTGTATTTCGGCGCACGCTGTAGCGCACTGAACGAGAATGGAGTCTGTTGTGTGCATATATAAGAGTAAGCTAGCTCTTTATGAGACTAACACGAAATCCATGCCGTGAATGCACTCTTGTCACAATGAGTTCAGAAATTACAGAAATTTTTCCCTTTTTTTTTTTCCTTTTATCTGTCTTGAGCATAACTTCGAGTATTTTACCACTGCATTTTACTTTTTTTTCTCATGTCTTCATTATATGATTTTACCGCTAAGCCTTCGTCGCTAGAAAAACATGCCACGTGCAGCCTGTCAGAAGAATTTCTAAAGAAGGCGATTGCGCTTCTTGCATTTCTCAAGACAGGGAGGTGAGCTAACTCTAATCCTCTCGAAAATCGCAGCTGCAATTGCAAAGAGTGTTCTTATAGACGTTTGGAAAGTTCCCTGCAATTCAGTTTCTTTTTTTTTTTAAGTGATGTGAAAATAATCAGAACTGAATGAAGAGTTGGGACACCTAAAGCAACTGTCGAAACCTTTGGCGCAGTAAAATGCATGAGGGCTAGAATGTCAAATTGTAGCATGCATTTTCATCAAATACAAGGATTCTATGATGCAAGAGCACAGGGAATGTGAACATAGTTACAAATATTGCACGGTTAACGCAGGCAGACTGTCGACTAGGTAACATTGAGCCACAATAGCTGGAATCGAACGCACGCCGTGTTTACCTTTCCCTTTCATACTAAGTGAACTCGCTTAGAAATGTTAATTTTCTCCGCTTGCGAGAATTGCGACATTCTCAGGTGAATTTTCTTGCCAGCGTTTTCAGAAACATTGCGAAATAATGGAGGAATCGGCGCTTATAACACGACATAATACTGGAAAATTCCGACAGGAAGACAGCTTGAGAAAACGTGCGCTTGACCTTTCTCTTTTTTTAAAGAAAATCTGGGCAAGTAAACAGAGCAAAGGACGGTGTTTCCTTCTGTTAAATTGATTTTACGACGAGCCAGTAAGAAAGCTAGACATTTTCACCGACCACAACGAAGAAAAGGGGTCTATGTAAATGGAGATGACGAACATTCGATCACGGAAGTATGGCAAAATGAAACGGTCTTTTCTTTTCATCTTGAACCAAAAGAAGATGAATTGCTAAAGCATGCTCGAAATGTCCCAGAGAAAGCAGGCCCTAAATACGAATAGCTGCTTTATAGTGCACGCTTGTAAAATCATGCAGCCTCCTTTTTCAAGGAAAAAAAAAAAACGCTGCACGACCAAAAAAAAATGAAATAAAGAAGGATAGTTGTTTAAAGCGCACGTGTAATCAATTATTTTTCTGGAGAAGAAAATAACGCTTGCTTCTGTAACAATTCCAGCGCTGTTCATATAATCAAAAGAAAAAAACATTTCGTTCCTTGTAATTTGGTTTCTTCCAGTAGACCTTCAACGTAGCATTTGAATTTTTCTGTTCTAACAGCCACTCAGGCAAATTGAGAAAGCATTTCCGTCTACCCACATTCCTACGTCCACTGGATTCCATTCCGAGTGGGCTGTAATTGGATAGCCATTGTACAGGAAGGATCAAGGGGCACGCTGGGAAGTTAGAAAGAAAGAACGGCTTTAGCAATCACTGCATGGTCCTGAAGGCCGCCGTAATTTAAACCCGTCGTTTCGCTCGCCGAAACATTTTTCTCCGTTCAGAACGTTCTCCGCGCGCTAGGGATACCAGAGTTTCTTTCCTATAAGCAACATATACGCCGCCACCTGAGCGTGACAGATGAAATATGAAAAGTACAGTTCAAAGTAATGGTATTCATCCGTGGGGTCTGTTATGTTTTCTTCCAGCTCCAAATTATGTAGCACTGCGAAGAAGTTACTGAAGCAATTATATTGTTATTATGTTTGATACTTGCTTGCAGAGAGTATAGCTACAGCCTGAGCTTTTATCTGCTTTTATTTATGGGAGGTAATATAGAAAAAGGTGAGGAAGGCTGGCCATTATCGTGCGGTTAGCTACCCTACGATTGAGGAGGGGAAAGATGGAAGAAAAAATAAATTCAGTGTGCCCGCATCCAGAGGTACTAGTCAGTCGATGGTACTAGCTGTCGGTGGTACTAGTCAGTGTCCCAATATCCCTTACTGTAACAAAGGGAGATCGCCAAGTCGCCCTAAAGCAGCTGTAAAGTTCATTTCTTTGCGCACTGAAACGGGGCCAGAATAGTATGGCGATGGACTTCGTTGGAATAACCGCTGCTCCTGCTGAGTTCGCAGAGTAAGCTGAGCAACCCGTGTAAGCGTGAAGATGTCCGCCAGTGTTTCCCGATCAGGGACATTAGTGTGGCTTGTTGCAGGGCCAAAGATGACAAATGGGCTTCCTTATTGATTCCAGGAATGGTCGGGAACGCTTCGAGGGAGCGGAGGCACCACAATGGTAACGATGACCTCGCTACAGGGCTGAAGCTCGATGAAGAAAAAGCTAGGCACTGTCTACACGTTACACATACATGGAGCATTTGATTGCGCTATGCCCAAACTGAATGCTGAAGTTTCATGTACTACCTAGCTCTGATATGGAGTCTTCCAAGTAAGTGCTTTCCTAGTCACATTGCTTTCTCGATCTCAGGAAATATAAAGCAGCGGTGTTGCTCGGTTTTCTTTCTTTCTTTCTTTCTTTCTTTCTTTCTTTCTTTCTTTCTTTCTTTCTTTCTTTCTTTCTTTCTTTCTTTCTTTCTTTCTTTCTTTCTTTCTTTCTTTCTTTCTTTCTTTCTCTTGATCAAAATGGCATTTTCTTCGCTCTTGTGTCAAGCAAGTGACGCAGATGGAAGACCTTCAACGGTTGCTCTACAGTATCAATTCCATATCTTGGCATGTAACCAAGGCCAAGAGGCTTGATTAATCTGGTGCGCAGTGTTTGAAAAAATGGTTTTTAATTTTGCTTACAGGGCATGGACAATTGCTTTTTTGTAGAGCACTCTGTAGACTCGCTCTGTACTCCCCTACTTCGATTCGCGTTGACATCTTTCACCTGCTTTTATATTAGTGCACTTCATCCGACAAACGGCGTAAAAAGACTGAATCGTGCTTAACCCTTCTTTAAAATGTTAACTCATTTCCCTTTTAAATTTTATTGCGCGCCCTTTTGGACGCCTGTTCGGACTGCCTGACAGACTTCCACGTGACGAGAAATTTTATGGCTTATCTGAGACAAATATTTCGACGCTCTTGGTGGTCTCACGTTTACCGCTATGTTCAGTGTATCGGAAGCTTCTATTACGAGCTGTAATACTCACGAGCATACTTATCTGTCACTATTTAGTCTCCGCCATACACTTTTTTATACGCGAGCATACGAATTTTGGTGTTCATAGCGCGATCATAGTGCCGCCTAAGAATGGCTAGAATATTTTGTCCGTCACTTCTTTTTTTTTTTGTCTTTCAGATTGCTTCAAGTATTTCAGGAAGAAGGAGGAGAAGAAATTTTATGAAGTCGTTAATTGGTTTCTCGACAGTTTTGGGTGAGGTCGTCAAACCAGGGCTGCACAAACACGACTTTTAAAACACCCGATCAATTTTCTCTGAGGTCACGGAGCAAGAAACATTTCTACCGCGACTTCCGAATGCAGTGTCTGCAAAGGCTGCGTGACCTTCAGACGAACGTCAAAATTGAGGTCAAAACCAGCTCACGCTGCTCTTCACTTTTGCTTCTGCCTTAATTTGACCCATACTGCATCTTTCCCGATGTAGCTAGGGTGCTCATTTTTCCTCACTTAGCAAAAATAGCGAGTACTGGTAGCTTTTTTTGCGAAAACAAATAAACAGGGGACAAGTGAGTTCTGTAGAAACAGAGCGAAGATAGAGGGCACCAAGAAGACGAGACTGCGTTTGAGGGGAAAGCAAAAAACTTTCAAAGGTCAGCCTAATAAGGGAGAGGCCAGGAAGAAACGGTGAGAACCTAGGAGCCTTTCCACGGGATATATATGGCGACTGAGCAACAATATACACATGAAACGAAGCCGTACTTCACGATATAAAAAGACGTGGCGGAACCTGGTGCTTCGCTTACTTTATTTAGGATAAAAAAAGGAACCACTTACGAATTCCTTTTTATAAGTGAAGCGAACGAGAGCACGGCAGGGAGACCATGGTCCATGAGTTTATCATTGACAGATTTATGCGCACACAATTTGAGGAAATGGGGCTATTTCTTAAACCCAAGCTAAATAAAAGCCTATAGCTCTGTACAGATTACAAACAGCGATGTACGGGCACAAGCGTAGAGTAATACGACTTAGCAGGCTGGTGAATGGCGCCTTCACGCAGTTGACAAGAACATACATCGAAGGTGTGTAACTTTGTAGGCAGCAATTTCTCAATGAGACTTTGAAAACCCAAGTGAGAAAGCCGTAACGCGGACTTGTCTCTAAGAACATGAAGCCCAGTGAACTGAAAATCACAGCAGGGGATACGCTCTCTCACCTTGTGGTGTGTGACGGAAAGGGACCCCCCACAGCACAATGTTGCACGCGATTACGTGGACGCACCTGCTACTGAGATGCGCAGACACACTATACTTCTTAGCGCTCCTTTTCGCAGTGCGCGTCGCTGCGAAATAAGAGGAATTCCAGTTTGACGAAAGAGGAATGGGGTAAACAAATGCACGAAAGACGATTTAAGAGTAGTATAGAGAAACGGGAAGGTTCCTCCTGACGGAGTACACTTCAAGAAGATTTTGCCTGCACGGTAAAGGGTACGACGGTCACTTATTTTGCAACTGGGCGTCCCCCGTTTGCTAACGTCAGAAGCTACCTCGAATGCGAAGGGGGGCCGTCATCGCGTAAGAGCGTGCCCGTTTGGTCCGACGTCCAAATGTGCGCTCGATAAACAAACGCTTGGAGTGTATCGCGCTGACCTTTCCGAGGCAGTAGCCTTTGACTTTGTTAGGTATGTTTGCTTAGATATTAGGGCGAACTTGCTCTGCAACTCAGGTAAGCACGTTTGAGGGAGTAGAAAAGAAAGGTGTGGAAAGGACGTTAAAACTCAAGCCCACTAGAAAACTGACTCTGGAAAGCCCGTGCGTCCGCTTCCGTGGCAAGCGTCTCGATAAGTCAAAGGCTAGAACATGTTGCCAGCCTTCCTTTAAAAAGCAAATCGCTATCACAATATGTTGAACTTCTGTTAGCTTTAATTTTATTCGGTAGAATGGGAAAGATAGCGCGTGATCCTGTAAATGCTGAGGCGATGTCCGAAGTAGAAAACACAATGCCCTATAGCACCTTTATTTGCATATTTACTTCAATATCGTTGAATAACGTACGTCACATATTGTACAGACAGTCTACTTTGAGGCCGGTAATCAGCAATAATGTTCATAGAAATGATGCTTAGAGATGTTGTGCTATCACTCTCACTGGGTGAGGGCGGGGGTAGCAGGTCGAGGGTAAATGCGGGTCAGCTCTTCGCTTCCCCTGGACCTGACACTTTTCTTTATTGATTTATTTCATTGTTTCATTTCTTTCTATTCTTCTTTCTTTCGTTCTTTCATTCCTTCTTTCTTTCTTTTTTTTCTTTCTCATGTGCGCTCTTCTGTTGTTTGTTTGTTTGTTTGTTCCTTTCTTTCTTTCTTTCCTTCCTCCTTGCTTTATTGTCTTTCGCATAATCACCAGAATGTCGCAGCTTGGGTAGTGGGGTAAAAGTCAAGAGCGTTTACTTTCTGCGTGACACCCACCGACACACACAAGGCGGGCGTCTAAAGTGCCCCGCGACTTAAAACACAGATTGAAGTGACCGAGCTTCAAACATGTATCGTGGAAAGGCGAAGGTTAGGCACACGCCATGATCAGCCGAATAAAACACAATTCTCGAGAAGGCAGGTAAGAGACGAGGACGCTTTGTAAGGAACGTGAAGAGTTTAAATTAAATGAGAAGCAATGTTGGAGCGGTAAAAGAAAAATCGCCAAGGGCCGGTGGGCCCGACGAAGCTGAACGAAGAACGCGCGCGGTGTTCGTCACGTACGCGACGACGAATATTTCGCGCGTGCTCCAAACTCGGGGCTGCGACTCTCGATAAGACGACGGCACTCCGGGGGATTCAGTGCGGAGGCATTTTGACGGTGCAGGAAGAAATTTTTATGCCCCTACAGACCCAAGTTTTTTATTTATTTTTTGAAGATCGACCTGGCGGGTTGTTCTCCGCGGGAAGACCTGACATTGTTTTGACGCGCCATCGTTGTTCCACGTATTCTTGAACGAGTTCTGCGTGCTCAGCGTTAAGAGCGAGCTGAATTGCTTTTCCATGCCTTGTTTTTCTTTCTCCTTTTTTGTTTTCGTTGTTCTCTCTTGTCAAGTACCGGAAGATGCAATTCTCGCACAGTGGATGCGGCCCGCTCTTCAATTCATTTCTCTTTTCACCACATGGAAATTTTGGAAGGAGCACCGGCTTGACAAGAAAAGCTGCCTATGGAGGACGAAGGAACACAAATACAGAAGAAGGTCTTTCGTGCAAAGAAAAACCGGTAAATAGTCAGGGGGGGAAGGAGCCCTGCCACCTCCTCCCCCCCCCTCCCCTCCCCTTAGCCACCACCTTTCTTACATCCATCCAATTACTCCTTCCTTTCCTTACTATACGAGTCAAGGTCGGCGCATTTCGTATAACAATGCACTATTCGGTTATATGTTGCCTGAGTGAAACTACAGTGCACATAGTTTTATCAAATGTGAATTTATATCATCGAAGCTGCATACCTTTTAAAGAATATATGCCCGTCGACAAATTTAGAAAAAGCAACAGCTCTTAGACGACGCAATATGAAAAGAAATCTTGACAGAGAATCGATACAATAAAGCCCTCATTCATCATTCGGAAAAATACTTTCGAATCTGGCATGCGATTCCATAACGAAATCATTCTCGCACTTCGCATGTATACCCGATATACAAACATAGTTTAAAAAATCAATATCTCTCGTTGCCTGTGGCAGATCCACACGTCTTCAAGAAGCAGCTGACGTTTCTGCGTGGTTCCCGTGCTTTTTTTTTTTATTTTGGTTAATAAATATTGCTACCAGCGATATATTGCAGAAGTGCTGCGCACGTCGCTTACCATAAAGCAAAATTATTAAAGCAAAAACAAAGCGACAGTGTAAATATTCCGTAGCGTGAATGATTTTGCCGTCGTCACTGACGCACTTGGCTGGCATGTGCTGAGCTCCCTTGGCTTTCAAGTCACGAAGAACAAGCTCAATACGCTCCTTATTTTCCCGTCACCCAAGAACAAGGCCCCCAAGCACGCCTCATACATCAGCGAGAATCATTCCTATGCGACACGTGCAATTCCTATACATTGTCTTGACAGCGCCTATGGATGCTTAGAAGGCTGTTATTTCTAAGCGTGTGGCGTCGAGCGATAGCTCGCAGAAAAGGAGCGCCTAAGGATCGTCGTATGAATAATGCATAGCAGGTAAAGCAGGCCTTTTACGATGCATGCTTCTGTGGTTCAGGTATAGGGACAACGCACTTGCGTCAGTGAATGTATTACACCCAAATGAAAGTCGTGGAAGAAATGTCTTTCTGAAAGCACCTCATGCCTGTCGTTCTTCCTGATTACAAAATTCTAAAGGCAAACTCTTTTGTAGGACGCCCGATAATTCACCAGAGTTCGACACAATTGCTGCTGTTTTTTGCTAGATGCAATTGTTTAACTATGAATAAAAAGTTACAAAACGCTTGAGCGAAACTCACTCTCTATCACAATCGTCAATGCTGAGTACAATCAGACTTATTCATAGAAGATTGTCGTGTTTGGCTAGTTAGGCGTCAGTGCATATATATTATATTTTATTTTCATTTTGTTAGACGAAAGACCGAGTTTAAATGACAAGCGCACCTTTACAACAGGAAAGCACCATGCTTGCATTGCAATTATTTCTTATGTTGCTACCATCTGTAGATTACTTATGCATGTGTAGAACATTTAAAGGATCAAATGCACTACTTATACACAGAGACGCACGTTGCTTGCCGTAGTTATTTCACCATTATTTTTCCTGCCTTCCTTCCTGATCCTCTCCCTCTTCTCTACGTTAGCCGCTTACGGTGAAGTTCTCGTTGCTGTGAACGCACAGTAAGCATGCTCATCCAAGGTTGCATAATAATATAGCAAACGAGACTTGTGTGCTTTCCTTCCTCTACACCGTCTGTGAAAGGTTTCGAGGCACGTGTGAATAATATCCAAGTTATAGAGCATCCCGTGTTGCAACACCATCCCCTCCACCAACTATGCGAGTTTTCGACGTGAGTTAACGCTAGCGGAACAATGCATATTTCCCAGAGCTCACGTTGTTTTACTTGTTCTCTTCCTTTCCGTCTTCTCGCTGCACAGCAGTTGCGATGTTTTCGTTTCCCCAAGTGCGTTAACAATGTTGTTCTTCAATTAAACTTGGGTAATAGCTTCATTCTCTTTCTGGAAGCGTAGCAGCTTGCGAGGAGCACCTGAGTCGTGGTGTGTTCGTGGATTTGTATATGCAGGGCAGGTTTGCATTGTTTTAATGCTATGGATCACCTGTGTGGTGAGATCGAATGCGTTCTTGCGGAAACTTGCTACTCTATGGGCATCCGTGAATTTTTTAAATAAAAATATCTACAATAAAACAATTAAAAAGAACATAATTAACCTGCACAAAATCTTCTCTTGGAGTTGTCTGAGTGATGCGCAGGCGCTGGCTGTTAACCACCTGCGGTTTCGTCACCGTATGACGCTCTTTTGAGGTGAGTCCTTGTCCGCACGCTCACAGGTGGCCATTGTGAGGGACAAATACTCTAGCCTCTGAAGGGTGCTCGGAACACTGCCGAATAGGCAGAAGTAGTCAAGACAAAAGGACAGCAGAAAACAAAGATGTGGTGCGAATCACGCAAGAGGGAAAAGCCGACCTACTCTTTCCCAGGACCCGCTACCCATAATGTTGCCCTCAGCCAACGGCTGCGAGTATGGGTGTGCAACTCACAGAGGGGACAGCGAGGTGTTCTGGTAAGAACCAGCATGCGCCAGATCCGGCAGACTCAGCTTAAGGCAAACATTGCGCTGTCATGCATGAGCTAAGACGGTGGCTGGCTTTCGGAAATAGAGAGGGCTCTTCTGAAAACCAGTGCCCGTACATAAGTCCGCTGCTCGTACGAGCGCGTGAGGCCCACGCGAACTTGGCCGGGAGTCGTCGGGTCAGTTCCCGTACGCTAAATCCGATGATCCGCGGCAGGCTAAGGGAGGGTAGTCTCCTGAAGCTCGGAAGCTCACCCGCCCATTCCTCCCCTTTCATATAGCCCCTGAAGTGGTGCGGAGCGGGGCAACTGCGGTCACCCACGTTGCAAAAGGTCAGTCTCTACCGGCAAGAAGGGCTCAAGACTGGCTGAGCTAACGTACGCGGTTTATTCCTTCGTATCCATTCTCAGCATCACCAGTTTTCAACGTTCCCGTCTTTAAAAAGCACCGTTGCGCGGTGCCAAAGTTTAGCAGCGCTCCAGTGCAGCCTATACAGAAAACCGGCTGCGTAACAACTTTGGGTGTAACGGGAATATTACAGTGCATGTGTACTTGTGCGAGCATTGACCACAAGCGTTATGGTAAAAGCACGGGAACATACGAAGGACGCAGGCAATGTTACCGCAGTTTGAGTGTGATGCTCATGGTGAGGTATCCAGTTGCCAAATGACCTCGCCATGGAAAGGGAAAGTTATTGTAGAGTTTATTGTACGTGGCTTTTAGGGTGTTCACGATAAGGTTGTCAATTAAGAATCTCTTAGGTGAGTATCGGCACCTTTCCGCAGCTATGAAGTGTTTACAAGAATCGCTTTTGTTATATGCGGGCAGCCACAAACTATGTTAGCATTATCGACCAGCGCATGATCGATCGTAAGTTCAACCATCCGAAACGCTCGCGTCACCTCCACCGCCAAAGCGGGGCAAGTACATGGCATCAGCGTTCAAGAGACGTTTTCAGAGTTACAAGTACCGCGTTACCCAGAGCGCGAAGCAATCACACGATTACAATGTAACCAATGAACGGATACGACGTAAGTACCCTCCGCACTGCTAAACAGCTAATACCAATCACGCGCCTTAGGTGTATTGTTGAAACTGCGACATCACAGAGGCGACGATTTTGTTGCAAAGCCAGCGTGGTAGAACGCAGTGTGTTATCGCGATCTACGTATCCGAAGAAGCGATGTGGAAGCCGTTGTCGCGCAATAACGTTGTAAGTTTTGACGTCACATGCAGGTATACTCCTTAAAGGGATAACTTTACTCATTCGTCACGCTTTTTTATCATAGTCGCTGAATGACACGCCGAGTAGTCATTGACAACGCGGACTGTCGCTTCTCTTAACGCTTAGTCATTTGGGCGGACAGTATAGTTAAATGACGAGCGAACTGAAAGCAGATCTTCCCTTTTGCTTAAACTGCTACGGAAAAGCTCCTCTTGATGTAATATGAAGAAATACCTTGAAAATACAAGTACCTGCAGCAAATCTTCAACATGTACGCTGCATCGAAACCTTTCTGGTGAAACAGCTTACTGCCCGTATGACTGAGGAGATAAGTGTCTGCGGAGTGAAAACTGCCTTGTCACTCCATGTGGACCTCTGAGTGAGGAACACATAGGGGCCCGGGCATTCAGCATGCAATGTCTGACCTCGTTGTCACGCTCAGAAAACGGCAGCTGAAAGCATGGACAAAAAGTGCTAATAACTGACCAAAAAGGGGGTGAAATAAATACGGATTAGGAATGGTTAAATAAACCAGATTAGTATAATAAAATAAAAAAGTACGGATTACGAGTAATTAATTGCATAAGGAGTTAAAATAAAGCGAAAATAATTCGGAGACACCGACAATAAACACAACAGACACACAAAGGAAACAAAGACGAATCATTGTTCCGCACTTCGTAAAGTTTTCACTGCAGTGGAACATGCTTCAATTTTTATGCGACTTTACACGCATCTGCTAGCATCTACTCATGGATGGGTTTCCGCTGTTAGGAAACTTTAGGGAGAGCTGTACCGAGCTCTCTCGGAAGCTTCGACATAGTCTCCCTACTACTATAAGACAGCTCTACCGAGCTGTCCCATAGTAGTTGGGAGACTGCTGCGGGAGTAGATGACTACGTACACTAAATCATTCATGGCAAATGAGTTCTGCGGAAACCCGCAAGGTGGAGTAACGTTTATGCTAAGCAACGGATGCTAACTTTTCCTTTCATAAACGTTACTCCACCTTGCGGGTTTCCGCAGAACTCATTTGCCATATATTCACGTCCATGTGCTTCGAGTTGTGGATGGATTCGCCCTCGCGCTGTCAATCGCTGGCCTCCTGGTTAGATCAATTGGCCGAGCGACCGCCCCGGACAGGCGTTGGTCCCGGGTTCGAACCCCGGACCAGGACAAATTTTTCGGCAACTAGGAAGGCTTTCATTTCTGAGAAATCTGTATGGATTTCCTCGTAGCCTCGTGCTAAAATACGGGTGGATGCTAATTTTCCCTTTCATCCATCATTCTTCTCTCGCTCTCAGCACACTTTACCTTTGTTCAAAACGTACCCGAGTTAGATTTCACTGGTTTACATAATGCGCTCACTAGTTTTGCCTCGACGTTCATTTTGAGGTAGGTGTGTCCCGCTTAATTTAAACACAGCATGATTATAACCTGATTATAACAGCCCTGATTATAACAGCACGACTTTATTGAACTCACGTAGTGGCCGGTCAGTGTATCCGGTGTAAGTGTTTGGCTTTACAACAATGCCTACTAATGTAAGACGTACAATGCATTTGCGACGATTCCAGGCATGAATTAACATAGGAGCTTTAGATCTTGTAGAGTCGTGTTATATTTGGCTCGGAGCCACAACTCCCAAACATTCAACAGCGATGTACACGAATAACAGTCAAGGCCGTCAGCTTGAGTACATAGCACTGGATCTTGCATCAGTACTGCAGCTGTCTTTCTCACTGAGGGCGTCAGCAGGGACCGCTCATCAGCTCACATGCGGGTCACTCCGACCCTTGCGTCTATGGAGAGCGAGGCACGGGGTGAATATTTATGCAGGCACCGTCGGGGGATCCCAGGGATCCCAAACAAAGCCAGCTCTTCGATAAATAACGATCTGTTTATCGGGACAGGAACCAGGATCGACTTTCCTCGGAAATCGATGTCGCGGTCATCGTCGTCTTACGAACGGCTTTGTCGGATATCTCTGACCTTTATGAGTTCTTTCTTTTTACTTGGACCTTCACCAGACATTGCGTCACGTGTTCACCGTATACATTTAAACATGTACTCTCACCCTTATTATTATTATTATTATTATTATTATTATTATTATTATTATTATTATTATTATTATTATTATTATTATTATTATTATTATACAAGGAAATACGCAAGGACAAATGGGCAGCGTGTAAAACCCGCCACCGAGATTGGCACAGAGCCTTTTCTCTTTTAGGAGCAGCGAAGAAGAGTCAACAATTCAAGCGACAATTTTCAGTGATGGGTGCAGATCTATAACCAACATATTTGTATGTAACAAAATAGGACAGCTGTAGCACATCTTGCCTGTAGGTGAGCTTCTTTTTCTCTTGCTTTTCTGAAGGACATAAACGCGTAAGTCGCAACCGATTTCGTAAAGACAACCGGGCTTTTCTTTCTCAGACACGAGCTGCCGCGTTTGCCACACCGAAGTTTGCCACGTGTCGCAAAAGGCACTGGCCACACAGCAGCGAACAGCGAGGACAATCAAACAACAAAGTTCTTGCTGTGTTTCGCGCCACAAAATAGTTGGAGCCAGTTAAGTCGTAGTCTACGATTTTTGTGACATATTTTACTTTGAGAAATTGAACTTTGTTCACTAACGCACCTATACCATAGCGGAAAACCTGCGTGGTCGGGTGCTTTGGGAAACACGGTGGTAGCTCGAGGTGATGATTTTCGCGGTGGACACCCACGCCGACACCAACGCCAACACCGCGTTTTCTACGACACGAGCTTTAAAAAGAGTAACAAACAGTTAACCCGAAGAAAAGTCTCTCGTCAAAAATGAGAACTTATACATAGCGCGATGAAAAGACCAGAATGCGGCGAAATCGGTGCCGATGTCATCGGTTTTTGTATCCCGCAAAGCAGATGCAGGACAAATTGTTTCGTAATGTAGTGCGTAAGCTCGAAATGACGACGCTATTAACATATGTCATCACGTCCCCGGCCAACAAGGTCGCATTGGCAAGCCTACGTAAGTCGCGCGCCTACAGAGGTCACTGTACTCAATTATGCGACACGCGGATCCGCGTCGTCTATTCATTTGGAAACAGAGATACGAGGCATTAACCGTTGCTTGCGTAAACATTTCTTTTGTGTGGTCAGGCGACCGTGCTGCGCAAATGACCACCCCGTGAGAGATCCACCTCTCATTCCCGCTCGGATGGGAAGGCGCGAGACAGGCCTCATTGTATCATACAAATGCACTGTTACAGGAGGCAATGAAAGAGTTATGAAAACGAGGGAAACAATAACATAGCGCCGCAGACTGAACACTGTGTTTTCGCAGCTGCAGGTATAAAGACCACACGCAGACGCTTACGAAACAAAGCCACTTATAAGATTTGGATTCAACCGTATCTTTTTATACGTCGCATTTAATGTCGGCGTTGATTTCGCGGAAAACTATCATCATCATAAAAGAAGCGCGAGGGGAAGAAAGAAAGAAAGAAAGAAAGAAAGAAAGAAAGAAAGAAAGAAAGAAAGAAAGAAAGAAAGAAGACGCGCACTCGCCAAGCTTCACTCGCCCCCATTTTCGCGATAGGGGAAGGGCTTCTCATTTCATACAGGCTCGAGCCCACGAAGTGCCGTGGAGCATATTTTTCTCGCGACAAATACAGTAGGTGGGCTCCCTATAACTGCTTTACAGAAATGCACGACAAAAGATATCCTTACAATTCCTGCACGACTACAAAGGGACCAAAGCTCAAACATCGAGTGTAGTTTCGATCGAAAACATTCTCTTCGTATATACTGAATCTAGAGGTAATGGTAGACATTGAAACAGTGTAACCCGAAAGGGTTGCCGCCATCTGATCACTGTTTGAATGAGCAAGAGTAAGGTTGCGCGTCAACAGAACGGTAGAGAAGACGTTTTCTTTCCTTCTTTTTTTTTTCGGGCTACGTCGTCTATGAGACAAGGAAATGACATTCTTTGTAGTGCACGTAGAGAACAAACACTCCCGTTCTCACGAGAGAGTAGCGGGTGCGTGGAAACCGGTCGGTGGTTGAAGCAGCCTGCAGTTTTCTATGGTAACTCTGTTCCACACACAACGAGCTAGACAGAGTCCCAGGCAAACCCTTACAGAGGCGATGTTTTTGAAAGATTCCGGGATGCCCACTAGTATTGTAAGTTTGCATTTACTTTGTAAGTAAGCTATCGATTGGAATTTGAAATATCCAATGCACGAATCTGCACGAAGTGCTATTTCCTTTTGGTGGTTTCAACGAACGTTTTCATATAGAGAAAGCAAAAGGCGCTATACATACAGAGTCCAAAACATACTTCGAAAATCAAAGGTCAGCGTGGTAACGATTCGATTTCCTTTCTTGTCGCTCGTCTTCGGTGCCCCTAAGCGTCATCTGCCTGCGTCATCCCACAGGTATCAACAGGTCGAGAGCAGAGTGAATAGCTTCTGAGCTTATTGCTCAGCCTTGAAGGCTCTGGACGCGCTTTTGCGTCTTCTGACGGACCACTGGTCGTAAGAAGCCTTTGACCAGTGTCGCATTTTTTCCCCCTCTTCTCAACTTCCTCTCCGTAGACTTCTTTGTATTATCCTTTATTTTCCCCACAGGGTATCCAGGCAGTCTAAGCACAGGCTAAGCTACCCGTCTTTCCTTTTTTACAGCGAAAGCTGTATATGGCTAGGAGAAACGAAAAACCGTTCGGCATCTGTGTCACGAGCGGTCTCCATTGGCTGCGCCTTCCAGTGACGTCGTTCTCTACGCCGTACCAAAGCGCGCGTGCCATTGGGTGGCCCGTGAGTCCATCCCGTCGTCCATCCCGTCGCAGCCGTGGCGCCGAGCACGCGCGCATCAGCTTCGACTGAGAGCTTCCACATTGGTAAGCCACTGATGTTATCGCGCGATGTGAAACGCTTGCAACGACGGCGCGCCGAAGAAGCGGCGTTGTCCGGCAGGAACAGCGTTGACGTGATGATTGCGGGAGCGCGTTCGCGTTCGCCGGGGCGAACGCCCGCTTTCAGCGAGAGTTTCTCCAGCGGCACTTTGGCTTCGGCTGCGATGTCTGTGTCGGGTTGAACCCACTGCTAAACACCGGGGCCGCACATTTCAGCTTCGTTGGTTAGCCATTTGTACGGAGTGCTTGGGCGGTGATTGTTCTCCCTCCTCCTCTTTCCTAGTGTGATTAGCACTTTAAAAGCAAACCACCGATGCCAAATAGCACTTATGTTCAACGCAAAAGGCTCGAGGTGACGGTTTACATAGGCTGGCGGTGAGAAAATAACGAGGTGCTTGGAGAATCCATTGAAATGCGTGGAAGACAGCTATGGCATGCACAATTCAAGGCAGTAAACTCACTTTAGGATCAGTATGGTGCCATAAGAAGAAACGCAGTACATAAAGATCGCTAGTAAACGCGCAAGTAGATATGCAGCGATCAATGGCGTTATTCATCACGCCGCTTCTAGGACGACGTTTACGAGTTTCATCCTTCCAGCTATCCATTCGCGTATTCTCCTGCACGTACTTCCGTCTATTCAATGGAAGCGTTGCACGAAACCAGAGGTACGAGGCGGCTTATCATCCACACCTATTCATTTGGCTAGCGCTGTTGGATACCTCCGCTACAGTGCCCCTGTACTTTCTCGTATGAGTGCATATGCTATCCGTACACTCGAAGCTGCTCAGGCTCGTGCCTTCAGAATTTTCCTTGGTGTACCTCGATGTACTTCCACGTGGGGCACTATTGCAGAAGCACGTGCCTGTCCAGCTCGCATCTACCTTCAACAAGAACCACTGCGAGTGCACCTGAGGTTACTAACCAGACACATAGACCATCCACATGCCGGAATTCCTAGCAGGCGGCCTAACGCTGCATACTCGAAGGCGGTGCTCCTGCGGCAAGATCTGCTGCTATCAAATTATACACCGCTAGTCACGCCCGGCATACCACTATGGACGATGCCAAAGCCGATCGTACGATTATTGATCCCTGGAATTACTAAGAAATCAAACCTGCCAGCTGATGGACTCAAGTATTTTGCATTGTTTTATATTGCGTATATGTACGCGCACGCGGTACATATTTTTACTGATGGCTCTGTGACACAGACATCTTCGGCGGCGGCTTTCACAATATCTACCATGTGCAGGACGCAACGCTTCAAGATAGCGCATCAAACATCGCCTACTGCTGCTGAACTGACCGGTGTCCGAGAAGCTGTCCGCTATATTCTACAACAAAGTCCTGCGGAGTGGACATTATTTTCAGATTCTCGGTCGGCACTTCAACTAATAATGAACTACATGAAGCAAGGAGCCGCCTATGGTCCTCTTGTTAGTGAGATCATGAGCCTCCTTACTGAGGCTTCTCAATACGGACACAACTTTGCATTGCAGTGGATTCCCAGCCACTGGGGGATCGCTGGGAATAACCAAGCTGACACAGAAGCGAAATTGGCACATATTACCGGCCAACCGACTGCTATCAATTTTTCACGGCACGATGTCAATGCCTTGCTCTCCAGCTCCATGAAAGCCTCAATGATGCAACTATGGGATGACCCTGACCTTCGACAAGAGCGCCTTCATAGACTTGACGCCGGCGTGTGCTTTCGTATTCCAGTCCGGCTACGCCGAGATCAAGAGACGCTGTTGCACAGGCTACGGTTGGGTGTTGCCTATACTCGCAGTTATCTCTTTAAGATCGGACAGGAAGAGAGTCCCGATTGCCGCGTGTGTCACACATCAGACTATACATCATATCCTCTGCGTATGCCCTCAATATTCGGCCGAATTGAAAACACTTCAGTGCGTCCATGGTGGATAGTTTGGACTCCCGGCCATTTTCGGAGGAGAAACTTTTAGGTGCATGGAAGCACACGGACCACGCCCAGCGCAACTACAAGGCCCTTTTGAATTTTTTATTTGACACAGGTTTAGATGCCCGTCTCTAATACTGTGCTGTAAAGACTACTGCGCATGGTGCACATCCGCTTATAGGACGTGTATAGGGACTCATTGTACTTTACCATCGTCACTTCTCATACCTCCCTCTATCTCTATTTATCCCTTTTCCCTTACCCCTGTGAGGAGTAGCAGGCCAGAGACTCACTCTCCAGGCCGACATCTCCTTTCCTCTCATTAATGCTTTCTTCTTCTTCTTGGCTAGCGCTGTGTTGTTTTTGGTCACAGCAAATTCTGCATAGACGCACTGGCCTACGGCAATGGGCGATATTGCATATATAAGTAAACACAATGAAAAATGGCGGCTTCGGTTACTTGTGCCGAGCAAAAAGCAGACCTGGCACCGGTCTGAAAGGGTGATCTTTGCTTCTGCGAGAAAAACGAGGCTTCGCCGAAAGGACGGAGGATAGTGCTTAAGCCTCTGCAGGGCTGCAGATAGCTCGTCTCCTGTTTATGTAAACGCTTTCTCTGTGCTACGCTATTCCAGCAGCAGAGAGCTTGTCTCGTGCTGCTGGAATAGCGTTACTGGAATCCTGCATACGCGGTGTCGCTGCCCTGCCCTGCGGCGTCCCATTAGGCGCACGACGATGTCAGGCCGCCAGCTCGTCGCTGAGTGCCTCCCCAGGGACTATTGCCAGCTCTTAGGCGACCGTGAAGAAAACCGACGACCGGGAGGATGCCACCGCGGAGATGCATTCCGCAGCGGGGCTGACAGCTCGCATTTAGATCCCATTGCTCTTGCGCCTGCCTTCCGGCTAACGCGCTTCCGTTTCTCACTAGCCGGAGAGCCATTTCTGGCAAGCCTGAAGCTGCAGCCATCGTTAGTGTGTCTCAGAGGGGGTTGCCCTTCTTGGCTCGATTCGCGGTGGCAAAATTTCCTTGGCGAATTTCTCTGAATATCTTCTGCCTATCCCCTTCCTTCTTGAGCAGGCAGCCGTCCCGTGGATGTCTCTCGTTAAGGTACCTTTCTTTCACTTTCTTAATGTATTCCCTCTTTATATTTTACTTTATATCTTTCTTTCCATTTTTTTTCCTGCACCTTCTGGCTATAGCAATAGCTCTAACGGCCTTCTCGGTAATATGTATTTTTTTTCGACAGAACACATTTCAAAGCGTCCCAAAATGGCTTGCGAACGTCAAAATCTCCATTCAGGCAAGACAACCCACGCAACGTCGGTGCCCGCCAACCAATCGGCAGAGGCACTAACTGGAAGCCTGTGACCATCAGGGCATGACTAAAGCTACGCAGGAAACGCCGCTTTTTTTTTTTTTTTTGTCCTAATGAAAGTATTTCCCGATAACTTGCACCACTCAAGCTGATACATTGTTGCAGAAACTAGTCAGCAATGACTGAGTGACATTTTGTTAGAGTCTGGAAAGCTTCGTGGTAACGTGCCTGCAGTAAAAGGGCTGGTGCAGTGACGTTGGTGACAGCCACTGAGCGATTGAACAGCTTCCGCAGAGCATCGATAGACAGGAGAAGGGGGGTGGCCTTCCCTGCACATTGCACCAGGGTGGAAAGGGGAAAGGACGCGAACGGCTAGCTATCCCACAAAGAAGAGAGGGCAAACAAGTTAAAATACGTGTCACAAAAACAGTGAAACTTGGTGACCATTTGTTCGTACATGGACAGCACTTAAACCTGCAAGTGTATAAAGCAATGCATAGCTGGCAAGGAAAAAAATCCTCTCTGAGTTTATCTCCGTGTGCATCGTTATTTAGTTAACTAGCCCCCAGGCGAACACGTTTGGTTTGGGCAGAAACATTCCAGAGACTAACTTTATACAACAAGCGAATCTCTCTAAGCCGTGTGTGAAGATCTTCAAGCACCTGCGAGACAGCTCCTGTTTATTTCTTGAAAGTGCCCAGAAATTGAGTCCTTTGGCAGATAATCTGCCGTTATTAAATTCACCATTAGTGGAACTAAACCGTCATGGCTAGAAACAAGAAAAATCGAACAAAGCAAAGTGTCGAATGGGTTCATCCAACAAACTCTGGTGCTAACGCTACGCAACGATTAAACGGCAGTGAATTAGTTCGAGGCGATAATTTATCTCGGCGTAATTAGTCCGCCGCGTCCGAACCGACGTGAGGACGTTGTCGATGGCGAACAGGTTTTAGCGGGGAGAGTTTTCGAGTGCAATGAACATAAAGCGATAATAAAACAGTGCGAGAATTGATGAGGTGACAGGTACGATGAGACATTTACCACACAGAGAATTATAATGGCACAACGTAGTTTGGGGAAAGATTACCGCAGATTGCCTGTGCTGTTTAGGGCTTTGTTTTTCTTTAGTACGTTCTTCTGCTGTCCTGTGTTGACAAATGACCACGCTGCAAATGAATAAAGGTGCAAACACTTCGCATACTTGTAGAGTCATTCTCTGAATTGCTGAATTAACGATGTTAAGTTCTTAGGTAACCGTCAAGCAGTTTTTTAGGCACTTGCTTTTAATATGTCCATGCTACCAGATAGCTACTTTATAACCGGTTGCGTCCACCTAACTGTGAGGCACAGAGGCGTCTTTCCTACACATAGGTCATCCAGCTTTCTTTCTATTTGTTTTGGCTGACGCCGACCAAAATAGGTGTGACCTAAATACGACAAACGGAATTCAATGAATCACCATCATCATCAAAGTCGTCGACATCATTGTCAACATAATTATTATCATAAGCGTTTCTTACAATAACATAATTAAGTATCATAATTATCATCATGAGCTAGCCGTACGATAAAGGTTTCTCCCATACCTCTCCAATTTATGTATTTACCTAACTGTAAATAACTGCCTAATCCTGCTTGTGCTGTATACTTATCACGGTGCGAAGTTGAAATAGGGTCGCCACACTGCACATGATGTATTTTCACATAAATAAGTGCAAGTACATTTTATGCATAGATCCGGAGCATGCGTGTGTGAAACTAAAGCCTTCGCGTCCACGAAGGCCCGCAAGTTTACACTTTAAGGCTGGAATCATCTCATCTCGGTACTAAGGCGCTTTTGCATATATCCTGTCTTTGCTTTTTGACACAGCCAGCACTGATATGTGGTAGGTATCGGCTCCAGTCGCTAATACCAAGCTGCTTTAAATATTTAGGAGCCCGATTCGAAATATTATTCGGTAGCGATTTACTTTACGCAGCGGCTGAAGTGTGCTAAATCACAAAGCTGTACATTACAGCTGTGACCATTACAGTATACAGCGACCCGAAAACCAGTATTTAAGTATCACACCCTTGATAAACGCAGCGTATCTTCACGGTGAAAGCATCTTAAAGATTAATACCTATAAATACTGGAGTATCATGTGCCGTAACAAGAGTTTCTTTTTTTTTTTTTGTATCTTGGTAAATGCACAAAAAAGCGCCGCTCTTATGTGAAAAAATACACTGGCCCCTCAGAGTACTTCCAGACTATTAAAAACGGGAAAAGATGTAGATACAGCGAGAGGGCACATATCGAGAAGCGGCAGTAAAAGGAGCACATCCACTGAAACCACGAAAGCAATTCCAATAAAAGGGAGACGTGGAAAGCAAAACGGAATAAAGAAGTTTGCCGAAGGTAGAGCGAAAAAAAAAATGAGAAGTGAGCAGCGAAAATGTGGGGATACGTCGCAGCTAAAAAGAAGCTCCACTTCGAAGGAGCGCTCGTGGAGGTGTTTTGTGGAAGTAGTAAAGTGTGAGGTGCAAAGATGTGAAAGGCAGAGGACCGGTGCTTTAAAAGCCCTCAGGCCGACTACTTGTGGATGACAGCACTCGCGACAAGATTCGATGGAACACCAAGTCACGTTTCCAGGGAAGCCCCAATGGCAAGGTTTGTACCAGGCGTTAGAAAGCTCGTCGAAGTAAAAGCGCAACATGCAGGTGCGGCAATCTTCTCTTCATAGAACAAAGTGAAAGAAGCAAAAGACGTTCCATGTTAAAAGCCGCGAGCGTTCCGCTTTTCATTTTTGTTTTCACATTTCCTAACCTGTCCACAAGAATTTTGCTTTATATACAAAATTTTAACGAGGTGTGACCACACGAAACAGAATGTTCATTGGAGAACACTGCAAAGCGCCGAGACGAAGCTAGGAAGGTCCGCAGTTGGTAATTAGGCATCTTTATTGAGCACGCAGCCATTATTTAGCGTAGTCTGTGCATCTGTACACGCACGTCCCTTTGTGTTTCAGTGAATGTTTTCCACATTTCAAGCGCCAGGTGTCACATATGATTGAATCTGTAATGAGCTAAAATGTCACAGCGAGCAAAAAAATGTCGTTCTTCCTTCTTCATAGAGCAGATAGGGCACGTGTTCAAGAAAAGCTCTTTCGTTGGAGTCATTCGTAAGTGCAAATTAAAGCCGATACGTTGGAAATCTCATTGGCGAAGTCTGACGGTTATGGAATCTGCAAGCGGCACAATCTTTCTTACGCTGACATTCCCTTCTTGCAGATAAGAGCAACTCAACCTGGCTTTCGACTGACTTCTAGTGTAAGCATTAGTACTGTATGTCCGGTTGATTTAACATGCGCTTTTCTTGGAGTCATTGCCTATGAGCTTCATGTGACCGAGGCATATCGCGACGAATACGCTGGTGCATTCGCCACGACGTTTCTTATGAAACTAAGTTGGCTGTGCTCTCGACTTTGGAAGTCTATTATCTCATTAGATTAAATTTTTGTCCCTTGGCGGCGCTTCCTTCAATACCAGTCCCGAAGAAATGTATGCCCGGGCGAAGCTTCGCGGCTGAAAAGAAAATAATAAAAAGCGATGCCGTCTTATCCACTTAAATGGACTCAAGTTGAAACACGAGCTGTGATGGTCTGCCTACTCTACAGCGCAATAATCGAGCACAGCGGACAGCGTACTGCATACTGCTCGCACAGCAAATCTACAGATCTTCGACTACGGAGGCTCCGGCCGCAGCCGAAGTCGGGCCTAAATTACATTCAATTTTGGGAGAACTACTCGGAACGAACTACTTAAAACAGAAAGCGGCACTTCGTAGCAGTCACTAAATAATCAAACGGCCTTTTGGACGGTAAACAAGAACTCCATTGCTTGGTGAATCTGTGAGACTAGTGGCAGAAAAGTTGTAAAGATAATATAGGACCGGTAAGCGAATAAAGAAAGAAAGAAACGCGAACGCTGCTTTCTTTATAGGTGGTAACGAGCAAAATTGACCGATTGCTTAGAAGAGAACAGAGAGAGAGAGAGAGAGAGAGAACTTTATTATAGTCTTGAGAAGAACAACCAAAGGGAGGCCGACGACATCCTTAGCTATTCTGGCCGCTCCACCCAGACTGAGGCCGGGAGACGAAGTCCGTCAGCAACCATCAAAAGTAACTAATACATTGTTCCAACCCGCATGCGTTGGTGCCCATGGTTCGAGCGACTGCAGCCAGTATCAGCAAAGAATCAGCTTTCACAATTTCAAACGGCATAGTTCAGAAAGAAAGCGACACTTGAACGGCTCACGGACATGTGACATTAAAATAAAAGAAACACAGACAGCATGGAGTGGTGTAAGTAGCACTGAAGAATGCTAGAAAAGCCGCAGTCAGGCGTAGGGGTTGAAGGCAGTTGGGGTCTACTCTTGTTCGTGTTAAGTACCGAGGCAGATAGCGTTACGCGTGTAGTTGGTTACTGCATGACCTACAACACCGACGCAGTGGCGCCGGGTCAAGGGAAACGCAATCGATGACAGAACGGGATTAAACCGACAGATACAGTTAGGGATGTTGCTGACGTAGCCTTCGTTTGCCACCAATCATAGGTAGTCGGAAATATCTAGCAGGCGTGTTTCTGCTCAAAATTACACATTATAGTGATTTGTTTGGCGGTAGGTGGAATAGAACTGAGTGTGCGGTGTTACCTAAAGTGCGCAGCAATGTGGTGTAGGCGGGAGAAAAGCGCAAGCGAAGGGGGGTATGTGTCCCTCCGTTTAGACTTTCACTATGTGTACGACGGTCAATTTGTGCTGGATATATGCAGTGCCCTCTTTCTCCCCTCCTCCTTCACCTCCCTATATCCACCTCTCTCTCTCAATTGAAATAAAATGAAATACAAGAGCAAACCAAAGACGCAACCCCTTATTCGTCAGTGCTGTTGGCCAAAACGCACCATATATGCGGTCATAATAAAGTAACGCGCTTTCTCGTAGTCAGTGGCTTCAACAACAAAACGCGAGAATATGCTGATAGCTTGCACACGTGTAATTATTTGTGCAAGGACAAGCAGCTGGATAAAAATACGGTGCATCCGTAATCCCCTGCCTCAAGTTGGCGCAACAAAAGCAGCCTTGTGAGCACAAGCGAGACAGTATTCAAGGCGAGATAAAGGCGAACGGGGGAAAGAAAGGAAAGCGCAAATTCGTTTCTAGTGGCGGGAACGCTTAGTCCCTGCAATAAGCGGACACCGTTAATTTGCACGTCGTAAAATGAAGGCAAGGCGCGGCAGTAGGATTGACATGTTCATGACACGTGACAACCGGGCAGCATCTGCAGAAGGAACGTGTGCAGAGCCCGAGCGTGGTCACGTGACAGCTGAGACATCACTAGCGCGGCATTCCCGCGCGATCCACAGCTGCAGTTTCCCAGGGCATTGAAGAATGCAACAGCTAGGGCTCGTGGTACAAGAATGCGATTGTTGCATACCCTCCTCAGGAATAATAATAAAAAAAGATATAACTTCATAAAAGCTGCCCGAAAACAAAGCCTAGCTGACTGAGTGAGTAGAGAAGAGCCATTTGCAATTGTGCGCTCAAGTTTTTCCCATCAGTGTGAAAACGCTCCGGGCTTTCATTCATTCATTCATTCATTCATTCATTCATTCATTCATTCATTCATTCATTCAATTTCTTTATTGTGACTACGCTTCCATACCGCCATACGGGATTTGTGCGAAGCCCATACTAAAGGCAATGTCCTTCGTTTACCGAGTTATATTTCCAATATGGGCACAAAGTATAATAACAAATATAAACGAATGCTTTGATTACATTGCCACTGAGAAAACGGGGAGGATGAAATGACGATATGGAAAAAAACACGAAGAGCCGAGACGGGAGCTGCTAACGGACGGCTTAAGGGCGGTTCTGATATCTGTCCTACCCGGAATACCGAATTATGCATGCGTGAACATTCAGTGCATACCATTCGAATGCTTCCTAGTTTCAAGGAAGCACTCGAAGGCAAAACAAAGATCTCCTTGGATCTTTTCTTCCTATACGTAAAATATTCATGCCTCTGAAAGAGAGATTCCGATCAAAGCTGAGCGGAAATTCGGCAGAAATTGGTATGCGTCGCGCCAGAAATCAAACACCCCCCTCAACGTCTTGGGATGTTGAGCTGAATCATAATACGTTCCTTTCATATTCCTCGACTTGATAACATCGCCTCATAATCCATTCTGCCAGCCGTCTTTCTGATTGCTGATTCTCGAGAGTTCGACGAAAATATTCTAGACATTCTCGCGGCCCGCATGCTGGCATAACTTTAAGTTCAATTTAATTTCTGAAGCAGTGGGCACATCGAGTTCTGTAACACATAGCGGCGTGATTGCGAATACTTCAGGCCAATTTATATAAAAAAGGCTAAATATGTGCAGGAAGGACTTGTTCAGCTTCAAATCAATATGTATAGAAAGTGCCAGGGCCTTTACATATTTCCTTGATTATGTATCTTTACCAATAATCTGACGCTGATTAGCACTATCAGCAATACGGGAAGACCTGGCCCTAGGGTGATAAATTTATTCTCGAAATTTAGAAGATAAGATGAACACGAAACGAAAATAAAAAAAGATAAGCTTTTTTTTTTCAGCGCTTTTTCTTCACCCAATATCATCGGAAGCGGTCGATTCTTTTCGCTCGCGCCTAATGTGGCTCCGTCATGCTTCGGTGATGTGTCGTTTCTGGGAATTGGACAATTGTTAAGCCTCCCCTCTCCGCGCCCTTTCCATTCGGATCTCCCAAACTTTCCATTCCGTGGCCTGTCATGATTCGTTCTGTTCCTGTGCCCGTTTCAGACATCCCCCTTCATTTCTCGGTCATGGTCTTCCTGTTTATGGCGTAAACGAACGCAGATTACACAAGGAAATCGCTGAGTAGTAAAGGAAGAACAAGGGGAGTCCTGTTTCATATTTATACTTGTAAATATGTAAATGTTTCACATTTATATATTTATACGTATACCTGTCAGGCTCCACTGTTTGGAACATTGCGTTAGGGGTGACGTTCCAAAAATAACAAGCACAGGGAAATGGTACAAAGCATAGCAAAATTAAGTGCTCCTCAACATAGGGATGTATACAAATAAACCGTGTATACAGCGAAACAACCTCTGAACGAAACAAGCCAGACCGTTAGCATGCATACGAAAGCACACACGTAAAGCGAGGAAAGACCTATATAACGAAATATGCTTTACACGATACAAACATCCTGGTAGAAAACAACACTCGTACAATGAAAACAGGTGCAAGTACAAATAGGAAGATTCCAGAAAGTTATGGCACAGCAGTCTGTATGCGAGGCAGTTGCCATCGTTAGTTACCATCAGCGACGCAGTATAGTATAACAAGGGGTTGGGAAAGGGAGGTGATGGTGAAGAGGAATAATGTGGCAGTGAGGAAGAGGGAGAGGAGGAGAGGATAGGGTAAAGTGTAGCATACCCATGTATAATATAGTATAGCAAGGAGGTGGGGAAACGGAAGTGACGATGACGACAAGAGGAGGGGAAGGCCCCCAGCTCCGCTGTGACCTAGCCTTGCGTCCCTAGTGCGAGCTGTTCACATTTTTTTTTGTCTTTTGTCCTTTGTCTTGGTAAAATGGTATGCAGCTAAAGTTCCGGTAGCGGTGCACAAAGTTACAATCATAGGGCGTGATATGCAGGGCTTCATTTTACGGAAAAGCTGTGTATGGCTAGGCTTCGAGCAGGAGTGTGTTGGTCGAATGTGAGCCGATCTTGGAGGCAGAGCCGTTAGGCAGTGTGTGTACATACGATTTGCCCGTGGCGTTCGTCACGTGCACTTCCCGGTAAAGATTACGGCTGAAAAGGTAACGCATCGCACTAGTACGGCCATTGTAGCATTACGAAGCCACTGCACCGCTTTTGAGATACCGTAGGCACCCCGCCTTGAAAGTAATCGCCACCTACCCTAGCCGTATTCCTCCGGACCGGGCGCTTGTGCCGGCAGGTGCGGACGTGCCGCCATAGCGCCACCGAATGACCCTGCTTCTTCTTTCATATGTGCAGCAACTCGTTGGTTTTGCGCACAAAGAGGAACTTTCGTTCATTGCTTACGCCGGGGACTGTCTTTGTGGACCTGTGTTTGCGAAGAGTGGTCCACGAGTGTGGTATATTTGTTCTGTTCGTCAAAGCGTGTCAACATCAAGGGAGAACACACTTTTCACTCCTGGCTTACATGAAGAGAGGATGAAGTTCACGCCACCTTGGAGGCGGTGACCGTGAGTATTGAAGGACGATCCCTTTAAACAAACAATTCGTACAGTGACTGGACCTTTTTAAATAAGGCGTATCCTCAAATTATAGCTATAGGGGGCATAAATTGATATAAAGCAAGCCCACAAGCTGCCTGTGGACACTATACCTTGCACATACAACTCAGTTAAATAAACTTGTCGTAAGTTTGTCGTTGAAAATCTCTCTGCCTAGACTCTCGTCTCCTGAAGTCCAGGGCCTGCGGTCCGACGTCTCCACTCAGCAGTTCGCTAAACGCTGGTTGGCTCTTGGAGAAGGCCAGTTGCAACAGTCGTTATGAATGTGTTATGTGTATGAATCGCGAGTACGTGGGCCGACCTCGGGGTGTGTGCAGTATTGGAGCAGTCGCTCATACCCAAAATAATGTGTGAATATAGTGAACCCGGTAAGAATTATCTTGAGTCAAAGGTGCATTAATTGGGCTAAAGTGAGCGAACTTTTATCTAATATGAATTAAGACAATCAAATGTTAATTACGGTGACTGAAAAGTGCACAATGTGACTCGACTGTGGAACGCATTTAGCTATGTTGTTGTCGATGATTATATGTAGACCATTCCCTGATCGTTCAAAGCCACATCACAATCGCCATCTGGGCCAGGTAACCCCACAACGATGCATCGCCACAAAGTGGAATGTCTCTGCATTTTTTGTGGGGTCGCAAAAAGCTTTTCTAAACCAAGTGGCAAGTACCACTAGTACTTACGATTAACACATCTTTGCTTGCGATTGGCGAGTAATTTTACGCTCGCCCTGTTCACGTTGAGAAAATAAGTGGAAACCATTCATTTTCCCGGTAAAAGCTAGGGTCACAACCCAAGAAAGCTTTAAAGCATCTTGTCTCGGGAGAACCCCCCCCCCCCACCCGTGCGCGCCCACACACACACACACACACACACACACACACACACGCATACACACAAAAGCGCGCGCGTGTTGGTGTGTGTGTGTGTGTGTGTGTGTGTGTGTGTGTGTGTGTGTGTGTGTGTGTGTGTGTGTGTGTGTAGCACCATCCCCAGGTACGTAACCGCGGATCTATGAACACGAAACATTACTGCGCCTGGGGTATCAGCAGACTCAAATCCATTTCTTTTCTTGTGCCTACTTTCTCACGTTCCTTCTTTCATGCCCTCCCTTGTTTCGTCTCTGTTTCCTTTTTGCTATATTCCTCTTTCCTTGTTTCTTCATTTCCTCCACCAATTCTCCGTCTATTCATCTCTCGCTTTCTTCCCCACTTGATCACATTTTTGTCTTCCTTACTGCGTTTTACACCATTACTTTATTCTTCTCTGCCGCTTCTTTGCCCCCCCCCCCCCCCTCCTTTTCCATTTTCTTTTGTCCCACCGTTCGCTGGGTGACAATGGCATCGCTGCATCAGCAATATACATTGAAAGCCTATAAGATCCCCCGGGGCTCACGTCAGAGACTCCTCGGCGGTTTTCTCTTTTAGCCTAGTGGCCAGTTCACGCCGGCTGCTTTTTAGTTTATGCTTTACCTTACGAAATTTGTCTACTTTCATCAGTTCATTGTGTCCTTCATTCCGGTTCCTTCTTTTTTTTCTTTGCACTCCACGAGATTTTCTCTACATGGTCACATTCTTTCTTCGCATCATAGGCCGCAGAAAGCGTACAGTCTCGCTGCACGGTGTGGCTCATTTTCGGCCCTTTCTCGTATCTCACGCAAGTGCAGTTGGCAGGAGCCTGCGTTTCTTCTCACACGAAGTGTTCGTTCCTTCTACCATTGTTGCTTGGCCTCTTGACCTAATCCGGGATTTACAAATTCTTTCGCCGCTGGTTCATTTTCTGTGTTGACATTTTTTTTTTTAGGTGTCATTCTTGAAAGAGGATATCGTCAGTGTTCTGGAAGAGCCGTCAAGTTGAGGGCTACAGTTGGCGATTCCCATATACACTCTTAGCACGGTTGTTTTGTGGGGTTTAACGTCCCAAAACCAGTTCTGATTATGAGAGACGCCGTAGTGGAGGGCTCCGGAAATTTAGACCACCTGGGGTTCTTTAACGTGCACTGACATCGCACCGCACACGGGCCTCAACATTTCGCCTCCATGGAAATGCAGCCGCCGCGGCCGGGATTCGATCCCGCGACCCTCGGATCAGCAGCCGAGTACCTTAGCCACTAGGCCACCGTGGCGGGGCACTCTTAGCACGGTAACATTTAGGTTATATTCCTTTAACCGGTAGTAAAGGAACACATTTTCGCATTCTTGTGTACCTATAAAATAAACTAAAGGTTACCGTGCTAAGAGTGTAGGAACACTCGTGGCAAAGCGAAGCGTCAGACGCGCTGGTAAGCACAAAGAAAGTTGTTCGCGCGCTCAGCCGTCGATATCTTTATTCCTATAACAGAGGCCCTACGATGTAGGGCACAGATACGAAGACGGAAATCAATTTAGGAAGACTCGTCAGACTGATCTTTTCATCTACTCAGAGCTTGTAAAGGAGGGCTGACAGCACATACGATTGCTACGACCGGCTAGATAATGGAAATATTTGATTATTTAGGACTTTTTGTTCGACTGGAACTGTGCGGGAGCTCCTGTTTAGACAGTTGTTTTACATCGTAAATGTTTCGTGAAATGATTTTCTAGAGACCTTGATGCTTTTTTTAATGAGCAATGCATGGTATCTAAAGGTGGATTGGGGGAAAAGAAACAAAACTGAATAATGAGGAACTTACATAAGGCATCGAATTTCAAGACAAACTACACATACACATGCTTACACTCTTGAACCTACTTCGCACGTACTAATGTTTTCAAGAACTCTTTCTTTCCTCGGACCATCAATGAGTGGAACGAGTTACCTTTTGAAGCGTTCTGCGATAATGATAATCCTGATTTAAATAACTACGTATCCTTCAGTTTTTAAACATATAACACAAGCTCTCGAAACTGCCTACATTCCAATTGATTGAAATTGTCTATTTGCAATTTGTATTATCTTGCTGCCATCTTACTTTGTTTGTTATGGTGTGTTCTGCTTTATGTTTTGATTGCTTGAACTTTCTTTTATTGAAGTTACATGTTGAATTACTGTTTATTATGCCCCCCTAGCTGCTTGGTCGAAAGACCGCAGTATGTTGTAAATAAAATAAAATAAACTAACCTGAAATTCCGCTTCAGGAAAAAGCAAGAAAATGTATTCTTCGGAAGCCTCAAAGTCAAACACCTGTTCACACTTTTGTATTTCATTTCGTCATGTTTCGATTCGAAAATCAGCTTAAGTTTAGTTTAGCCCAACAATTTCTGCAAGTTGGATTTGTAAGATGATTAACATACGCACATTGAAAAGTGGAAGAAAAAAACCTGCTAACTCAATGCAGCCTGAGGCGTTCTGCCACTGCGCTGTCGGCGAACATGACGCTCGAAGCTTTGCGAACGCGGCTATGCGCGCGGCTCTGCACGCGTTCATCGAGGCGTACTTTGGAACGCGCCTGGAACGGTGCCGTCATCCAGGAGAGACGAAGTAAGGCTGCAGTGATTCGCTTTGCCTACGTCCATTCAT
This sequence comes from Hyalomma asiaticum, assembly GCA_013339685.2. Taxonomy (NCBI): domain Eukaryota; kingdom Metazoa; phylum Arthropoda; class Arachnida; order Ixodida; family Ixodidae; genus Hyalomma; species Hyalomma asiaticum. The sequence goes on along the minus strand of CM023484.1, from coordinate 40,218,157 downwards.
ATGGAACAATGTCACTTGTAAGACTATGAGTATTACTAGACAAACCGTAGCACTGTACGCGCAAAGCCCATGACACTAGTAGGTGGAAAATTGCTGAAGGCTGCTTCTCCTCACAAAGCTTACTATTGCGGCAAAGCCGGCTTTCAAGTTTTGCATTTTAGCGAGAAGTGATTCGCGCATGGTAAAGCGTGTCGGGAGCATGGAGAAAAAATGTGGCGGTAGAGCGCATAGACCGCTGTGTGTGACCACTAGAAACGCGTGGACACTGTCATAGCCGCTGCAATAATGTGGATATGACCGAAGTTGCGACCTGCTGACGTAGTGGAGACGCTATCGTGTACTATTTACATGACGCTATCTAAGGGATGGCAAAACAGTTTTGCGAAAGCAAGCGAGATGCGAGTTACAGTAGGAAAAACAAGGGATCGTAAATACATCCAACAATCTTTGTTGGCACTAGCTGTGCAATAAGTTAAAGATGACCGTCGAGGGAATGGCTCTCCGAAAAATACGCGATCTATATAATATCTTACGGACCTTGCTTAACAAATTACGCTTCAAGCAATCTACTTCATTTGCATGCTGTGTGTAGTGCAAAAGGCCGGTACAAAAGGCCTGGTTCAATAAACCACGCTTGAGCGAGGACAAGAGAAATAATTGAGTGAAAGTTTATTGATAGCTGCTTATGATAGCTTAAATCACGCTCCCTTTAGACACATTTCCGCATTACTTTTCTGCGTCCCTAAGTTTAGAAAACGCGCGCGACACGTTTCCACCCGCAGCAAAGCAATTTAAAAATCACCGCTGCAAAACATCTTTTTTTTTTTTCATGATTTCACAACGCACGCCTCGCGATGATCGCGCTGTCTCTCGCTGCTTGTTCGCTGTTGGATTTGGCTCGGGTAAACAGCGAAGCGTCCCCAGGGACTAGGAAATTTTCCATCTTCCTTCCCCTCTTCCTGATCACCTCTGTGACCTCTGGCCTTCGTGCGGGCGAAGGTAGCAATTTCGACCCGTGCTCCGTCTTCTTGTAAAACAGTGCGTGCAGCAATGTCTCGTCGATGGTCTGCTCCGCCCCGAACCACCCATAGCCCAGTGAAAGAAAGCTTGCGTCGGCTGTTTTGTGGACACTGCTATCTGGGCTTTGTCCTCTGAACTCTTCGTGCGCGTGCGTTCAGAAGGAAAAATAAACGATGTTTACTCTTCATTTCACATGCCGTTCCTGCGCAGTCCGTTATCAATTTTCTGCATGACCTCTCGCACGACAAGATAGGAATTCAAATACAGTGTTCCTGTTTTCTTTTATTTGTGGATTTTTTTTTTTGCTGCTACACAGCAGTCGATCACTCTTCCGCTGTCTTCGCGTGCACCGTCACTCTTGTCAACGTCGTCCTCGTCGTCATCATCATGAAGCACATCACCATGGTAACCTTGTACTTACCACACGGGTCTATTTAAGTCTCGTAATTATTGATATCTCAGCTCATCTCGATTCAATTTTACCGCACTTACACCTGAATGTTACCGCTATTTACCAGCGATTTTGACTATTCATTTAGTGTAGATACGTCGATGCGATGCAGGTGTCCATTCGAGGATTTCTTAGTTTCATTTCACAGAGCACGGTGAACCTTGAATAAAATTTTATATCACAGCCATGACTTTTTTTTTCTGCAATTTGTAACCACGAAGAAAAAGAAGCGTTAAATGCGGCGATAAGTACTTACCTTCACTCTTCGTTTACCACAGGCTGCTCTACCTTCTCCCGGGGGACTATTATGGTCTACTAGCAAAACTCTTACATCGTTATTAACGATGAAAACCAATCGAAACAAACAAAAAACACGGCGGCTTAATTTTCCCTGGAGAACCAACCTTCGATATGAGCAGCAAGGTCACATTTTCCAAACCTCCTATTTTGCTTTATTTGCCTTTTCTTACGGCTACGACGCCCCTCTAACCGACACTCTCGTCTCGCTTGTGTTTTAACCCCGAGGGATCGCATTTTCGCCAGGCTTAAGCCCCTCTTTCCCGAAAGCAACGGTCTCTGAGCTGCGTGCGACACACGGTACGCACACGGTGCGACACACATTCAAGGTAGCCTATCTTGATTCCCTGGAAACCACGATTTGGGGCTGTTATGCGTAAAAAATGCGCGTCTCCACACGAACATAACAGCAATGAAATGACCGTGCAATGTCATGCGGTATCATGGCGCCACTCAGATTCATTCATTCATTCATTCATTCCTTAAAGACTCCAACCGGGGTATTACATAAGGAGCGGGATTACAAAGATAAAACAGTGTTACTGTGAAAAATATGCAGACACTTGTTCTGTGAAAGCAGATGGACAGATGATGTCAGCAATGTCGTAGGGAAGGCCGTTCCAGTCTACAACCACACGAGATTTGAAGTTCCCTGCCTGTAAACACGCGAAAGTGTGTCTCCATGACAAATTTAGTTTCGTGGGAGCTGTTTATTTCCAAAGGTACGACAAGGCCGACAGCGCATGCTAGCAGTCAGAAAGGCGTTGTTCGTTATGGCTGCGTTGAAGGAGATAGTCCTTAACGCATAACCTAACCGGGGCACCAGCCAGTGATCACATGTTTACAGGCAATAGAGAAATATGAATAAAAGTTGCCAGTACCCATTTTGAAATGATCCCTCTACGGCGTTTTAAAAACGATGAAAGCGCAAAGACAACATTGACGAAAAAGGACACACGCGCGCGTACAACTCATTTATGCGATCCAGTTGCTCCTTGTATGCATCACAATATTTTATCGCGCTCACATCGATATACACGCGATGTGAGTGCATGCTTAGCGCACACTTCACCCACCTTTAATTTCTTATGCTTCTATGATTTTCTTTCTTAGCTGATCTCAATTTCTACATGTGCCTAGAAACGAAATTAACAGAACACACTTCTTGCAAATCAACGGAAGAAGGCACCGCCAATGTTTTCGACATAGATACCGTGCTCACGCAGTCGATCGGCAAGGCCTGTTTGCCGAATACACCTGTGACCACATGTCAGCGGTAACCAATACCGACTATACTCAGCAACAATCTACAAATTTGCTTTCTGCGGTTATTTTCGCAGCAGCAATTCCTCCGAGCATTTGGAATTGTGCACTCTCGCAGCCATCCTATCTCACAGCCTTGCAGTTGCTTTATTGCGACGCGTTATAATAAGTACGGTTGCATTAGAGTATAGACAAAAGCCAGCGGATGTCTCACGGTGACGACGCGCTTAAAGAATATTACTACAAAAGTAGTGTACAACGTTACTGATATCATTACTGATAGAACGCTACGGATATTCGTACAAGCGTAAAATGAATATTCGTACAAACGTAAAAAAGTCACCAAATAGTAAAGCAAGCGTTGTTATTGAACTTCCTCAAAAACGCCGCGGAGATGGCTAGCGCTCGGCGCAGGCGGAGAGTCGCCTGGAGACGGGGAGGCTTCTCACTGTGCAGGCGGCCGTGGCAGAGAGTGGTTCGTTCAGCGGCACCGTGGAACGCCACAAGCCGACGGATGGAGAGTAACATTCGACCTCTGCTGTGGTGCCGGTGCCTAGGGGCCAGTCGAGGTTAGAAAGCAAGGGGAAGCGTCAGTATTGTTATGCAAAGAAGCACCGAAAGAGAAAAGTTCAATAAATGCAGATGCATTAGCGGAAGTAGTAGTAGCAATAGTAAGTAGCATGGTAAGTAGTTATCTGCTTAGTAGTAGTAGTAGGAAAAAGAAGGAGAAGAAGAAGGTGTGTATAGTAAGTACACCTTTATGCCACTGATCTGCGAACTACTACGTTGCTACTGATTATGGCTAACATTTTCGCCACGCTCTATCGCTTAATATCATGTTGCCAATTAAAACCTTCATTTTATTTCCTTCTAAATGATTATTAGAATGTTATTAACTGGAATTTTGTCCACGGTCGATGATCAAGTAGGACGGTAGTGTGCTGCACTACGAGATAGCTGGTTGGTAGTAACTGTGTAGCCCTCGTGAAAATGTTTTAAGTAGATCATATTATTCGATGACGCAATAGCGCAGAAACACCGTCTCAGTGGAATGCTTGCAGGTAGTGTTCACATTGTGGCAGCTATCCATCATCATCACAATCGTCGTCGTTGTTTTTAACAACAATAGCAGCCTTTCAACGTCCGCTCCAAAGCAGCGTCATCCCCGTAGCTCTCCAACTATCCCCGTCCTGTGCTAACTCCAACCCTGTAATTCCCGCAAACTTCAGCTGTTATTAAGGGTAACATCATAAGCGAATTTTAACGCCTATGAGGCCACTATCACGGCGCTCGTTTCTTGGCATTTAAGTGTATTGGAAACGTTTCTGCCCTGCATATGGTGCAAACTTCCTCGTAAATGTACCTTCTTACATTCCGGTTGTTCGCTGCACAGTTTTCTTTTCTTGCGCACGAAATCGAGCCTAAAGTCACACAGCTGACAACACCAGTTGACCTGCTTAAGAATTTAGCAATAAGTTGAAGGGCGCTCTGATGCGCGGTAATTTCGGCACACGAATACCGGAAGGAAGTGATACGCATTCGGTCAGTAACGAACTTCGTGCAACTAAAGTTCATAAACAACAAGGCTCGGACGCTGCTGCAACTGTAAGGCCTTGAAAGTCGTTACGAACCCGCGCTACAGGAACAGTATTGTTGCATAATATATGCGTGTAATGCCCAGCGGATTTCTGGACATGTTCTAGCCATTACAAAATAGCTTTCGAATTATTCGAATTTGAGAAAAAAACTGATAGGGTTTATGTAAGCGAGACTGATTGGTCGCGCAATCCATGAAAATGCTCTTAATTTCGCCTCGCGACACTCAAGATGATGCATTGTGTGGCGCTTACACGCGGTGGAGGGCTTGCGGCTGCCTTTGCGTTTATACGCTTATTATTTGCCGCAACATATGCGTATACGTTACGGCCAATAAAATGTATTTGCAAATTAGCGATTCTCCTTTGGCTTATCTTTTTACGTGTGAACGCTTTCTTACAACTCGTAGTCGCGTTCGTTATAAAAGTTCTTGCGGGACTACGCTTTGAGCGGTATAGGGTGTGCTTAACCACATTGCGTATTTACAACTGTAACCATTCTCTTCATATCACAGAAAAAAAAAATATTCCACGGAAGACGGTTTTGTGAATAAGCATCGCGACACAGATGCATGTGCAGCGACATACATCCTTGTGTCACCTAAAAGTGTGACAAAACAAACGTGCTCACCGTCGAAACCGCCGATGGCGTACAGCTCGTCGTCAAGCAGCGCAACTGCGAAGGTGCTGCGGCCGTTTTTCATGGGACACACGTAGCGCCAAAATATCGGCTCCTGATCGTCTCCGCTGACCACCACTGAAAGTAGAGTACAAATGGATTATACCTAGGTAATCAAAGTTGATGCCGTTTGTGTTGGAGCAACACGCTTATTTGCAAGGAAACACAGCATACTAAGACAAGGGGGAAGAGAAAATGCACACACACACACACACGCATATATATGTATCAGCGTGTTCGTTGCACATACAAAGTAGGCGCCTTAGTGTGCCGAATTGGGGGGCTGCACCACCGAACGATCCATACCGATTGCTGATCGATCGGTACCGAGTACTGAATATACTAAGTATTGAGGAATTGAGTACAATATTACGTATCGATTATTTCCATGCCCTCTTCACGATATTACGTATCATGAGGCAGTCTCTCTGAATACACAGGCACCAATCCACAAGCGTACAGACGTGCCCGGTCGAATTAGGAAATATAACTAAAGCTGACCCGACGTAGGTGATAGTGATCAAACCTGTTAATTGGCGCTGAATCAATAGAATACAGAATGTTTATCTTATAATATTCATTTATTAGCGTTTCGGGAAAGAGGCTCTACTCCGCATTTACAAGACGCACGTAGAAGCATTATTCGCTGTGAACTTTTTGTGCTACTCGCCGCTAATAAAAGCGATCGACATGACAGTGCGGCAACGACCACTGATAAAGGCGCTTTCGATAGAAAATATTAGGAACAGATAACATTACAGAGGTGCATAGGGGCGGATGTCAGTCTATCGGGGTGCTTGGCACAAACACGGCTGTCGAGTGATACAAAGTGACGTTTTGGTCCGCATACCTGAGCTGAGCCGATGGCGGCCGTCGTATCCGCCGATGACGTAGATGCGCCCGTCGAGCACCGCCATCTGGTGGCTGCAGCGGGGACTGGGCAACTGCCGCACCATGCACCACGTGTCGCTGCTGGGCGTGTACTCTTCTACACTGAACAACACTTTCTGGCCGTTGAAGCCGCCGCTCACGTATATTTTGCCTGCGAAAAGGGTCGAACGCACACGTATATGTAATTCCTAAAACAATATCCCCTGTGTCGAGCTTTGGTCCTGCTATCAGACGTAGTGCGCGGTACGCAAACGCTTTTGTCAGTATGGTAGAGCTACTGCAATCTTCACTGTAGGACAAGACTGAGTATATGGAGTTATTCGGAAAGATTCCGCAAATACTCGGTTTTTGTCCAGAGTGTAAAAAGGAAGGGGCGTCTTTTTTATGTGTCTTTCCGATGTCCCATTATCATCGCGACATAGCCACCGGCGTGCACAAAGAGCAGGCGTGCACACTGTTATCGTGACACAGCATTGCTGGAAGCTATGTGGCAAGCCCGAAGTTTTAGAAAATGGTAAGCACAATAAACTCAGGCTACCAGTACAGTTAAGCTACAAAAGTGTATGCGATACTTAGAATGGTGCAAAACTGTTTTTAGACTTTATTTAAAACATGAAAAGAAAGAGTTTGCGGCACAGTATAGTGGCTTGCCTTTGAAGCTGCAGGCGGCTCCGTCACTTCGCCTCCTCTTCATGGAGGACACAAAGGTCCACTGGTTGGAGCCCGGGCAGTAGCGCTCCACGGTGGCCGTGCGCTCGACAGCTGCACGACAGAGGTTCAAGATGCTCATTCGTTGAGAGGCATGAAGGGTGCCAAGATACTTGGTCGCACCAGCGCGAAATCTAAACAAGTTCATCAAACACCGCTTCGATATACAGTAAACTCTCGTTAACTCGAACTCGCATATCTCGAAATCTCGGTTAAGTCGAAAATTTTTTTCGCCGTGCATTAACCTCCCATAGGTGCTATGTATTTGCCCCTTCTTATCTCGAAACGTTTTTCGGAGGGGACAGCGGATATATCGAAATCTTGACGGGAAGGCAGAAGGGAAAGTCCACTCCCAACAGGAAACGAGGGCTCCCTGCGAACGCTAGCTCTTACTATATGAGCCGAACGCGGTCGTGAAGGGCGAATTTGAAATTCCCGCGGACGCAGCCGTTTCCTATCCGCCTTGCCAAGCAAATGTGGCAGTGATCACGTGTGCGCACCTGCGCGCGACTTATGCGCGGCGGGGCGGTGTGTGTAGCGTGCGCCTGGTGCAACTGGAGAACACCTTTCTCGGTCCGAACGCAAACGCCAAACACACGAGCATCGCGCAGTTTTTTTAACCCCGGTAATAATTTTTTCCCCCTGCGAATTCTTCTCCCTTAACTATGGTAGTTCTCGTGCAGTGGAGCTTTTCCTGGCAGCACTGGCTTTTCTTTTACAATGACCTGGGCAAACATTTTCGGCGTTTTGCTTAACTCGAAATACCGCTTATCTCGAAATTTTTCCCGGATTTGACGGGTTCGTGTTAACGAGGGATTACCGTATATATAAAGAAAACAAGTTTATAGTACAGCAAAGCCATGGCGTTGAAAATGCCAAGGGTGGCGTCCTAATTCAATAAACACTAACCGCTGTGCTGCAGAGTCCATCTTCCGTGTCAGAAATGGCCTTAGGTTAATGCAGAAACTGCTCTGCTGTTTTGTTCTTGAAGAACCTGTAGTCATACGACAGCCCGTTGATTGAGAAATGTAGGTTTTTGTATTTCTGATAACAAGAAGCATGTGTACATGTCTAGGAAGAAAAATAAACCTAATAAAGCTTGTGAGTTCAATATGGCTCATTTTTATAGTTGACGAAGTCAATTAGTGCCAGAACTTCTGTGAATAACGGGCTGAAAAGTTTGCATGGGGACGAATCCAGTTACGCCTGAAGTCGATAACATTTATCTTAAGTGTCTTTTCAATCTATGGCGTCGCAAGCCCAGTGCATCCAGCCGCAAATCGTTTGCGCCCTATCAGCGTAAAGTCGCATTCTTGAGGAAGCTGTCAAGGGCACCAGTTTACAAGAAAGAAAATGCGAAGAAACCTAACGCCGAATATTCTACGACAGAATGACGCACCGCGAGCGTTGAAAGTGTATTTTTAGTGTGACCGCAGTCACAGTATTTCGATAGAGCACAACCCATTTCCTCGAAGAACGAGTGTGTGGCTTGCATAATGAAGCATAATAAGGCGGTCCACAGAGTACAGCTAGGCACATCGCCTTCATTTGCATTTAATGACTTGTCAGGATATGCGAAAAAGTACAACAATTTGGGCGGTTCGTACAGTTTATGAGAAACAAAGGCGTAACAGTTAAGAAAAAGAAATGCGTTGCTGCGGAAGGCAACTTTAAAAGCTTACAACACGACGTTTCGAAACATTAAGGCAGAGCAAGGAGGACTTTACTTAAAGGATCAGTCGACAAATAAGGCGTCTGCAGTCGGCAAAAGTCACAATCGCAAAAATCTTTATATCACCCTAAACCTCCTGTCTTTGTTTCTAGCTCGAACCTCTCCGTTTCCATGTGAGATACGCTGCCTATCTTACGTGCACCTCACTGACCTTTAGTTGCACAGCCTTCTTTCATTTGATTTTGTCCGTCGTTCTCTTATAGCGCTGGGACAAAAGACTTTCGTAAGAACCCGCCTTGGTCGTCTTGCACAAAAGCAGCGGACGGGTACCCACACTGTATCGTGCTCAAGGTGAGATAAATAAATTTAGACTTCGTCCCTCCGACCACCTTGAGCCCCGCCAGGGTGGTCTAGTGGTTATGGTACTCGGCTGCTGATCCGAGGGTCGCGGGATCGAATCCCGGCCGCGGCGGCTGCATTTCGATGGAGGCGAAATGCTGAGGTCCGCGTGCTGTGCGATGTCAGTGCACGTTAAAGCACCCCAAGTGGCCGAAATTTCCGGAGGCCTCCACTACGGCGTCTCTCATAATCAGAGCTGGTTTTGGGACGTTAAACCCCAGAAATCAATCAATCAATCCGACCAGCTTGTCTTTTGTTCCAAGCCACATGACTTGGCTAGCCTGATACAGGGCCCGCAAGAGTGAGGGGCTCGTTGTTTTAGACTTCAGGAAGTGCCTGCAAAGTGCTTACCATTGCGACCTCCGATGGCGTACACGTAGTCTTTCAAGGCCACGACGGAGATGTAGCCTCTAGCGATGTTCATGGCCGAGCAGCCTTGCCATCTGCAGCGCTCGATGTCGAAGCAGTCGCATGTGCGCAAGTACTCGGTATCCTGCATACCACCTACCACGTAGAGCCGCTTCTGCAGCAGTGCCACCCCGTGGTAAGCCCTGCCACAAAATAAAGAGCCTTCTTGTGCTTGGGTCATCACACACACACACACACACACACACACGCGCGCGCATATATATATATATATATATATATATATATATATATATATATATATATAAAGACACAGTGACAAACATAGGATTTATTCTGACGTTTCGGCTGGCCTCCAGCCGAAACGTCAGAATAAATCCTATGTTTGTCACTGTGTCTTTCTGATAGTATATTTATCCCGATAGCCCGGAAGAACTTTCTTGATATATATATATATATATATATATATATATATATATATATATATATATATATATATATATATATATATATATATATATACGCACACGTACATTTTAACATTTTTAAGAATAGTTATTTTCCTAGAGTTATTGAAGGGTGGAATTAATTACCGGGTTGTACTCGTGAATTGACTATTTATAGGTCGAATAACGGCTATTTATAGGTCTCCTCAAAAAGCACGCTTTAAGTTCTTTAAGTTTTATAACATTACAGACGACAGTGGATGGACAGCATCGGAGGCCAAAGCAAGGATGGGCGCGTTTCACGCTCTGCCACTGTGCTACTCGATTTACGCCACAGGGCAGCGCGCCAAATAACTCCACGTGACATAACAGGCGAATTTCAATACCCCTTGTGTAAAACATATCCCACCATCGCTGGCTGTGCGCAGTCTGGTACGTGATATCATGCTAATTGGTGCAGAGGTGTCACAGCTTGCAGCGCAAAAAGCAGATTCTACAAAAAAATCCGAGAAAAATCATTTGCGCCGCAACTGATGATCCTGGGAGTTTAAAAGATGAAAGTGCTTTGTGGGCAAATACACCGGCTGCATATGCGATATGGCTCCCGTGTTCGTTGAATAGGCTACATTATGGAGCGAACAGAACGTGTTATCAATGTGCCGCTGCATTCCTGAGAAAGGCGCTTGCTGCGTCCACCAAGCTGGAAGGAGAACGAACAGGAAAAGTGAACCTAGTGAACCTAGTCTAGTGAACCTACAGTCCTGCTGGGGACGAAGCTCACCAACAGAAACTGTACAGACAACCGGCTCTAATTACCCGTTGTGGTACCTTGGCGATTAGGGTATTGCCTAGCGCTGATCTTGAGGTCGTGGGATCGAGTCCCAGTCGTAACGGCCGCACTTCGATAGGGGCGAAATGCGGAAAACGTCCGTGCACTTCGATTTAAGTGCATAAAGAACCTCAGATGGTAAAAATTACATGGCAGCCCTACATTACGGAGAGTGCCTCATATCATATTGTGGCTTTGGCACGTATATCCCGTTACTATTGTTTTTATTATGCCTTACATTATTATTAACGCGTTGTAATTATTGAATATTTGAAGCCAACCCTACCCCCTATTATTGCAGCACGCACAGCAGGTTAGACAGATTTCAGTAATCAATAGGAGTCCTTAACTTCTCATTCCAAGCTGGAAACTAGCTGTTCCAAGCTGTCGTTTGCGTAGCACAAAAACAAACTATTTTCCCGACGTCAATCAGAAAGCAAGCGCAATGCGGTGTAAAGTGCGAGCGTCAAGCTCACCTCGGTCCGAACCCCTGCATGTGTTTCATGAGCCACCTTCCAGCCCTAGAGTCGTACGCCTCGATGGTGTCCCGTTCTTGTCCCGAGCTCCAGCCGCCCAACACGAGGAGCATCTCGTACGGCATTCGCGGCAGCCAGCGCTGGGGATTCCGCGCGATGCCGCAGCGCTCGCACGGAAGCTGACGGCGCGATGCTGTTGAGGCTAAATGTACACGTACATGTATGAGCAAAGATTTATTAAAGACGATAGTCTTTCTTGGGATACTTCAACGCAGAAATTTTGGTCTGTCTGTCTGTCTGTCTGTCTGTCTGTCTGTGTGTGTTGGTTTGTGTGTCTGTCCTGCTGCGAAAGGTGAACCCCTTCCTCAACGACCACCCAGCTTGAGCTGGTGGCTACCTTCATACTTCTGAACACAGTCGGCCAAAAAGCAAATATTACGCATATCTGAGGCGCAACATCAATACGTATGTATTGGACGGTGTGTTCCTTTAGTAGAAAATACATAGATGCGTAATTCTAAAGACCCTAGTGCTTGTTAGGATGCGCAAAAGCGGACGTTTCCTGTACTAGGCAAGCTTCTTGCGTTTCCCGTAACCATGGCCAGATGGCGCCCTTATCTCGCGCTCGCTAGAGAGAACGGACAAAAATAATTATAAAAAAAATATGGACTTTCTGCCATAAGGGGCAGGGACTGGGCTATGAATTACCGTTTTTGCTATAGTATGATCGATTTGATTGAAGTAAATTTAAAAGGCATGAGGAAAATTTAAAGAGAGGAAAAAAAAAGTTCTACGAGCCTGGTGGCGCACAAGTCACCGCCCCGTTACAAAGGGGACGCTCATAGCATCCATCCATCCATCGTGCCGAACGGAAGGCAGGGAACGGCCGCCCGCCACTCCGGCCGGTCCCTTTCTCTCCTCGCGTCTCCGTTTTCCCTCTCGCTTGCGCAACTCCTCGGGGGGAATAGAAACACGCGAAACGGGACTCATGTAGTACGGCCGGTAGATGGCTATCGTCTTTCGACGGCATTTGCAGCGAAGCACGGAGATACGCGGCCAATTTTTTAACAGGTAATCAACCGAATAACTTTTGCTTGACATCAAAGAAGTGCATCGTAATGAGCATCTTTTTTGATTTTGCATCGGCGCACAGTTATTTCAGTTGTTTTCCTTTAAAGCTTCAATGGGACACTATGAAATGAAAAAAAAAAACGATATTTTTCTCGTATACGGAATTCAAGTTTTCGTTTAACAAAGGGTGCCACTCTTATATGGAGAAGACGCTTCGTAAATAGGAAATGTGCAAAAAAGAAAAAAAAAAGAGTACGACTGGCGACGCCTGCTGGGGGGTCCCGCACTCATACACGTGACGTTGAAATCTTCAAAGGCGTGTAGTAATGCCTAGATAATTCTTTATGGCTGAAAGAGATATACATTGCGTTCTTACGAATTCAGATATTTAACATGGCGCGCTTCACACAAGTTTACTCAGCCAATCCGGCAACAATACGACAAAAAAAAAGCATAAAAGGGGGGAAACGGGGCTTATGCAGTCATTTCCTCAATGTTCTGGCACGGAATGAAAAAAAAAAGAAAATTCCAAACTTGAATTCCCCCTTCTAATATTGAACATAAGACGACAGAACTTGTCTCAATAGCGTTCGCGAACAATTATTTATCAGCCTAAACGACATTGGCGTTCCATTTCGGCGTCCCTTTAATAGACTGTAACTCACATCTTCTAGGCGCAGCGGTGGCAGCGGCACCGCTGCTGCTGCTGCTGTCACCGTTGCCGTTGGCGTCGACGGAAACGGCCGCTGCAAGCGCGTGCGGCTCGCGGCTGGCGGCGTACTGCACCAGCAGCAGCGGGCTTGGCGAACACAGGCAGGGACCCTGCCGCTTAGCCTCCCACACAAACTCGTTGTAGGCACGGGTGAGCGTCATCGTCGGGTGCACACGGCAGAAGTATTCCAGCGCCCTGCGAAGAACGCGGTTAGTCGCTGCTGAGCGAGTGTCAGGGACCCAGGTGGCCGCCGTTCGGAAAACAACCAGGTGTCCTCGGCTATCATCAAGAGACGCGAAGTGAATATTTTGCGACCAAGGTCTTGGTTTCGAGTGCTACAAGTGCGTGGGTTCGAGTCCCATAGGATGTTTAACTCATTCTCAATGACTGCTATATTCGGGTACAGGTCAAGAAAAAAGCGGCGTTTGCCCGTCAAGGGATCCCCCTCCAACCCGTGGCGCCGCTCTGTAAACGTAACGTCGCGGTAAACCCCCTCCGCGCCGCACTCTGATTTCTCTCTTGAGCGCGGCGCGGAGGGGGGTCTGCTGCGACGTCACGGTGAGAGAGCGGCACCATTGGCTGGAGGGAGTCCTTTGACAGGCAGGAAGCGCTTTTTTCTTGACCTGCATCCGAGTATAATCATTTTCATTTCTCTCTTGGTAACTGATGGTTATCTTCTGAATTACGATATCACATTCTCAATTCTGTCATTTTATTTGACAATTTTTGTTAATCACTGGTAACATTATCAATCACTAATCAATCGTCGACTTCGGTAACCACCAATCATCTTTTTTTTTTTTTTTCGTGCCACTTTTTCCTCCGTTCGGGTAGACTCCGAAGTCGTTCAAAGACATTTAAGGCAAATTACTTAGTTCTGTGCGGGGAACCACGTTGGGAGATGTAACGTCCACGGAGTAAGATAGACGCCACTCTAAACTTCTTGACAAGTCTCACAAACCTTCGTGAACGAACACATTGGGATGTTTGACATTCGGCTGTTCTTAAATTCAATAGACTTCTGAAGGTGAAGATCGGAAAGGAATCGCTGGAACACTGGTTGCTTAACGCGTTTGCGCAAGGACACGTAACAGAGAGTGAAGATTAATGAGAGCATTGCAGTTGCGGGATTGCGAATACATTACCCGAAGCCCTTAGTCATCGTTTCTTAAATGCATAACGGTACCGGCATCAGTAAAGACTATCGTGTACAGCTTAAGTCAAACAGGAGTAACAATAAAAAAGCAATTTCGAACCTATAAACTCCGTTTATAAAACGTGCGCTACGAGCATTTAAGAAAAGGAACGTCGTACAGTGCTCTCGCAACGATACGCGACGGCATGTGAAGATTGGGTTATAGCAAACGACATGCAGCCATTCAGGATAACGGCGTCATGTGGCTACCCTTGCGGTTAAATTTCGCCCGCGTTGTGGGTTCTGCTGCCTCTCCGGCCTCTTGTAAGGCATGGGCCGTTTACCTCTTTTTGTGGATAGCACATCCGCCTTATTAGTGGGCTTATAAACCTGTTTTAATTTGATTGCACGTACGAGAGTGGTGGAGATGAGGTGGCATCTTGTTCTAAACAACAACAACAAAAAAAAAACCCCACACAGGCACATAATACTGAACTGTTACTCGATGTTAAGTTCCAAGAATTAGACAACGAACACGGTTCGCTGGGCGGCGTCACTTACGGAGTTCCGCAGAGTCCGACCCGCACAGTTTGCAGTATCCTGCACAGATCTGGACGTGGCTCTCCGGCGGACGCATTTCTGGCCGAATACCAGTGCTCGACTGCGTGCAGCAGGTCCGACTCACAGCGCACGTTCAACTCGTTAGAGGAAAGTAGTTCGACGAGCAGCGACTCGGAGATTTCGAGAAACTCAGGGCTCGTATGCCACACCTGCGTCCAACGTGCGTAGAGCGCGGAACAGAAAGATCTGTCCATTTTCATATCACCGCGGAAATTTACATACACTAATGTCATCATGCGTGGTAGAAATAAGAGGCTCCGAACAAACAGTTTTGATGATTCTTGTTCTTGGAAGGACATGGCTCTAGTTATCTATCAAAACGTTAAATCACGGGCGAATTGTCACTGCAGAGATTTGCGCGGACGATCTGCCTCCATTTCAAGAGAGCTGTTGTTCAGTGATGTCTACACTACGGGCATGACGCCTTTTCTTAGATGGGTATAATTTACTCACAATCTACCGCAGCATATCATTTACAGCGCACGCCGGCGATATTTATTTTCCAGCTGGGAACAAGGTTTATCGATGTAATAAGACCCCCCCCCCCCTTTCACGTCGGCAGTGATCATAGCCTATACGTTGTCTTCTATAGGTGATTCTTAGGTCTAAAATCATCATCATCATCATCATCATCATCATTATCATCATCATCCCATCTTATGTCCACTGCAGGACGAAGGCCTCTGCCAATGTTCTCCATCTTTTCCTGTCCTGTACGAGCTGATTCCAATGCCTGCGAAGTTTTTTAATTTCGTCACTCCGTCTTACTCTCTGTCGTCCACGGCTGCGCTTACCCTCTCTTGGTATCCATTCCGTCGCTCTAACTGTCCATCGGTTATCTAGCCTTCTTATCACGTGGCCTGCCCATGTCCATTTTTTTTTCTTAATATCGTTCATTATGTCGGCTACCCTGTCTGTTCCCTGACCCACCCGGCTGTCTTCCTATCTCTTAATGTAACGCCCATCATTTTTCGTTCCATCGCCCGCTGTATGGTTCTCAGCTTCCTTCCTAGCTTCTGTGTAATTCTTCAATGTTTCTGCCCCGTATGTCAGTACTGGCAAAATACAGTGCCGCATAATTAAACCACTCGCCTGGTCGAAGTGCTCGCGCACATAGGTGAGCACTGCTACTTTGAAGTTCGGCCAGTGGTGCCACTGTGCCAAGGCGGCCATTCCCAGACAGTTCTCGATGTTAATGTTGCGCAACAAGTAGAGCAGGCACAGCCTGCGCGCCCCGTCTATCAGCAGCATGTCGGACGCGGCCAGAAGCTCGGTCACGTTGTCATCGCTGATCCTGAGCTGCAGCAGTAAACGGTACAGAAGTGCAGTCAGTGTCAAAACTGACGCTTCATTTAGATGCCCTATAGGCAGCCCCATATAAGATTAGTTCAAAGGTTGAAAACACCCTTGAACAGACGCTTTCACTCCCAACTATGCGTTTGCCCACATTGTGTCACTTGTCTGCCTGACTAAATCAGCTGTAAACGTATGCAAGTTATAGTAATGGTCCATCTGCAACAGAAATCGAGTGAGCATGCTTACGAAATGTTACCACGGAAAAGATATCTTTTGGAAGCTTCGTAAACTATCTGAATTCCGTGCTTTCATTTAATGCAACCGTGCTAAAGAAGTCCTGCAACATTTTTGAGCAAATGTCGGAAAACAGCGCCAGTAAGTCGTTAAGACTCCTGTGAACACGTGGGCCAAATATTAGTGCACCACGTGCAGCAGGGAATTCGCCATTTGGTTTCAAATACAGCTAGAAATCGATTGCGCTGCTTTCAACAAATGATGTCACAAACAGCACCGACTTCGTCACTTAACTTTTGCTGTTCTCAAAAAAAAAAAAAAGATACACTCGTTCTATTTATATGTTGTACCTAAAGCGAACAAATAAAGCTATACTAAGGACATTTCTGTGATTATGGAGTCACTAATGCTAGTTCTACTTCAAGCAACGAAGACAATGTTCCTTGCGAGTTCATACGTCGAAAGAACAGCGACCGGTTTCCAGCCTGATTTGAAAGCAGATTACGAGTTCACCAGTGCGCTCAGCGCACTGACATTTGGCTCGCGTGTTCACAGGAGCCCCCATGACAGATAAGAATAGTCTTTAGACTAAGTTAAAAAAAGTGTTGCAAAGCCACTTTAAGGAGCTATTGCCGTAGAAAATTCGGTTAGGTGCCCATGGCGGAAATAAGTTCAATGAACAGCCGTAGCAGCCTGGAGCACCCGATCGCACAAGCTCTTGGCCATGGGGCACAAGTGCTTTATTGAAAACCAAAAAAAGAAAAAGGAAAGAAAGAAAAAGAAATCAATTCACCTATAAGTTATCATAATATTCTTACCTATTTGATCTGTACTTCCGTGCTTACTAAGAACTAGCTCTTCAAAACCAACTCCGATGTCCTCAGAGCTGGCTCACAGCTCCACCTGTGCGAGGTGCAGAGCGCTGTCGCTACAACAGCACTTGTCCGCTTATCATGTCTCGCGTTTGTTGTAGCCATTCTGCTGTACACCTCTCGTAAGTACCCATTAGAATTAATAAATTCTCTCTATAGGGGAAATGCATTTGCGTTGGCTTGTACATTAAGAAGGTGTTATTACCAATGACCATACCAGTCGCGGTGGAGTGACTACAGATGTGACCACGATGTCGATGCTCACCAACGACTCTATCGGAATCAAGTTTCCAGCCTTTTTCACCACACGCGACAGGTATGGCAAGTGAGTTCTGCTGAACTGCGCAAGGTGGAGTAAGTTCTGCGAAAGAAAAAATTGGCATCCACTTCTTCGTAGCACTAAGGTGCAAGAAAATCCATAGGAATTTTTTCTCGTCAGCATTAAAGCTGTCATTAGGACAGCTTTAGTGTAAGAAATCCGTATGAAGATCTCTGTAGAATTATGCTACAAATGAGTGGACACCGACTGTTTTCTGCTATACTACAGGTACAAACTCGTGGTGCGCCTATATTACCAGGAAATGGATGACTCACGTTGTTCGAGTAGCAGTAACCGAGCAACGCTTCCACCGTGGAAGCCGTGATGTTGCGTAGCAGCACGTCGGAGCGGCTTCCGTACTCGACGCAGAACAGAGCCCGAAAGAAGGGGCTCAATGCGCACAGGTAACCGCGGTGGGCCATAAACTCACCGCCGTCGACTGTGCGAATCGTGCAATCGCATGTAAGCCTGCCGCCGTTCATGGTGGGGGATTGGTCGTCAGAGAAGGCCTCCGACATGGCTACTCAACGAAGAGCCGAGGCGTCAGTGCAGAATCAACGGCAGCTCTGCACGCACCACGAGCATCTCGCGCTGACCAGCGCATCATCTTCGTCTAACTGGCCGATACAAATAGCACGCGAAAGGTATAATCGTCTCGAATGTAATAAAATGCTAGATAATACGCGTATCCTCTGCATATCGTTGAATTATATAAAAGCGCTGATGACAACTGCGGCATATTTATTAATCTTTTAATTGTGGCTAGGCAAGAGCTTGAATATTTACTAATTCATGTGCATTCATTTCACTTATTATGTCTTACTCTATGCATGCTGGCATCGGTCTGGATCGGCCTTAGTTTTGACACCCTGTGTTAACGTACTCAGCTTGCTTGCCCAACGACCCTTGGACCGTCGGTTCGATATTACAACAAGCTGTGGCTCCGTTTAACCCACACGTTCTTTTTCGGGCTCCGACAACTGCGTTGTTTGTGTGTTGTGTGTGTGTTAATAACTATGTGTGTTCCTACAGAGTCGGACTGCACAATGCAAAACACACATAGTTATTAGCTTAACTGAACGTTATTCCTTTTGTTTCTTGTTTTGTCGTCGTCGTCGTCGTCGTCGTCGTCGTTGTTGTTGTTGTTTTCTTTTTGTTTCATGCACTTGGGAACCATATGGCAGTAAGCCTGCTTGCGTGTACTTTCACTGGACCTTTTTTCCGATTCAGTGGCCGCATTTTCTTCGGTTCACGATAAACAGTCACGAAATGTCGTGACTGTTTTATCATCAGCGAGTCTATTAATAATAATTTGCGGAGTTTTACGACCCGAAATGATATGATTATTAGAGATGAAGTAGTGGAGCGCTCCAGAAATTCCGACCACCTGGTGTTTTCTAACATGCATCGACGCCGAAGAGTACACGGGCCTCTAGGATTCCGCCTCCATCGAAATGCGGCAGCGGCGGCCGGGATTCGATGCTGCGACCTCCGGATCAACAGCCGAGTGCCGTAGCCACTAGACTAGCACGGCAGGGCGTCGCCAGTCTATAACAGTCAGTTAGGGTAAGGGGGCTTGAAAAGCAAACAATGTGGGAGCAGAGCGCGGAAATCCTCCGCGTATTCCTCTCTCACGTGAAGTGGCTTTGGAGGCGACGGTTGCTGACGATCGGGATCACAATGTGAGCCTGACAGAAGTGTGGGTATTAAACAACCACTTTTTGCACCGACTACTTCCAGCAAGTTCCCTCGAAGAGTGCGCGACGATCTCTTGAAAGGCAACTCCTTAAATTTTCGCTGTGAGGCGGCGCTGTGCGTTGTCAGCAGCCGTAGAGTCCTCAAGACGCCTAGACATTTTGAATAGCTACGAATGGTTGTTACTTTCCTTCATATTCTTGACAAGTATAAAAGCAGCGACATTTCCTTAAGAAGCCTATTTTATGGAATTAGTGGCGCCTACAAAAGGCCCATACACGTACCTACACACCGTACCCCATAAACCATACACGAATTATTGTTCCGGATCATATTTAACGAGACAAAAAATTGCCGGGACAAGTTATGATAGTTAAGACATAGACGTCCATATGTGTGGTCCGCTGCCATCTCGTTTCTTCGTTCTCGGATATGACCTCCTTCGGGAACCTTACAGGACTAATTTGAGCGTATATGGTTCTCGACGTAAGGCTCCCGTATAGGAATCCAGCTCGAGTCATATAAGCGCACATAATCGTCTACATATTGTTTTTATATGAATCGTGGTTCATTAGCAGTATCCGGGAGCTTTAATTACACCGCCTCAATTCACCGCGTTTCGTTTATTTATTTATTTTTCTTGCGGGTTCAAATTAACAATCGTTCATCTCTTCCCCCAGCGAGTGCGGGTGAAATGAGTTTCGCTGTTCTTTAACTCGGCTCTTTCGAATAATTTAGTGAGCGCCATTATTATAAGCAGTGAGTTCCACGCATTTACCACTTGCGTTTCGAGATGTCGCCGTTGTTTACTATTGGGCCCCCCATTGTTTGGCGCACAGCCCCAAACAGACTTGAATACTTCGCTAAATTATTCACGCAAAAAGGTTGCTCGCGTGGCATTTGACAGTTCTCCCAACGTTGATGCCCGTGTGCGCTCGCGTCTTATCTGATGAGTTCATTTGCTAACATAGAGAAGAGAAAGCGATCGTGTACCAAAAGACATCGAATATACACTGCGAGCACTCGCCGCAGATTGGTCGTTTAATCAGAAAACACGAATTCCGCAACCACTAATCTGCAAAGTACGCACTTGAAGCACCACACCACTGCATACATCAAACGTGCGCAGCTGCCGGCTCTTGCCTTTCGAATGTGCTAGCTGGGTACTCAGTTTCATCATTAATTTATCTGTCGTAATACAGTCACTAGGCGTGCGTTTCGGTAGGCTACTTTCAGAAGTCCAGTCCTCTCTTTCGTTCGCAAAATATAAACCACGGGCATTGATAAAGCACTGGATAAACGCAACCATGTTGCGGTTGTTTAGTTCACGCTGCGGTATCAAATTAAAAAAAAATCCCAACCCTCTCACGTGATCCTAAATATGAGCGCCGTTTGTCACTGTTGCTGTAGAGAGGACTCTTATCTGTTGCTTGCGTACGGTTCCTCGTGATGAAAGAACGCCCACTTGATAATAAGAACGCTCGTTTGATAAGAACCACGTTTAAGTCTTCAACGCAAATAATACTACGAAGGGGCATATGTAATTTTTTTTTTTTACGCAGACAATGCGGCTGCATCAATTTTTATTCTGATATTCTTCTCCTGTGTCTTCGTCTTCCTCTACTTGTTCCTCTGCTCTGACCGTTAGCGGTATGGGTCGCTGCCCTTGTGTTCCACTGAGTATATAGCCGGTTGCTCTGGCCTCATGTGTTGAGAGCATGTGCTTCAACTCTTTCATACCTGTATAATCGAATTGTTCTTCTTACATTTCAGACCTGATTTCTGGTAATTGGTTCTTTTCTTCTTATTTGCTAGTTAGTGTAGTTCTAGTACTGCTAGCGGCATCAATAATGCTTGTGTACTGTCTACGCGTTAATAGAACAATAAAAGGTACTTTATCCTTTAGTGTGTTGAGAGTGAAACCTCGACTGGGCATGAGCGCCCTCAGAAGAAAGCGTTAGACAGCGTAAAGAACATCCTAATTGTCAAGCGTCTCTAAGTACATTGGCGGTCTAGTAATTTGCATTTCCGCAACGCAAACCAATACAAACATGAAGTTGCCAAAGGCCAAGCAGCGATGCATTTGACCTCTGTAGTTTTTTATTTCCGCATCAGGTCTCTCACGCGCGTCAGTCTGAAACTGCGTTACACGAGTGTTTGTAATTGAAACGAACGGTGGAGTTCCGCTTGCGAATGAACACAAGGGTGGATAAACAAACGAACGCACTCTCCATCCCCTTAACGACGCTGCCTCTGTTAATCAGCCCGGCTAGCGAAGCGTGTGCGGTGTAGCATCCTCCCACCCCGTACACGGGACTGCATTCTGGCTTTGTGCATTTGCGAGTCTGGCAAGGAACGAGAAAGGCGAGAAGGAAGACGACTGTACCTTTGCATGACACGCCAAGCTTTAGAAAAGCTAGGACGACAGACGCGTGCAGAGGAAAGAAGAAAAAGCAGGGGGAAATGCTCGTCAAAGGCAAGAATGTTCCCGACAGTGCAGCCTAGCTTTGTGACGGTTAAGCACTTTTTATATGCGTGGCTCTGTGCTGTAATGGGGGCAGGGCAATCTCTACTAGTTAGGTTCCTAAATGGCCGATGTTTAGGCAGCGAAATGGCCTCTGGTGTGCCTTTTTCAACGGCCACTTCTCGATTTTTTGTGCAGACAGACAAGCAGACAAACCGACAGATTAGATAGATAGATAGATAGATAGATAGATAGATAGATAGATAGATAGATAGATAGATAGATAGATAGATAGATAGATAGATAGATAGATAGATAGATAGATAGATAGATACCCAAGTTCCCAAAGAAATGATTCGCATTTAAAGTGCTGCTGTCTTACATCGATCTACTCGTCTATCTATATGATACTCCAAAAACGGGCGCTTCCTTCACGCTTCTTTTTTTTTTCTCTAAGGCGTCGTCCTGTCAACGCCGTCTTCCTATCCACACCGATAGCTTTTAGGGACGTTGCATAATAACGTACCCGTACTGCCCGTTACATCACGAAAGAGAGTACAAAAACGAGAAGTATCTCGACGGCGTCTTCGAGAGAGAGCACACACTCTCGTAAGTATAACATCACCGTCCCCATATGAGCCTGGTCGCTAAAATGAATATGGAGTCGCGGACGTCGTTTCATCTCGCCATTTCACTTTCGTCGCCGCAGTTAGGTTATGGTTGTGGCCCCGCGTCTCGACACGTCACCATTTTCCCCTCTTTCCTTCTGGGGCATGAACACTCTGCTTCTTTGTTCTGTTCCCTCGCTGACGTGGACATATCAGCCGGAAACTTTTTAGAAGCTACGCGGTCCCTACGGGCTTTGAGACGGTATCCTTCCTATTTTTCTTTCTTTGACCTTTGCGCCTTCATAACAACGCCCACATGTCTATGACGTCAATCTTGGCTGGCCTTTTTTTTCGGGGACCGGAGGCGCGGCTGAATGTTGCTTCAATCCAGTTCTTCTTTGTTACCGGCTTGAACGTACTTTGTCAGCTGAAGAGATGCCGCCGATCTTTATCTGCGCAATGCGTATACGACCGTTATCCTGCGGGACACCGCCACGGTGGTCTAGGGGCTATGGCAGTCGGATGCTGATCCGAAGGCCGCGGGTTCGTATCCCGGCCGTGGCGGCTGCATTTAGATGGAGGCGAAATATTGAGTCTCGTGCACTGTGCGATGACAGTGCACGCTGAAACAATCCCAGGTGGTCGACATTTCCGGAGCCCTCCACTACGGCGTCTCTCACAATCGTATCGTGGTTTTAGGGCATAAAACCCCAGAAATCAATCAGCTTCAGCGTGAAGATAATGTTGGGAACTCTGTGTACCACATGGATCTGCCTAATGTTTACATCCTTTGACGTTATATATGCCTTATCCATTTACCTTTCGAGTACACCTCAGAAAGCTGCATTGCGCAAGCTTTTGCTGCGTTATGATCACACTTCGTCTTTCCCTTCATGAATTAGTGCAAGTGCATAAGCCGTACACCTCGTCGCGTTAACATCATATTCATACCCTAAAACACCACGGTGTGTCTATATTTCGATCAACGCAAGGACGACATCTCGTTCGGGGGCTTAGTTCGCGAAGCTGTGTCAGTGATTGCTTCTGGGAAAACGGCGAGCATTACGGCACTGGAGAAGATGGTAGTATGCTATAACGAAAACACTCTTATGCATCTTCTACACTAAAATGCCACGGAAGAAGCAGTCTTAAAAGGATTCGAGCTTCAGATCCTAGCCAAAGTACCGAGCCTGCACCACAGCTATCACTCTGTGATTTGTTTTATATAACCGTAGCTAAAATTACACCGCGTTTTCCGCATAAAAAGCGCATGCGCGTGCATGCGCTTTTTATGACTGTCAATTGTTGCTTTCCTTTTTTTTTTTTGAATTATATGAGCCATACATTTCGCCCCTCATATCTATCTATCTATCTATCTATCTATCTATCTATCTATCTATCTATCTATCTATCTATCTATCTATCTATCTATCTATCTATCTATCTAATCTACGACACGTCGAAAACAACGAACCAGCAACTTCCTCGTTAGTAAAGCAGCTAAAGGTACCTTTGTCAAAGGACACCCACACAACGAATGCCACTGGGAAGCCTGCAGTAATCTCGTAGAAAGAACATGTGCCGTTCTTCGTCAACATCATTACCGCTTCGCCTTTCAATAAAGCCTCATAAGCAAGAAAAAAAATAAGGGCGGCCCAGCAAATTGATATGCGATGGACGATGGACTCGCGGACCTCGTTATAGACCGTGTTACTCGGGTCTACATTTAGGTAACGCCGATCGATACTGCTCTACATGCGACAGTGATCGCGTCCATCGCCGGAAGGGTGATAAGCTGATTTGCAAGACGTCCGTTAGAATTCCCAGCAGGCCTCTTTTTTTTTTTTCACTGCATCAGTTTTTTTAGTTGGTTGAAGCAGTCTTATTTGTGCAGTAACGAAGTTGGAAACAACGGTATTTGTGAGCCGAAAACATCATGAGAACACCTTGTCTCACACTAAATTATTTCCGTGCTGGAACAAATGTGCCGAAATAAACAAAACCCGGTTCATTTCGTGCATCCTTATGGAAGAAACGAAGCGTCAAAATGCTAAGTTAGCTCTAATTAGCATAGTAGCATAAAATTGTGTTTCAGTAAGTGCTATCAAGTAAGGGCGAGAGTTAAAGTATTTGTAGCAGCAATTTGAAGCGGACGACGTGTACACTTGCATCTATGCGAAAATGCGCATGCTGGCATCTGGCCCTACAGTTTCTGTGACCGCGGTTGCATCGTATTCTAAAGTTTCGCGGGATGAACACTTCGTGTTTAACGAAGGAAAGGCAGTGAGATACTGGGAAACCCGTGGAAACCTCTTTACAACTACCGCTACGACCACCGGCACGACACAATAAGGACATAATGAAAAAAATATATATATATGCTCAAGAAATAAAGCTGCTCAAAAAGAGAGAAAAGGTAGGGGTGTTTCTTAGCACACATCAGATTCACTGCACTGCATTGAGGGAAGGTGATATAAAAACAAAACGAAGAGAGAGAAAGCGACTTGAAAGGCAGCTGCGCGAACAAGCCAGTCGTCGAGTTCTGAAGACATTTTTTTTTCCAAAGTGCCACTTTCCAATGGCCGGCCGTCCTGACTACTCGCATGTTCACCATTGGAATTGGTTATTTTTTTTTTTACGAATGATTTAAACGTAAGAATTAGCGAGTGCGGGCTCAGGCACGAACTAAGCTTATAAGTAGTCGGAGAATACATGCGCTGCTAAATCACGTATAGTGACCATAAAATACCTAAGCTCTATGGTCACTAATAGTTATGCTTTAAGTGGGAATTCAAGGTTTTCCGGATAATTACGCTGCCAATTTTTATTGGCGCGCAAACACACGGAGTGACATTAATAAAAAGTTGCGAAGTTACTCTTAGCCCCGCCACGGTGGCCTAGTCGTTATGGCACTCGGCTGCTGATCCGAAGGTCGCGGGATCGAATCCCGGCCGCGGCGGCTGCATTTCGATGAAGGCAAAATGTTGAGGCCCGTGTGCTGTGTGATGTCAGCTCACGTTAAAGAACCCCAGGTGGTCGAAATTTCCGGACACCTTCACTACGGCGTCTCTCATAATCAGAGCTGGTTTTGGGACGTTAAACCCCACAAATCAATCAAGTTACTCTTAATGGCTTTGTTGTGACGAAACAAATAAAAAGAAGAAAGCACCGACGCAGATAAATTTTCCCCTGTGTCATTTTTCTATTAAAGTAGCCGGTGACCGTCTTTGTCATTTTCATTCAATTCGAGGCGATTTTTCATTGCCGGATCACGGTACTATATATTACGTAAGCTCATCCTGTTGCATAAGGCCGTCTGGAGCGTAAACGGAAGTCGACGCGCCCGCGAAATATCTTCTTTCTTTTTTTTTTTCACGTCCCTATAGCAAGGATACAGCTACACCGTAGCATCCCACCAATCCTGTCTCTTTCTAGAAACAAGTAGCAAATAAAGAAAGAGTGCCGTGCCAGCGGTTTCATTTCCGGACACCCACGACCGACACAGAGGTGGACGTCGACCACGCGTACTTCGCGTCGACCTTGTCTCGGAACTTGGGACTTCCGAGGCGCCTCCGTTAAAAGCTCGAACGTGAGCTGGATGTCGACACCAGGTGCATTGTTCATTTTTTTTTTTCCTGCAGCGAGTCTCAGTACAGCTCACTGTTGAATTATTAAACCACGGATGTCACTCGTGATCCACGACGGATGTGAGAATAGCACGTTTGCTCTCTCATTTTCCGAGTCCGCGCTTCTATCGCTTTTATGATGATTTACTATAACGTTTGTCAATATAAAACGAACAAAGAGTTGGGCGGCGCATACGCAACTGAGGCAATGTAGGTGCCAGATATAGGCAATTGCTCATAGAGAACGCCCAGCTAAACACTCCCTTGTTATAAATAACGCCTATTGCAATAGTACTGTTTCCACTATAGTATGCTACGCCAAAGGCTTACTATGTCATTTTTATCATGATAAGCTGTAAGCACATATCGGTTCAAGCGGCAGTTCTGACACATTGATGCACCGAGCACCGCGCGATGAATATAGTGCTTCAGATCAGGGAACGAAGCTTGATCATTTCCCGTAACCAATTCTTTACTTCACGCTAAACTTTTAATGTTGAGAAGCTTATAAGGATGACTTTCGTACGCGTGCGTATCATCAAGAGAGGAAGTGAACGCATTTAGTGGAGGAGTTTTTGACGAACCTCTACCAGGGCAACTTGAGGGCATTTCCAAAGCGTATATATAAAAATCGATAATCACATTAATGCGTAGGCACTAACGTACAGTCAACCTTACCATGGGGGCCTGCTCAGTACGAGAGTCAGCGAAATAAGGATTCTTAAGTTTGTCAAGCTCGTGCCGACTTCTTTTGCCGTTTTACCGACGCGGTTGAGAGAGAGAGGGTAAGGAAAAGGCAGGGACGTTAACCAAACGCGCGTCCGGTTTGCTACCCTACGCTGGGGAAAGGGACAAAAGGGTTAAAAATAATGAAAAATAGAGGAAGCCAAGGTTATTGGGCTCTGGCCATATGCTTCGATGGCTCAGAAGACGACGAAGGCGTTGCTGACGTACCGGAAGTCGACAGGTCCTTGCGACCGCCTCTAGAGACTGTACTTGCGCAAGTGCGTGTGATTGGACGCGGTCAAATTAAGCTTTTTACTCAGGCTTAAGAATCGAGATAACGTAAATCGTAATTTTCGATTAAATACTCTACGACGGACGACTAGCGAACCATTCAACACGACTGTTCGATTAGGCTCGACGTGTTTTACATTCTTCTTTGCAGATGTTACTAACCGTTCAAAACCACTTATATGGCGCTTTTCCTCGTGGAAGCTTTTCATAAACAAAATGAGACGGAGGTGCAAGAAAAGGACCTCAGTTGAGAAGTGAACCCCCGTCTTCACACTTCGCGTGCGACCCTTGACCTATTGCGGTGCAAGCTTTCCCGACCACCATGTTCACTACCTATATACGATCGGGCTGATTATGGTAGTGAAGCCGGGGACGCAACTCACAGTCGTGGTGGTGGATATGGAACATCGTGTGTAACGCTGGCATGGCGTAGTAGCTGAGCTTTCTTGGTGAAGGTGAACGACCAATGGAGCCGAGGTTGCCGAGGTATAGGAGCCGAAGTTGCCGAATTGGAGACCATCGCGATGCAGTGAACGTGAAGAAGATGAAACCATGGCGTTCTATTTCTTTTAACTAGAATCGTAATGACGCCAACCGACAACGAAAACCAAGGAAGCCATACAGAAGATCAGTGAAATTTTACATAGTTGTGTAAACATAATTTTTTAGTTACTTGCGCGTCCGAATACGAATGATATGAATCTGAACCTTGCATCCGAAGAGGAGAAAAAGAAAAGGAAACATAAATGCAGGGAGGCTACCCGGAAAGAGAACCTGTCGTACACGAACCACGTTGAATCCGGTGTAGTTAATTAAATTCGCAGCATTAACGGGGGACTTCGGTATTCCCTGTTCCTGCTCCTGTATTCTGCGGGACGGCCAGTAGTTAAAGAGCCTGAAGCTTCTGCAGTACCTATCAGCTCTGGTATTACGCAACCATGGCCTGGTTGAGCCACATCCAATAACGACCCAGATGACTGGCATGTGGAAAGTCGGTTGTCGGAAGCACTCTGATCCAATCATAATTGGGATGATTAGTTGAGGCTAACGAATGTCAATTTCTAGTCCCTGGTTTCCTAACTCTAAACGTTTCGTTTCGCAACCATTTGGTATCGCCGCCCTCACGTGTGTCCACGTCCTGAAGCGCAATACGTGACTGCCAGGTCGGCCGAGAAACCACCTCGTAAGGAAGGGAAGAGGCGGAGGTAGGGAGGGGGAGCACACGCCCCAAACTGACGCACGTCCCCTGCTTTTCTTCTCTTTCTCTCTTCTGTCAGTTTCCTTCTTGTTGTTTTTCTTTCTTATTTTTTTTCTTTTTGTTTCTTTTCCTCCTCACGTCTTTTTCAGTCAGGCAGAAATGGAACCGAGAATAGAACCAGGCATTCCTGATGAAGGCCGTCTGCGGCTGAAACGTTGAATGAACGCTTTCCCCATTTTGTTGCCAATTCCTAGGGTCTACTATATATATATATATATATATATATATATATATATATATATATATATATATATATATATATATATATATATATATATATATATATATATATATATATATATATATATATATATACTACAGAGAGGAAAAGAGGGACACACGTTCGAAATTCTTGTTTTATTAACGTTTCGGCCGGTGGGGGCAGAAGGCCAGCAAACTACCAATCAAACCCCTGCAAGCACAGCCTCACGAATATCGGTTACCCTAGCGATCAAGGAAGCTCTTTTTAATTAAAATTTTCTGCGGCTTCTTCAGTGCTAGAACTTCCATTTGATTGCATACACGCACACAGGCACACTTACTACCCACCTAATATCGCGACCGTTATTGATGTGCTTCTTGTTCGACTAATAAAGTTTCATTTCCTAATTATCGGGACAAGATTAAATATCTGGACTAATTAGTCACGCTCCTATACACATAATTCTTAATTTGTCTTTGAACGATGGTACTTAATTATTTTCATTCTGACAAAGCTCTTCACGGACAGACTGGAACACTTAATTAAGTGCTCCTGCGCTTCCTGGAGCTAATTAGTTTATCAAATGAGCTTGTATTATACGGAATCCCTATTAGCTGTGCCGCGAGCTTCAAGATATAAAATAATCAAAATGTTCGCTCGTATTGCCTTGTTCGTTTATTAAAACCCGAATGGATGAGAATGACCGATTGGCGAAGCTCTAGAATTCCTAAGTGTTCTAGAAAAGTATGTCTCACGGCGTTTGCTTAGCCACTCTAAATTTAAGATGTTACAGTTAGTAATAAATTAGACAGTTGAAATAAATATGCATAAGCTAATTTGTAAATTTGTGAACGTGTTTGTGAAATTTGTGAACGTGATAATTTGTGAACGTGTTTGTGATAGGTGACGCACCGCGTGCTTTCCCGACATCTTTTATCATTCGAAAGCATTCAGGCGTTTATTGAGTACAGGGGAAGTTGCCGAGGAAATCAAAGCCCGGGTTACGGCCTCTTTTCTCCAGCAGCCGAGCTCCGTTAAACATCGCTGCGCAATTTCGCGTCCCACTCTCTGAAAGTCGCCATTATCCCTCTGCCGATGCCTTGTATTATGGAAGCTTGCCGCGTCTTCGCATGGCGGAAGCTGCGCAGTTAGCAGCGTGGTGGCATTGAGCGTATAATCTAGAATTCTTAAGACAGAAATCTGTGACACACGCACACACTAACACACACACACAAAAAAAACAGTCTTAAGGGCACCGTGACTGTTGTGTAATTTGCTATATTGCGGCAATAACTGCGACATCGTCCGGAGTCTTTCGCAACTGCTCAAAAGATAATAACTTACGGCATTTACATTAGATACATTAGACTTCCAAAAAGATTGTTGTACGCCTTAGGTCAGATTTTACTACATGTCCGCGGTGTCGAAGTGGAAATAAATAGGACGTACTTTGACAAATTAGTCTACGGTAATTCCTTACTTACTCTACACTGACTACAGCTGTTAGCGAAGCAACTCAGAGTTTTTGAACTGAACGATCGTAGATCGATCGCTGTACCGCGCCTCATTGCTTAAACTGACGAACGAGCATGCGCGATACTAACATTGGTTTCCGTGGTCCTCCCTCTTCGCTAATTCCAGGTTGCTTATCAGCTCCGTTGGCCGATAGCAGGTCAGGGTTTTTTTTTCTTAATTATAGAAACCATGTGATTTGGTTCGCAATTAGCCGAGTTCGCCTGTAATTCAAGCGAAATAGCAGATGAAGATTTAAATTGGAAATCCAGAGGCTGTAGGCTGTATATGAATGTTAAGCGTTGTAAGGTATTTAGAAGAGTCAACTTCATGGTTGTAGTTGGGATTTCGGATGTTAAACTTTCTTTGTTCTTTTTTTTTTACTTCCTTCGCTAGCGATGTCTCCAAATGGGTGTTCGAAGCCTCCTTACAAGTCTTCCTGCCGTTATCCTCTGAAAAATTAATTCAACTCAAATCAGTGTCAAGATAGATAGAAGAGAAAAGGCAGGAATGCTTAACCAGATATTAGTCTCCGGTTGCTACCCTATATAAGGGGTTGGTAATGATTGATTTCTGAGATTTTACGTCCCAAAGCCACGATATGATCATGAGAGACGCCGTATTGCAGGACTCCGGAAAGTTCGGCCACGCGGGGTTCCCTAACGTGGAATGACATCGTACATCACACGGGCCTCAACATTTCGCCTCCACCGAAATGCAGCCGCCGCGGCCGAGATTCGATTCCGCGACCTTCGGATCAGCAGCCGAGTACCATAGCCACTAGACCACCGTGGCGGGGCACGGGGTTGGTAGATAGGTGCTAGAAAGAGCATAGAGGGAGTGTGGTATCAATAAAAACATGCGAACACAGAACTAAAACAAATACACAGAACGGGAACACGCAGAGGTGCCCACGAAAGGCGCTCCAGTTAGAAGCGTCGACTACAACTCTTGGTTTAATGGCATCTTAAAATACAAATACACGTGTGCAATACATCCTTACTAAGCTATGAATCTATCATTTCCTTTAAAAAGAAACAGTTGCCAACAAACAAATCACCGCCGGGCCTCGCTCATTTACTTGGAAGTCTGACAACGCCGACTCTGACTTCTAGATAATAAAATTGTCCCCCAAAAAACTACCAAAATAAATAAGCAGTAATGTTAAAACTTTCTCTGCATTGCGCGTTACACTTTATTACGACATAAAACGGCAGTACAGATCAGCGCAAATCCTAAAACGGTCCAAAATCCACGGTAAGCGATTTCGCTCAAATATCCGGTTCTTTCTTTGATTTATTTTACCCTTTTCCTTCTTCTTTTCTTTTTCTTTCTTTTCGTTCGTTGCATTCTTCAACTTTGAGAAGAATCTTACGGGACTTAACCGCTTTTAGTCGAATTATAGCTCTTATCTTAAACCCGACTTACTCAGCGGTACTTCAGTCGGTCTCTTTATCGAAGCGTAACTATACGGGCAGCCATAGGTCGAAGCAGCTGCGTCGTAAAACTCGAGTTCTGGGACTCAAGATGGAGTCGTTATGTCCAAATTGTCCAAGCCCCACTTTATTCTAAACGAACCCTATTTGGCTATGAGTTACGAAACGACACGAAGTATTGAACCTAACGTGAACCTCGAGAGGCCTGCCTTCAGTCGCGACTCTTCAACATTCGAGCATCCCTGCGTAACTTATGCATGCAGCGCGTAAAGCGGTGTGATTACGCTGACCCTGTGTACGAAATGCTATGCACCTTTCCAGCGCGCATACCTTGCCGCTAAAGCGTGAGAGGATCATATTTCCCGACAGCATCCTCGCTATACAGTCATTACACTTCGGGACTACATACATAAGGCGCCTTCGCAATACGACACTATTATGGAGGAACGTGTTCCAGTCTCTTCATTTGTTCAAATGAGCATCAGGCATGCATATATATATATATATATATATATATATATATATATATATATATAGCCAGCAATCATCGTATATATATAAAACCGTCCTGATCTGCCTAGAACTATTTCAATACGATGTAAGCACTGTCAAGTGAAGCTCCTCAGCCGGCTTTTGCAAGATCAAGTGAGCGGCAACGCCAAATTCGTTCGAGAGCGAGGTACACGCGGTACAAGGCAACCATGCGGCAAACTTGCATCTTTTACGGCCCTATAGATCGCTTGGGAAATGAAGCTGTCGTCGACAGGGTAATAATTTCTCTTAAACTTCGTTTAGACATTGCTTGTGCAACGCCAGTTCTGAAGGCTTTCAAAGTGCTCCCGCGGCTTTTTATTGTCTTATTCATACAGCGGTCCTCTGGAGACTATAAACTCAGAAATACACCCTCCCACACGCGTGCATACGCACGCGCGCAAGACACCACAAAGTTTTCAACCCTCATTCATAAACGATGCAACAGCACACGCAGCAGAGAAACGCCGTTTGGACGTTAAATATGTTCCTCATGGGTCTAAACTTTATTTTTCATAAGGGAAATCCCTTGGGTCCTTGAAACGAGACGAGATCGCCCAGTTTCCTCGGTATCGTAATACACAGACCAAACAAGAAATGAAGTACGAAGCACAACACTCAGATCGACGTTACCTTTACTACTTTATAACGCTACTTGGTGAGATAGAAATTTGCAATGGGGAATATGCTGAAAAAGTGACAGCACAGCGGCAGCCTTCCGTGTTTAGATATCGTCCTTACGCTAAAACCTGCGTTGGTTTAAATAGGTCAATAGCGGCTATTCGATGACATCAAAGTCGCCTAGCCGGAACTTTCGCCTCCGGTAACTGTGTTGCCCGCCTTCCATGGCTTGCTTCGCTTAAATTGATAAGGGCGAGATATAAGGCTGGCATGACGCTTCATCTGTCTGGAATTGTGTGATTAAAGATGGTACCATCGTACATGGAGGAAATACGGTTTATCGAGCAGCGTCAAATAAAATTTGCTTTTGTATATTTGTTTTGTTCTATCGATTACAATTCCTTGCGTCTTGTTCTTGTTAAGTGCACTGCTCTATTATTTCATTATGATGCAACTGCGATGCATTCCCGCGGTCTGTAACAAACACTGAGAAAGACATTATGGTTCGCCTTGCCATCGGAAATAAAAAAAGTTTATCTCCATGTCCCTGTGGTGTTAAACGCATATTGTAGCTCGATTTTGTTTTCAGTTTAATTCCCTTTTGTTATCACCCACTCTGACAAGGTGAACCATAAAGGTAATACGGTGAACTTCGCCGACTTGTCCCAAACTTGTAACTATGCCCCCATTAGTAAGTAATACAGTCTAAGTGGCGTCACCTTGAAGATGGCGTGCACAAGCTCTCGACCGTCTAAGTACTTCTGAATAGTTCTGAAGTCATGACCACGGCTTATAACCATATTCGATCATACCATGCTAGCCGAATACGAAGAGAAGCTATGCTTCTTTGAGAAGAAAGTGAACGTTTACTCGGCCAGTCCCCTTGGTGGGTGAGCGCCGTATGTCATCATCATCATCATCATCATCATCATCATCATCATCAGTATGAATCATCATTTTGATAAAGCTATTTTGTCAAGCGCAAGAAAACGACCTAAGTGATGGCGATGGAGTTCACTTGCGTCCTTCGAGCTAGCTCTGTTTCCTCTCTATACAGCCTCCCTTCGAATAGTGGCGGCTGCGGAAGTCTCGTGTTTCGACGGCTATTTCTTGGAATTCGACTTGAAAGCACTCGAGCGTGAAAGTGCCTCGCACTGGACTATGGGGAGAATTGGGAATGAAAAATGGGTGTGCGCACTGCACGCTCTATTTGCAGCTGCAGCAGCGAGCTTCGCAGCCCGCAAATGCCGACGCGCCCCCGCTGAAAGCCAGCAATCATCGATGTTTTGCGCTACGTAGACTCCGAGAGCTATCAGATGGCCTCGAAATTGCGTGCCAGGCGCTGTTGTGAGAGGTAAAAATTTAACGGTGGAAAAAAATAAGCAAAGCCGATCTTAAGGAAACCCCGGAAAAGTTTTCCTGATTTTGTACAAATGCATCGCTTTGCTGGCTCAAGTCTTTCTGGTTATTAGCCCTATACGTTAATTGTGTAATTTATGACAAGCTTTTAAATATGCGCGTAGTGGATGACCGACGCGGCTCAACCTGGATCGTTTTCATCCGTTTCTGGCCACAGACCCTACAATGAGCACCCGACGATTGCCTTTCCCTGCTGACGTTTCGAGGACCAAAGGTCTAGCCAACTGTATCGTCGCGGCACCTAGTGGAGCGCACTGGCGTCGCAGGCGCACTAGTACTGAGGGCAAAACTACTGAGGCCGCCGTTCTCAGTAGGGACATGGCGCTATGTCGCTGCTATAAGGCCACGGCACAACGGCCGTGTCGGAGGAGCGGCCGTCGTATACTACACCCAATTAAACTACAATGTAGTGTGCTATACTATACTATACTACACTACGCTATTCTATACTGCACTACACCTATACTACATTTTACTTTGCCTCACTCACTCACTCACTCACTCACTCACTCACTCACTCACTCACTCACTCACTCACTCACTTGGCTAGTACCATCATCACCCTGATTAATACCTGCATACCCCGATGCGGATACCGCATGTCCAGTGCCGACCTCAACTTAACCTTCATTAAGTGTCATGACAAGTAAACGACTCTTTTTTTTTTTGTACAAATGTTTCCAAGCATAAGTTTGGCGCAACTAAATTAACTTATGCTTGGATATCGCATCTGTTTTATACAACTATGAATATGATGTTTTATATGATTTCATTTTTTCCAGAGATTTCTTAAAAGTGCGGAGCCCTTTAAGGGACCGCCTTGTCTCATGACGGCGGGTGTCACTGAGAAGGAAAAGGCTCGTTCCCTTGACCCACTACGCACACTGCCACATGGTCGTCATTATGCGAAGGACAAGAAAGAAAAAAAGATAGAGAAGGTAAGAAGCAAGGATGCAAATGAACGAAAGAAAGAAAGAGAGCTACAGAAAGGTAGGGTTGCGCAGAAGGTAATAGCAGGCCTGCACTTGCGCTCGGTACCCTTGCCTTCTGCCTACTGCTACGTGACAGTGATATTGATACCAAAGTATCCATCTCGTTCTCGAACGTCAGAAAGAATTGATTGATTTGATTGATTCGTGGGGTCTAACGTCCCAAAATCAGCTGTTTCGACCACCTGGGGTTCTTTAACGTCCATCGTCAAAAAGAAAATAATACGTAAATGCAACAAAAACACAAGGGAAACACCGGCGGATCTCTGCTCCGCACTTTTGCAAATTTCCCATTGATTGGGAAAGCTTGCTTCACTTTTGTTTTCTTTTGGTGGCAATTGCCATCCTGAGGTGGACCAAAGATGCTGAGCAAGAAATATAATCTCGCTAGGTGATAGCACTAGAACGAAAAGTTGTGTCCGTTCAAAGAGGGTTCAAACACTTTTAGATCAAATGCTTCTACCGAACTACGTCGTGAAAGTACTTTGCGCGTTCGTGCGCCGATGATAAGAAAGGAGCTCATCAGAGTGTGAAGAAACGAGAAAGCGAGGGCCATAACAGGGGAAATAAGCTGCAACGCCTCCAATTCCCGCGAGAGACCAACGACCTATTGCCGCCCACATAGATCTATCCAAAGGGCTTTCGTTATCGTATCCTACTGCCGGAGTGAGGGGCTTTCACCCTAATGCCCACGCCTTCCGATATGGCGAGGGGGGCCAAAAGACCGGAAGAAAAGGATGGCGGTAGAGAGGGTGTAGCTGGAGGGGGTTGGCACACGCGAGGCCGATGCGGTTACGTGAATTGCGCTTGAATAAGTAAAGGTGTCGACGGTTACTGGCTAGCTTTCTGCCTGGGAAATCAAGGACTTTAATTAGTGGAAACGTCTTGTGTGTTTTCATCTTGCCTCAATTAAAGAGAGCGGTTCAAATACATGCTAGGAGGCATTGCAATCTTCTCCTAGCCTGATAGGAAACCGACATGTACCGTAAATCATCCGACCGCTGCCATCGGGAAATTCGGCCGTTTCAATAGACCGAAACGGCAGTGTCTCTCTTTTTCTCGGGAAAAAAGAAACGCAGCTCAGGAGAACGTTGCTCCCGCAAGGATGTTCCAGAAATAGGAGGCAGACAATGAACACGGCCTTGGTGGTGTGCCTACATAAGCCTGCGCATGCTGTCCGTTAACTGCTGACAGTTATGTACAACTAGGACAACTAAGACAACTAGGATGTCCATGTGACAAGAGAGAGAGAGAGAGAGAAAGCTCTTTACTAAAGAAACGGAGAATTCTGCCGGCGTAGAAATGGGCACCTACATGCTACTCTGCATGGGGAGTGGATTAGGGATTAAAGGCCCTAGAGGTAGGAAGGCAGAAAAGAAAAAGATTTGTATAGGTCATGCACAGGAAATTTATCAGTTGTTGCAATGTATATGGGTCTTTTTAAAGCTTATCGATCAGGTGACAGGAAACATTACTGAACCAATGCAATGCTCTGCATTTCGTGTTCTCCACGGAATCTATATGAACAGAAATGACGAACTAACTCTGCGGATGACACCGCGGGTATTTGGGATTCAGAAACTGTGTCTCTTTAAAGCTGAAATATTAGTGTTTGCCGGTCTGGTAACGCAACTTTTACTGCAGCTATTTGAAGCCTCATAAGTTTTCAGCCAAATGTTGTCTTTGAATGAAGTATTAAGAAATTACAGTGATGATGTAATGTGATAATTTTTGCAGCTGTTTCTGGTAACCTATAGCGTTGCCTGTCAGAGATTGAAGTAAAATAACGAAATCCTAACACATTTTCTTCGCGTATTTAACCTGCTACTTCGCCGCATTCTATTCGAATTCCAGGTCACCTGTTGTTATCACCCGTCCTGTAGAGTGGCCAGTGTTCTTGACGGCAACGTCTCTTGTAGCGTCAGAACCAATGACAGCAGACCAAACGAAATGCAAATATAAATGAATTGTTGGAATTCCCTAGCAGTACGCTATGCATTCATCGGAAGGAAAGAGCATTCGCATGTATGGTTGCATGCCTAGTGCGCCTTCCCTTTGCGGAACCCCTAAATCTGGAGTCGCGTGATCTGGGTCGATTACTTTCAGAAATAACATTATTTTTTTTCTCATTCAGGCACGGTACTTCCTTTCTATAAGCGTACTGGAGTTGGCGTTATATGTAGACAACATTACTTGATCGTTGCTCCACTCCAATTTGTTTTTAAATCCTCTTAACTATCTCTTCAATTTCATCCATTATCCTTTCTTCAGTCATGTACGCTTCTACGGGCTTAACAAGTATACGAAACGCGCGTTGAATGCGTTTTCACCAGAAGGGCTCGATACAGGGTGCAGCTATCGCACGCGAGTTCTTGGATAGCTTCATCGCTTACTTTCGTGAAGCACTAGGCATATAGGAGAGGATTACGAATTCGGCGAAACGATCATATCAGTCCGGAAATTTGGAACCGCTTCCGGCGCCTCGCGATCGCCGCCCCTATCTTAAACATGAGCAAAGTAAGATTTATCCTTTCATAGCGCTCGCCATTTTGCTTATACGAGGATGAAAATTTAGGAACCATTGTAGCAAAAAAGAATGTTGTGTTCCTTGCCTCATTAGCTGCAGCTGCTGGCGGCTGGCACTGGTGTCTCGATCCTTTCCTCATAGTTCAAGCCAAGCTCAAGATAACTGATAACTACACCAAGAAGGGAAATCCATTATTAGTCCCTGACAGCGCGCACTCTGTCTTCTAACTAGCACAAGCGTTCTTGATTTCTTTGTTTCATTCTTCCGTGTATACCATCTGTTCCTTGTAGATAAGTTTTTTTTCCGCTTTTTTTACTGGTGTCAACTGCTAAAGCTCTGCGGCGTGTTTGTTATCCGGAGCCATGAGTTATGAAGGCGGCTGACAAGTATTGCTCTTTACTTTATTTTTTTTTTCATTCTTTTTATGAGGTTTCGAGGTCATAAATCAAAACTGTGGTTCAGTGCAGTAGGTTCTTTCGAAAAATATTGTAGACGATTTTTTTTTTTTGAAAAAAAATTAGCGGCAGCTTCACTGTGAGGTGCGAAGACTGTGCAAAGAGCGAAGTTAATGGTTCCACCAAGCTTCGTCTCGGTTGGGCTTATGAGTTTTTCACGAGCTTCTGGCACGGGACACACAATCAACCGCAAAGAAAACTCGGACATTACATATGTACAGTGACGAGGGGAGGGGGATTATTTTTTTTTCATTGCCAGTCGTCCCCCGCGTAGTCGTCCGGTGGTGGGATTAATAGTCGCACCACGGCTGGAAACGATCCCACCAAGTTGCAACACCGGCTGCGAGTCGCACCAGCCAGTGGTGCAATTATTTTTTAGCTACGAAGCCGCTCGAGCTAACCATAAAACTCTGTCGTTCCTCTTTAAACAGCGAAGCTGTTTAAGCTAGCCGTAATTTGTCAGAATTCATGCAGTACCACGTGACACTGCGTTACGTAATTTGACACTGCGTTACCAGCCCTCAAAAGTAATTCACCCATTACTCCTTACAGCAAAGAGTAATTTAATTACTGTAATTTCATTGCTGTAAGGTAATTACTGCCAAGTGTGATGAAGATGATAACTGCACGTCGCACCATTTCTTGCATGTCACGCTTCGCAAAAGTGATATACTTTACTCCTCACTTAACTCTCGCGCTTTTCTATATATGCTTCTTGCTTAAGGAACAGTCGCTCTCACAAAATAAGTTTGTTGAAGCATGATCTTCAGGTAGCCTCCGTCCTCCAATTCTCACCGTAATAAAATGTTGTCACTTATGTTTCATCACGGGACAAACTGAGTGTAACTCGTCCAGTCACCGCTGCTTTAACGAGGACTTGTCCACGCGTAAGTGAACATCTGCCAACGAGCTTAGCGTTATTTACGAGGACGTCCAGTTCCGCCGTATAAACGGAAGCAGGACCCACTAAATCAGGCTTAGAGCGTCGCCTCTGGCAGTCAAGTGTAGCGGGTAGTGTAGCTATAATTCAATCGCCGCAAAAGCTGACGTGCAGAACCTGGGATTACATAATCCGACGGGTTTTTCTTTGTTTACTTTTTTAAGTTAGGCAAATTGGGTCAGCTCCTCTGCCTCGGGTAAATTTACTTGTCGTTGCTGGCGCGTAATTTAGGCGCACAAACGGAGCGGACAACTCAGCCCCAGGGCTAATGAAGTTCTATGGCTCTTCCGGCAATGCGTCCATTAAAGTACTGATGTAAGTAACAATGTGTACTCTAATTGAGAGACTTGCTACAGGGGACTCGGAAGGTATAACAAAACTACACAGAAAAGCGATTGTGGAACACGAAATGGTTTCTTACGAACTGGAAATAACTAACCGTAAGCTTATCGGCCAAGGAATAACTATACACTATTTTTGCATTGCTGAGTCAAAATTGTGTGTACGACGGAGTAGCGCTGCCACTTCTTGTACATCCACGGAGAAGATTTGCGTGTGTGATCTTGCCGGCTATGAGTAAGTCCGGCGCTGTGTTATCCGAGGACCACCAGAGAAAATAGTTTGTACGCATTCAGTCCCGGCCGACTTCAGGCAGTGGCATGAGTCTCAGGTCATGCTAGAAAACATGCAGAAACCAGGAGTGCATGTACTAAAGAAGTCTTATAACTGGAACGTACCAGGGAGATCCTGCAGCTGAACAGAACACCCACGATTACGGTTAACGGGTAAATGACGTGGAAACTTCTTTTCGTGTGTCGTCTTCTAAATCAATGAAGTCCATCGGGAAACAAAAGGTCACAGCATCGTAGCTCTGCATAGCGTGAAGGAATATTTGCTTGCGTTACT
This sequence comes from Hyalomma asiaticum, assembly GCA_013339685.2. Classification (NCBI taxonomy): domain Eukaryota; kingdom Metazoa; phylum Arthropoda; class Arachnida; order Ixodida; family Ixodidae; genus Hyalomma; species Hyalomma asiaticum. The sequence goes on along the minus strand of CM023484.1, from coordinate 40,178,599 downwards.
GCACATACTAGAAACACTCAGTCCTGCGAATATTTTGCCGGGTTTTTGCGGAAAATTTGTCAAAATTAATACATCTAAAATTTTGTCATCTTTTGCTGCACCAGATTTAGGCGTCGCCGCGATTTGCGCGAAGCCTCGGCTTAACGGCACTGCATGTTTGCACTGCGGCTTTCTATACTGCTAGGAATGCGTTTGCTCAGAACATAGTATAGCGCCATGCTGCTTAATTTGGCAGTGATGACCAACGAGTACGAAGTCCAACGTGTGAAGCTTGTATTTCAGTGTACGCGCACATCGTACGCATAGGTGTCAGGAAATGTGGCAGCTTACAAGTACAATTACAAGTGAAGATGACTTGAACTGTTCGAAAATAATTCGTAAAATTATTACGCATGAGACGCGAGCCAGATATGAAGGGGTATGTTCGACTAGAAAATTAAGATCAGAAAAATCTCCTTCTTGCTGGAAAATGCTTAATAAAGCCACATATTTATATAAATATTTTTATACCAAGTACTGCGCTGCTAATTGCTGTGATGATCACAAGAAAGGAAAATGAGTCCATCATTACCGAGATAACTTCTAGTCAATAGGCACCTTAGTGGAGTCAGACTGCGTTTTTATAGTATCTGCCGCACGCGGATTCTAATTAAGGTCAGGTTTCAAAATAAGTGTCTTGAGAAAAACGTATGCATGTATGCATCCCCATTCAGCAATTGTCTTCCAAGGATCTCCACGCTATCGAGTCATCTTATGAAAGCTGTTTACTTACAACCCAGCGCCGTCATTACCCTGCTCTCAAGAAAAGAAAGACTTATTCAAGTTCAAATGAACAGGCATGCAGTATCGCAGCAAAGAAACTCTGCGGGACATTCACTTTCCTATCCACTGAACTTTAATTTGACGCTCTCGCCATAGTCTTACTTTTCAATATCCAAGCATTATTTGGCTTCGACTCTTGAAAACATATTGCGTACCTAGTCGTGCCAAAAGCCAACGAAATATCAAATCGCCCATAGGCAGTTCTGGGTACAATGTACACGATTCCTCTCCTCTATCTGCCGGTCCTTTCCCGGTGCCGCTGCCTCCGTCATCCACCAATTACGCTATCAGACGAATGATGAATACTCTCGCTTGTCCGACCCACAAAGGACGATCTCATTAGGGGGAGCTTTTAATTAAACAGCACGCCTGCCTCTCTTTGCGCAAACGTTTCAAAATCTGTGCGCACGCTTTCATCTGCGGCGGAGATGAATCGCGTTGCACGTGGAAGGCAGAAGAGACGGCATTCTGAAGGGTCGGCCGAAAGTTTCACGTTTTCAGTCTCCTCTTAATCCGAATTTATTGCGGGCGCACTAGTTACGAGTGCGCATCCGTGGCCCCGACGCGCTTTCCAACACAATGGTAATGCCACGCTGTACGTCTCTTCTGAAAAGTTGCCGCGTCACGCCACTTGACGCACCACAGAAGCGACAACTGCGTCATATACCAAAAGGAGCGTTTGTGTCATCCAACACGCAGTGAAAGTTTCCTCTTTCACATTTCCAACTGACATTTCTAAATGCAAATTGCAGATGCGGTTCCAAGCGTACATTTGGGGAAGTGAAACAAAGTGGAAGAAGCTTACCCATTGTAGGGCTTCGTTTCATATGAGAATAATAGACGGTGTCTGAAATTGTATTAGCGTCACGTCAGTGTGCCCACGGTGATGGTAATATTGATCGCTGACCTAAAATGTTGTGCCACCTTATTCCTTAACAAATACATAGAGCCTGAAAATATCCTAGGACGCATACTAGTACTTGAGATGGTCACTTATCTTCAGTTTCAGTGCCTAAAAGTAGCCGAAACCTGACGAAAAGCAGAAATAGCGAGGAAGGCGTATTTACGCGGGTCAAGATATACACTGAACTAAACGAAACCGCTGGTAACGTGAAATACGCCACTAAACCAAGCAATATTGTGAGAAAAAGTCTGTAAAGCAGTTGAGCTGCCAAGAAATATACAAGAAACCACGCGAAAAGGTCCTGCTCCGGATATTTTATTACGTCGTCGACTCCATTTCACGTTCAGAAACGACACTTAACAAACGCTGGTTCGATCAACCCAATAATGCCCCAAACGCTACAAAGTGGACATTGGCAAAGTGGATAAAAAGCAAACTGTACATTCAACCGCAACTACATTGAAATTTTATTTATTTTTAAATCAACCTTCCTTCAACTTAGCGCCATGTCATAGAACGACAACGTCGTCGACGCATATAAGCAAAGTGCGACACGTCCTTTGTGTTGTGTTGTGGTGTATAAGCCATGTGTCAGGACACCCCCCCCCCCCCCTTTTTTTTTTGTTTATTCAAAAAAGAAGGAAAAAAAGGAGGAAGTAAAGCTGGTTGACTTCGCGGTGGACCGTTGACTATAGATCAGCCAACGTGCTGAGTACATACGCCGAAGAGTATATATTTCACAGGAAATTAACCAGAGGCTTTCAACTCCAACTCTCTTATTCACTATTTCACCTTTCCTTGTATATTTCAACTTATTTCTATACTTCAGTGCATAGCTCGTAGCACGAAGGTTTATTAAACCAAGTGCTGGTCGATCTATCAACTTGATGGAGTTGTCTGTACTGGGTAGGATCGAAGAAGGGGGCGAGGCCGTAGTGGCTGCACAGGCAATACCCGACTGCGCGCGCACGATGAAGCATCGGTTTCAGTTACAGATAGACAGACGACGCCGACGCCCTCCTGATGGAGTGGATTTCGTTTGGCGATCAGTTTCAGCTGGTTTCTGAATCCTACGCCCACCAGGGCAGATTATTTTCCAAAGCTGGTTTCCCGTGCAGAACCGCGGCTTAAGTTTAAGGCTGCAGTGACATAGTGGCTATGTCAGTGTTCTACTTAAGAGAAGTGGAGGGTCTCAGTCCTGGTGACGGCGACTGCACTCGATTAGAAGCAAAAACGCCCGGGAACACGAACTTTACCGCCCGCTCACGATTACCCGAGCTGGTCAGAACTAATCCCTGGCCTTCCCTAGATTGCTATATTGCTATCTCGGGAGATTCAGGAAGCAAATCTCCTGCTTGAGGAGACCTCCCAAGTCTGGCACCATAACCTCGAGCATGATCGATAAGCTAAAAAAAAAACTTGATGTTTTTATTAGCAAAAAAAAAAGGGGGGGGGGGGGGCTGGAGGAAGATTCACCTAACTGCAACCTTTATAGGGAATATGAGTTTTCCAAAACGTATAGGTGAAATAAATCCTCCTTATCGATGAAAAGATCGTTAGAACGATGAATAACAGTGAATGTCGCTACAGCTAACGATTTGACACGTGGACCTTCTTCGGGACGTGACCTTTCTTCGGGACGTCAGCTCCACTGACGTGAAAGCTGGGAAGGTGCGAACATGCGGTGATGCACCGGTGTACCCCACAAAAAATGTCAGTCGCTGCTGATGGGTTTGCTTTAGACCGTGGCCACGACGGCGACGTTAGACGCTGACAGCCCGGGCGCATTAGCAGAAACTCGTTAGAATCGCTTCTGACAAGACAACCCTATACTACATTTTCTGGGTTCACTGCCTCCAGAATCGGCCCACACATGCACACACACAGTCTAATTGCACTGCCACCAGGATGGGCCCACCGCGACAGCGAGAGTCGACGAAAAAGTTAGGTCCTAAAGTGCATCGTCCCTAAAACCAATTCTATCAACAACACCCAGGAAAAGTTTCCGGAAGCCAAACGTCAAGCACTCAAGTTATGTGTATATGAAAAAGACATGTGGCACGCGCTGTGCTGTTCTCCTTTAGAGTCCATTTGCGTCCTCTACCTCGATCATTCTTGCTAGTTAGCGTTGCGTTTAAGTTTTACGCTTTGTCGATTAGAGGCAGCACCGTCATCGCTAAAGGGCATTTTCTGAAAACGGTAAGCGAAGGCGACGGAAAGTTAATGAGCGCGAACAGGGCCCGCTTCAGCAATTATCCCAACGAGATATCACTAACAGCCCCAAGACTTGAACGTGATATCAATTTCAGAACGTTGAGGAATTAGTTGAACAAGACCTTGGCTAGCGACCAACGCGGGAGAACCTGTTGTTTTAATACTTTGCACGTTGTCGAAAGTGCTAATTTACGCAGAATTCTGGAATTTTCCAGGGCGGTGAAACTCAGAAGATTGCACTCTCACAACGCGAAGGTTCAACACTTCGTAATGGAATGGATAATGAGATGCAAGACCTGCCTTTCCACCCTGCGCAGCAGAGGGACGAATACATTCGTGGAGACGCTATGGTTGATATCCAATAAAGGGCGTTGTGATGCTACCACAAAAACAGAAAAAAAAAACCGTTCTGAGAACACATTTCTTACCAGCACCTTCGGTCGATAGAAATACGACTTGCTGCCGAACAAAGGAGGGAATTAGTGTAAATAGATAACGAGTTATCGGACTATTTAAACAAATAGTGGGTTAAGGTACTGCCAACTCAAGTAAGTTTCATAAGCAAAAAAATGTCTTGTCGCATCCTCTTCGTCGCCGTCAGGGCAGCGCACCTTGTCTTCTCGGCTCGCACAGCTAGGCTGACAGGGACACAGAACTGTCGCCGCAGACGCCGGTGTGTGAGGGAGAGGACAGATAAACAGCTCAACTAGTGTGAAACCTGAGAGAGTGCGTACCACGCGCAACCTAAAGAGTCTCGTTGTACGCCGGAGCATTGCCGTGGAAGGAGAAATCGCGTGTTTGGCGAGGCTGTGGTGCGCTCTCTGACACATCGCGGCTATCGGCCGGAAGCGGGAGCACGCGACAGGAGGAGACATTCGTCGACAAGGCGAGCTCCTAAAGCGCTACGTACTTGAAAGATCGCGTATGCACAAGTATACGAATATAAGGATGTTGTTTTGTGGGGTTTAACGTCCCAAAACCAGTTCTGATTATGAGAGACGCCGCAGTGGAGGGCTCCGGAAATTTCGACCACCTGGGGTTTCTTAACGCACACTGACATCGCACAGCACATGGGCCTCAACATTTCGCCTCCATCGAAATGCAGCCGCCGCAGCCGGGATTCGATCCCGCGACATTCGAATAAGCAGCCGAGTACCATAGCCACTAGACCACCGTGGCGGGGCACGAAAATAAGGAGAATGAGGGTTTCTCGACTTCTGTTTATTTTTAATTTCTTTGCTAGCCTTTTCTTACGTACTTCTTTTTACAACAGTCCACAAAGATAGCGAGATAAAGAAGTAAAGATGCTGAACTTTGTACATGTCAAGTTACTTTAACTTATCTGTTTGCGTATAGCGGATAAATGCTTGACGCGTACTGCCCAAGTCTTGACGGCTGGTTTGTTCGTTCGAAACGGAAATGTCTCTTACATGTTCTGGTTTGCTTAAAGACGGAGTATCGGGCGCTATGCGTGACGCCAATGTCCCCTACACACTCATTTATTTCAAAAGGGCACCCATACATTTAAAACTGATGCCTAGCTTGGTACTGGAGCAGCGCTTGTGAATTGTATTACAAACAGCGGGGCAAAGTATATAGCGAATCCATACAGCGAACCCCTACATAAGGTACGTCGACTGTCACGAATGCAGTCTGAAATGGACAGCGCAAGAACCAGGAAGCAAAGTCAGCAGAAGAAGGAGAGACTCTTTTTTATATTACAAAAAAACAAAAACCACCGAACAAATAAAGGAACGAGCGAGCGAACACGAAATGAAAGGCCAAGATTTGTGCTTTTAAGACAACGGCGGCTACGGCATCGATTTCCGAAAAATGAGGCCCGCCTTCCGCCCCAAAATGACCGGTTGTATATCACCAGACAGCCTTCGGTCGAGATACCCCGACGGCGTCTGCGTAAACTATCCCAGCTTGGACGAAGGAAGCAAGACGTGGCCCATATGTTCCATGATGAGAGGTTCTCGTAACGAGACCGATGCAGGAATAAAATGGCGTAGCGCTGCTGCAGAACCAATGCACGGAGTCTGATGGAGGCGAGTCGACTCTTCCGCCTGCCATTTACGACAACGGACAGTTGTTGCTCTAAGTTAATGGATGTCGTTGTCATGCGACGTCTATTGGGCGCCTGCCCCATTAGGCTCAACCTATTAAACTTGGTGCAATGGTTGTCTCATATCGATCTGCAATGATGATTCCGACATCAGAAAACCACGAAGGCATTGCTAATATTTCCATGATCAACCGGCCTCAAAGAACGACTGTGACGCTGCCGTATTTGTCTGTGTTGAGTAATTACATAACTCTCTCTGTCTACCTCTCGTTCTCTCTCATTCTTTACCGTCTAACCTTTTCATCTCCTTTATTCCTTCTCCAGTGCAGGGTGGCGAAAAGAATTTCTCTTTTATAGTTAACCTCCCTGCTTTTGCTTGCCATCTCCCACCTACCTCCTCTCTCTGTCATTATGATTTTAGATTCGGAGCATCTCTTGCTCGCGGGTATGTCACGCGTCCGGCGTCCGCAATCACACTACGCATGCGCGACTCTCCTCTCCCTTCCCTCTCTCCAACAGCTGCTGCAATAAATAAAGCGGGTAGAGAGCGCGCGCGCGCGGCGTCCGTCCGCACTCACACTACGCATGCGCGACTCTCCTCTCCCTTCCCTCTCTCCAACAGCTGCTGCAATAAATAAAGCGGGTAGAGAGCGCGCGCGCGCTTCCCTTTAGTAGTATCTCCTCCTTCTCCGATGAAAGAAGTTGGTGGTGTTGTGTGATGGAAGCAACAGTTCCGTCAGCGAGTGGGTTGCCGCAAGTACGCATCAGCATCAACCCACACTCTGACAACGGTCACGCGATGCATGGTAACGAACCAAGTTAACAACGTAATAACACGCAAGGTTTACCGCAAACGTAACACCGAAAACACTGCAAACCTGTAAACACCGCCGTTAAATGCACCGTTGAAACTCCCAGCGATGCTCCGCATCACCCCATAGTCCCCTTCGGGGAGATGGTGTAATTTTTTATACAATATACGTGCATTAAAAATTATGTGCTAGTCCAAACAAAACCTTGTACTGAAAGCTCTGACTTTGCAGTGCAGTAGAAACTGATTAGATTGTCAAAAGCTACTTTTGAAAAATTTATTTTGACCTTGATAACGTGCTGGCGTGGTGTGCGTTTCATCTGTCTGCGTTCAACACCGCCGTGTAAAACATGGTTTAGAAGCGAAATTGAATAGCACGGTGAAAATGCCTCGCGGTTTAATGACCTGGAAATACTAAGAAGTTAAAATAAAGTGTCACCGAGTCTACGTTACAACTCGGGTAAACTATATAGGTAAAGTATAAGTGGACCTGGGCAGCACGCGTAAAGCGGGGGACAGAACAGATGGACTGTGAGAGCGACATAATGATACGAATGCAGGGAAAAGACGAAGGGCGACGAAAGACGGCGGAAAATGACAAAGATAGGGAAAAGGCGAATACAAAAACGGAGGTGGACAGTTTGATGGGGCGATGAAGTTAAGAAATTCGCTGGCATGAAGTGGGGTAAACTCGCTCAGGACATGACAAGTTGGGAATCGTTAGGAGAGGCCTTCGTCCGCTGTGTAATTAAAATAGGCTCATGATGATGATGAGCAAAGACTGACACGTCTTGGAACAAGAAACACAGAGCGAATGGCGTGAGAAGACCCAAGCAAATTGTTTTGTTTTTGTGGGGTTTAACGTCCTAAAAGCAGCTCTGATTATGAGAGACGCCGTAGTGGAGGGCTCCGGAAATTTCGACCACCTGGGGTTCTTTAACGTGCAGTGACATCGCACAGTACACGGGCCTCAACATTTCGCCTCCATCGAAATGCAGCCGCCGCGGCCGGGATTCGATCCCGCGACCCTCGGATCAGCAGCCGAGTACCATAGCCACTAGACCACCGTGGCGAGGCGACCCAAGCAAATGTTGCAGCGTGCCGATACAACTAAAAGTTTTCTGCTTAGTGTTAACAATCCAGAAATCGCTGACCTTTACTGAGAAATGTTTCAGCGCCAATAACTTATTTGGCCTAGATTATTTTATTTTCAGAGTGAGACGAGATTCTACAGTAAACTTATGTTCTCAACCTTAGTGTTCCTTCATCTCATAAACGTGCTTATTTATGAATATTTATCTGCATCAGACTACTGTTAACATAATTCTGTGTCACTTTGTTTAATTTTATCTTCGTCAATATTCTCTTTCTGGGTCCTGCAGTAGCCTTTTTGCGTAAGATTTTTGAACAACACGCCAGACAGAATTATCTGATCAACAGCCTCTCAGCTATATGGTGGTGCAGGATAAAGCAAACAGACTTTAAAAAAGGAAAAAAAAAGCGTATGCGCTACGTAGATTGGCGATTTCCAATGTTTTGGAGTGAGTAAGAAAAACCGAGAAAATTCGGAAGTATGTAATGATATTCAGAGTAGAGGCAGACAATTAAAATGATGTAGAAGAGATGCTCTAAAGTGCTGCTAAATCCATGCCGGTCTGCCAATGGCAAACGTTACCTAACGTGTTGTGATCTATAGACGTGAACGCAAATGCAGAGATGACCTTCGCTGCCTCTGGGGCGGACATTTATCCACACAGCTTGCAAAGACATGAACTGCAATCTAGCCACTAATAAAAATGAAAATGTCCGCACAGCCTGTGAAGACACGAACTATAATATAACAAGGAGTAAAAGAACAATACGCAAGTAAACTTACTGCGTTTCTGAATAATTCAAAATGCATGCAGGCTCTTGCAGTGCAAGAGCTATTTCGTAAAAAGCTCATTGGATAAGGAGGAGTAAAGGGACCCTAATCCCCCATCGCGTGACCATGGCGTGAGACGTGGTAATCTTTTTCAGCGCAATCTCTCGATCCCTTTAATTAAGTTTCGCCACTTAAACTCCTGAAGCTCCTTGAATCTCCACAACTGTCCCTTGAGCTTCTACTTGCTTGAAGGTAGGAACTTCATTTGCGCTAAATAAACGGGTCTTTCGTAACTTGATACAGGGATCCAATGAAATCGAGTACGAGTGCGCCTAATGAGAAATTGAATGACCGGATCGTATCGACTGAAGCGATTTAAAAATGCGCAAGCCTCTCAAGGCAGACCGCTGGGGTGAAGAGAAATATGGGGATAAGGCGATCTGGGTTGTTTCAAAGGCTTAGTTGCTAACGCTTTAGTAATGTTCTCGGCGCACGCAGTCCTTGCAATCACATTCAAAGCGACGCTCTTGAGAAGCCTCCAGCTCTGCTTATCGTACAATTTCTGTGTTGCCGAATAGCTAAAAAACAAGATAGCGTTCACATAAGTAGACAGCTCGCGCACATACAAAACCCATCAGCACTATACATCATCATGAGTCAACTATACCGCATGTCTTCTTTGGTTTCAAATGGCTTCTACTTATATTTTTTTTTCACCAAATATAAGGCTTCAAGCGAAGATTGTTTTATTAAAGCGATGCTTCCTGCCTGTTTCTATTCAAGTTGATTGACGCCTGCTAAGTTGATTTATCAATTCGTAAATTAACGAGTCCCGATCACTATCTGGTAAAAGCGTGACCCTGTTGCGGAGATAGTGGAACGCCGGACCAAGATGCGTTCCTGTATAGAACACCATCTCAGTACAGAGCTAGAAAGACCAGTTTGAGCTGGTTACTAAAAGACTTGTGACCGAGGGGGGCGTGTGCTGTGCGCTGTCAGTGCACGTTAAACAATCCCAAGTGGTCAAAAGTTCCGGAGCCCTCCACTACGGCCTTTCTCTCCTTCCTATCTCTTTCACTCCCTTTCCTCCCTCCCCACGGACGCTTACCCGTCTCCCGACATGGGCTGCAGAAATTAGCGTCCTTTCCTAAACCGAACCACAATCACTGTCATGATCATAATTTAGTACTCATACAACTGTAGTTACTAAACCGGGACAGAACATGCACAAGCAGGTGCAAGAAGAAAAACACGCACACTGAAGGGAATTCGAAGACTCCGTCTGTTTCGGGAAAATACTGAACCCCAAATTTTTAACTTAACATGAATACAAACATACACTCCATGCTTCAAAGTATCGTTGCACGCTATATACTACAGAGCTTTATCAAGAGTGCATCCGCGCTCAGACACCCTTTGCTTACTCAACCCCTCTACAAACGAAAATACGAACACTTCAGCTGCGGGAACTTTTCTAGTACTCATCTTCCCAGAGCACCTGCACGCAGGCCAAGGAAACTTTCCTGCGAGTTTGGGAACTCAAAGCACAGAGAGCAGCCACGACTTCACGCACGGTTCCCAGAGGAGAAGGAGACTGAGATCCGGGAAGTCCTCGACTGTCGTCGGTATATGAAGGTAGAGTGGGCTGCCCACTGAGCGCACTTTGAAGGAGTTCTTAGCTCTGAGGTAATTAGGTTGGCGCTGGCTTTCAGTGCTTGCATTAAGGTGTTCTCGCTTCCTCCTCCAAAACCTTGTCATCGCTTTCTCTGGTTGTTTTGTGTACATTTGATACTTATATAGGAACCTTTTCAGAACATGCATACTAATCTCGGTATCTGGAACATGAATCATCAAGAAGAAAGTATGAATGAAGGTAAAAAACGAGCGTCAAGGGATGGGTCGGAAAACGTACATTAAACGTGACGTAAGAGATAAGAAAGACGGCAATCATTACGCAGTCGTGTAGTCAGTCCTCTATATAAAATAAATAATAATAAGACAAGGGGGTGGGCGCCGGAGGGAGGGGGGGGGGGGGACAATCCACTCCCTTTGACCAACGCCCTCAGACTTGAAGAGATGAAGTAAGAAATCACTATGAATTTATTCACTGAATACAATGAACCAGCTGCACGTAGGAGCGCTGAAAATGACGGGCTGATGCCTGCGCAGCATAGTTCGCAACTAGGATGTAGGCGTGGCAGTTGGATATCGAGACCTTAAGTCGATTTGTTTTTTCATAATATTTCGACGAAGGAAGACGTAAGGTTCGTCGTGCATACAAACTATGTAGGAAACATTAGTATATATTGCCCTAGCAAGGCCTTATTGCCCGTAGGTAATTCGCAAGGCAAGTATGATGTTCGAATACGACGTAGAATGTCTTCTACTATGCCCAGCTGTATTCTACGTAGCTTGCGACACAATTAGAGTGCTTTAATAGAACCACTATCTTTTTGCCGTTTCCTCAAAGAGGAGCGCCCAATGCTTGTCTTGCTCACGAATGTTTGCCGAACTTAATTGTCATGTTCACGTGTAATCTGTCTCTTAGACAGATTACACGTGAACACGTGAAATGTTCGACTATCAGTATTGCGCTATAGCGCACCGCCATGTCAGCACGCACTTTCATACCAACACTTGATACAGTGGGCGCAGAACATAGCGAACTTTATTGTAACTACAGGCGTAGAAACATCGATAAAGAGAAGAGAAATATTTTAGAATACCGGACTTGAATTTCTATAGCAAATCCGCTCCGTTCTGTCCCCAAAAAAAAGGATTCATCAAATCCCTCGCGGCGGCTAAATTCAAGGGAGTAGAATTAATGAGATTCAGGGCGTCTAATGACATTCGCCATCACACGCTTCCCTCTGCATGTGACGCGAGAAAAATAGAAAGCACCACAACACACGAAAACCACGAGGTAATTGCCGCGCGGTCTCGGAGGAAAGCAGCAACAAACAAACCCGGCCAGCGCTTCCGCGATATCCCCTAAGGAACAACGTGGGTATATTTTTCTGCTCTGTCTCGCAAGTTCCGTGCAGCACGTGCGATTGCTGCATCAACGTGAACATGGAAAGAGATTGTTTTGTTAGGAAGCTGCGTAAGGCCAACACGTCCTGTGCTCACAACCACACAGGTGATGCATGCAGAATTCGCATGTATTTTAACTAAACTCTAACAAACTTTCTTCTGAAGCAGGGTACTCGGTTACTCAGCTTAAGTGGTCCTTCTAGTATAAAAAAATATTCGTATTAGACGGCAAAAGTAGTCGTTGAAGTCGGCTACCTTTATTTGAATGTGTACAAATTTCCGGGATGGGGAGAACACGCCCTGAAGATTAATGAGGTCAGCTGGCGAAGCACAATCTAGGCTCGCTGCGAGATTCCAAAGGGAAAATGCTGCTTGAAATTGGAGTTTGAAAAGAGACGCGGCCTAGACAAGGAGGAAACCTGTTTTCCGTTCTTTCCTTTCTTTTTTTCTTGAGAAAATAAAAGAAAATCTAATTCTGTAGTGGTGGGAAGTGAGATATCGCATGCTTTCGTTGATGAGCGTTTCAGAAACCCCCAACAAATTGCTCTTCTTCAGTGAGTCTGGCGTAGCGGCCGTATTTGAAACGATGCTTTTCTTTCGGGTTGACCGGTACGCCGAGGTTGGATCGCGCTTTTATTTTCTCTGTTACCTATGCTAAGATTTGGCTCATTGTGCTGTTCTGAAGCTTGCAACAATAGGCGTCGAGGGAAGAGTTTGAGGCGATATTGGGAACCAGTAATATAGCGTATGACGCGATATGAACAGTTTTCAATATAGGGCGGTATTTATTAGATTAGTTTATTCCCGGTTGTTGTATAGTCGACGAGCGCATGTTGACTGACAGTACCAACTTCGCCAAGCCATGGAATAGTGGTTAGCGAATATATTACCCTGCACACTCTTAGAGGAACAGCCGAAAATATCGCAGACAGCCAGTGAACACTGCTGTATTCAACTTGAAAATTTGCATCACATCAATGATGTGTTCGTGTTAAGGGAGACGTCGCTTTAGACGTTTCGACGCGATGCTTCGTGACATTGTCTGCTAAGGGCGGAGATTTTGTGGCGAATCTCGGTTCAGTTAGCATTATGTTTATAATAAATATTGTTGCTCTCGTCAAATTGAACCATTACACTTAGATTGCTACTTCGCCTACAATGTTGTGGTGTGATAGCACGCCGTCGTTTTTGCTCTACATAGGCTGGATCAGTTTCTTAGCAGTGGTATTATGTTTTTTGGCGATGGCATGCCCCAAAAAACTTACCCCTTGCTGTCGAACGTTCAGTTATACTTCACAGTGCCGAGTTTTGTAACGACGATTGTTACGATATCAAAGTACGCAAACAAAACGAAATAATAGTTAATGGACACAAAGAAGGAGTCATATTTATCGAGAGACGGGATCGTAGGATGATTTACTTCTCTTGCGATATTTTGAACCTACGCAGAAGCATTCGTTGTTGGCTTTTTCTAACCGCTTGATCGTGATAGGACGAGGCAGGAAGATACGCGGGAAATGAGATAACTAAGCGACTGAATAACATTGACTGAAAATTTCGATAAATATGCGCCGCTTCCTAATAATATCGCCCCGAACAGATATTACCCAAACAAATGGAAAATACAGATTCGTCTTAGACTAGGGCATGGAATTTGTCGCCTCACGGAGCGTTACCTTGCTTTAGGCCATCGAGACGGCTTTTCTTCCCAGAAATCACCGAAAGAGGCCAACTTTAAAAGAGCGTTCCGTTACTATTTTTTATCAGAAAGAGGCGAAGTAAGTTCTGGACGATACGTGTATAGACGATGCTGAAGCAATATTCTCAGACTTTAGTCTGGTGCGAGTCAAATTGTCATAGTTTAATTTTCCGTGCACTTTTCGATTTCCTGCGTATTTCCATGGGGAACGTGGTTGCGATTTCTCTTTTCTTCTTTTTCATCTTCTATACTTTCCTTTCGCTCGTGATAAGGAAATGCTGCGCAGTAAGAAATCAGTCACAGAACACATTGCGTTCTCGGAACGGCAGAACCTACAACAACGAATTCGATAAAGAGCACGAAAAGGTCACGCGTAGGACCCATTCATTTTCCTTTCAACATTCGGCATGCAGCGCTAATTTGAAGAAAACATGAAAATCACGCAAGTATCGAAACAATGCCATGCCTCTGGTTAAGAAGCTACGGCAGCAAGTCGAACAAAAGAAAAGAAGAACAACTTGGACAGGAGGACAGGGACAAAGCACAAACGTAGCACTTGCGAAGACATTGCTCACATCACCAAGAAGATTCGCGCAACCATAGGGCGAGCTGCATTCACCACATCGAGGGCTACGCATCCAAGCTTGGAACGTTCGAAAGATTTCTCACTGTTGCATACGTGACGATACAATGTGTTCGTTATGTGCAGGTTCTTGGGAGCTGTGGTTGTTTCTGTCCTACAAAAAGGTCTAACGTCGTTCTGACTACTTTACTCCACCTTTTTTTTGCATTTCCTATATACAAGGGCACTCCCTTCTTGTACCTGCTTTTCATGGCTCATGTTTTATTCCCGTGATCAAGGTGTCTGCCGCACTTTTCAGTTCTCTTCAGAGCCACCTGGTTAGGTCAGTCGAGTTTGGTACATGCATTAGCTTCTTCAGTTTTCTCAAAAGCTATGCTCCAGCTTTAGGCTGCTCAGATGTAAAATAGGTTTTGTGCCTTCCTCTCGGAGCTTAGAACTTCTCTTGATCTGAGAGGAACAGTGCTGCTAAAGAGAAACACTGTTACTCCAACGGCACTTTTTCACTGCCAACATTTTGTTTGTAAAGTTGATGTCCCACTTCTTGTAAAATGGAAAGTTATTTTGATTTCCTTTGACTCCCGTTTTCGTTCATCGTGTTCTTTTTGTTGTTCTTTCTTTTTTCATTTAGCACTTTTCGCCGCCGAAGTAGCGCGTTCCTCGACATCAGACTTTCAAGATTAAAGTGCGCCGGGAGCACACCTGCAGAAATGAATCCTTTTGTTTCTTTGTATTCTTGCGGATTTCCAACAAAACGCTCCGCTGTAGTCTTGCCACATACCACCGTCTCGTCTGTACAGGGAATTCTACATTGGAGGTCACGCTTTAACAGTTCGGCTGCCCATTTTCTCCTTTCTTTCTCTACCTTAGAAATGTTTCATTTTAGTTTCACCTCCGCCTCAGCGTACTGACACTTAAAGAAAGGCTCCAATTCAAGCAGAAACTTTTCCCGCTATTTCAGGTGCGGCGGCGGCAGTAGCAGCAGCAAGCAGCAAAAATCGGCTGCCTCAAATGAAGCGTACACGATATCCGAATGTATTTAAAAGTTTGCCCTTTATTCCTCTCACAGCCAATGCCGTTTCACTCCTCACGTGTACGCATAACCACTTCGAATACGTGACATAAAAGTGCATTTAGAATTCAAGACAGCCTAGATTCGAAAGCAACACAGACAATCCAGATGGGAATGGTCAAACGAATAACGTTTCACGAACGCATTCCGGAAATCTGGCACCTGCCATGACTTCACGATGAAAACACTGCCTTCCAGAAATCAGTTTTCCTTGGCATGGTAGTCACGTTCGCCCTTTCTAAACCGTCGTTTCGGGTTTTCCTTTCTGCAGTCGGCTGAATAGCGTTGCTTTATTTGCTGGCCTCGTCTTCGTCATTGTCCATTAAATTTCGATTCAGGAGCTAAGTGGTAACAAGTCGGATCATGGGTCGAATTGTTTTGCGCTGAAGGTGGTGCGTTCTTTGTGGATATCAAATACGAAATGGAATGGAGGGTGGGGCTCCTTTGTTGAATAGGGGTCATTGCATCATCATCTTATTAAAAACACAGTAGCTTCGTGATCACGTTATAACTGTTGTTCTCCGGTACATAATTTCTTTGTTCTGCGTGTAGCACTTACTTCTTATGGAACGATGGAAGGAGTCATGCTCATTCGAACCTGACAGTTAGGTGGCGCACTTAAATATCAACGTGTCTCCTAACCCGTGTAGTCAAAACAATGCCTCTTCACTGAGTGGACCAGTCTGGAAACTGAACTCAGAGTACACACCGTCCATAAAGAGGAGGGCCCGATAGTACCGCGCAGCACATTTCGAGGTAGTGTTGAAATGCGGATGCTGTATGCATTTGCGTGTCGCGGGTGCGTGGAAGGCAAACGACATGCAATGCCTCCGTCTCGCCGGAGGGACGCACAAAAGAATTGTCGTAGGCTGAAAAAACTCAAACACGTGCTGAGGCAGTACAGTGCGTTTCTGGAAATATGGGCACAAATAGCAAGTTGCGTTGGCTACTGCACGCGCAAGCGCCC
The DNA here is from genome assembly GCA_013339685.2 of Hyalomma asiaticum. Classification (NCBI taxonomy): domain Eukaryota; kingdom Metazoa; phylum Arthropoda; class Arachnida; order Ixodida; family Ixodidae; genus Hyalomma; species Hyalomma asiaticum. The sequence goes on along the minus strand of CM023484.1, from coordinate 40,162,565 downwards.
ACTCTTTTTTAAAGGTCGTTATGAACACTGTATTGTACTGTCATTGACATTAAGTTGTTTTCAATAAGAATGCGTGTCGAGATTCAGTTGAATGTCACGTATTATCTTCAAACGGCAACCAAAATGGCTGGATATCTGCTCTACCTCTTTCCAAGCAGATCCCTCGCGCATGGCAGGCAGCTCAATAAGTGATCAGCCACACTTTATTACGCATTGACACCTTTGTATCAAGGGTGCCTCTCGTTTGCTAAATATGCTTCCCCTGATTTGCAAACAAGCCGGTCGGGAGAATCCGGTGACGTTTCCGGGGACAGCCAATGCCAAAACTGCTTCATAGGCGGCAATTTTACATTTACCGTGGGAGCTCTCGTCTATGGCTCTAGTGAAGGATGTATGCGTGCAAAGGGGATCTCAAGTAAACAAGAAGTCCACGTGTTTGATTAATAGGGGAGCAGACATCGCTTAAGAATTTTTCACTGCTCCATTTAATTTTCTCCTTCATTCATTCATTTCGCAGTTCACTTCGCCGACGCGGAATTCTCCTTTAGTTTACCTGCCAAGCTGTCTCGAAAAGACTTTTTAAAAATTACGGCTGGTCCGCGGTTCTCGGAAAGGAATGAACTTCGTGACTTGTGGACTCGTTCACTGGACGATGTCCCACCGTCGCAAGCAGGTGGCTGAAGGTATCGTCGCTATGATCTTCGCTTCGTAAGATATTACGCTGTTAGACGGACTCTAAGGCTTTCTTGCTTCATGTGTTTCTCGAAGCGCCCTCGATATCTCTCTTTTGGTGCTTGTTGCTGTTCGTTTTCCGTCTATGGCACAAAAGCCTAAAGGCGTATTTCTATGTGAGGATGTGTGTGCTTGAACATTCCCCGAATGTTTCTAGCTTCGCAGCTGTATGTAAAATGTATCCACCTCCGATTCCCTTGCTCATCGAGGGAGTTTTTTCGGAGCACCTGGACTTACTGGGGCGCCGCAAGTGCAGAGCGTACTGGTATAAATATTTCAGCTGCTAGGCCAGTAAGTCGCGACTTGTGGCTGCATTTGGTTCAGCAAGTGAAGGAGTTTACGAGCTTTCCTATTAGGGGCGAAGCACCTTAGGAACGGGCCTTGTCCGCCGTCCCTCGTCGACGCCGTGTGTGGGTGTGGGCCTATACCGGAGGCAGTGAATCCACACAGCGTCGTCTGCTCTCGTGAGAGAGCGAACGGCGCGCGTTGACTATGGAAACGCTCTTTCTGCGATGAACGCTTTACCAGCTCGCAAGGAACGAGTGCGCGCCCTCGCCCGCGAGAGAAAATGCTGGCGCAGGCAGCGTCTGCTAGCGAATTTCTTGATGATGACGACGATGATGATGACGATTGTGGTTCGCTAAAGGAAAGAACGCTAATTTCTGCAGCCCATGTAGGGAGCCAACGCCTTCTAGGTGGCGTTGAGGGAGCACGACTAAGCGTCCGTGGGGGTAGGGGAAAGGGAGTGAAAGAGAAGGAAAGGAGAGAAAGGCCGTAGTGGAGGGCTCTGAAAATTTAGACCACCTGGGGTTCTTTAACGTGCACTTTCTTGATTGAAAAAAAAATTACTACATCTCCCGCTGAAAAGGATTGTGAGGCGATGCGAAGCAGAACGAGGGGTGCACACCGCGTTTGCACAACACTCCTAGGAGGTGTTGGTTTGCATCGGTTTGACGCTAGCAGACGCTGCCTGCGCCAGCGTTGTATCTCGCGGGCGAGGGCGCGTTCTCGTTCCTTGCGACCTCGTAAAGCGTTCATCGAAGAACGAGCGTTTCCATAGTCAACGCGCGCCGTTCGGAGAGGAGAGGAGACTAGGAGAGGAGGGGAAGGAGGTCAACGCGCGCCGTTCGGAGAGGAGGAATGCTGAGAGGAGAGGAGATGAGACAAGGAGAGGAGGAGGATGCGCATGCGCAGTGCGGGTGTGGACACCACACGGCGGAGGGAGGGACGGACAAAGCCCCCGCCATAAGCTGCTTCGCATCTAAACACCGACTGCTCGCGCTGCACAACCGTTCACCGGTCACCCCGTATATATAGGCACTGGATCTTGACCTGCAATGCAGTGGCGGTGGGAGATTTCTCTCGTGCGTAGTTGAACCATAAGGATTCGCAGCGTGCGTGTTAACCAAAGGTAATCCGCAACTCGGCACGATCTACGACGTGGGAGCGCAGGAGCCTCATAATGACCAGGAGCATAAATGACAACGCATATGTAAATATGCACACGCGTTGTCACTCATTTACTTGTACGAGTGGGCAATGTCACGGGTGATTTACGGTAACGCCGAACGATGACTAGTGCTTCGCCCACTCGCCATGGTTCACTTCAAGGAGATGCGCGATGTCATTTTTTTTTTTTGCGTAGGCGTTGGCAAAGCCCACGTTTCACGATTTTGACTCGCGTTCTTCTAGAAAAGCGACGCCGTCTGACGTGTAGTTTGTCTCACTGCCGCTGTACGGCAAATTTTAGGGGCGAAGCTCCTTAAAGCGGCACCCGTTCGTCCCTCGTCGCAGTCGTAGTAGTGCGTAACCAGTCTTACGCTTTGACCTCCAAGGTGGTGCCGGTGGGACATTTCTCCTGTGCGTTGTTGAACAATAAAAAATTCGCAGCGTGCGCGTTAACTAAAAGCCGAATTCTTCTGTCTCTCATTCCCCATTAGCAGCCATTTCGTGCGTCCCCGATGTATGTAGTAGTAGTAGTAGTAGTAGTTAGTAGTAGGTAGCCACCGGCGCGTGCCTGCTGGAGCGCACGCACGCGCCGAGGGCAAGCGCGTGGCACCTGGCGCTCGCCCTCGCCGCGAGCGCCGGGAGCCACGCGCTCCCCGGCAAACTCGACACTGCCCCGGCGAACGCGAGAGAGAACGTTGGCGCAGGCAGCGTCTCCTAGCGAGTTTCTTGATTGAGAAATACCGACTGCTCGCGTTGGAGAAGCGTTCACCGGCAAAACCCATATATATATATATATATATATATACACTGGATCTTGACTTGCAATGAAGTGCCGGTGGGAGATTTCACTTGTGCATTGTGCATAGTTGAACCGTGAGGATTCGTAGCATGCGCGTTAACTAAATTAATCCGGAACTCGGCACGATCTACGATGCACATCCCGAGCTTCGTCATCATCATTCACTCCGTGAATATGCTGTAATTTTTTTGTATCCAGGCACTTCTCTTTGGTCTTTGTGCTCTGTAGTGTTGTTGCAATCCCACAAGCTTCTATTTTTAAAGAAATAAGTCGTCTAGATTTCTATTTCGCTTTTGCACACAAACAATCAGCTAGCCATTAACCGCAATCCGTACGCTTCGCCTCGACTTGGTCATCGAGATAGAAGTCAGTAAAAATGTCCCGCCCTAAAGAGCTTGCTCAGTAGTTCTTTTCAGGACGCCGGGTATCAGTCTGCGTGGAGTTGTGTACGTAAGCATCTCCTTTGTGTTTCTTCTTCTTCTAAATAATTTTGCTTTTATTTCCATTTCATTTTTGTATAAAAAGGTATATGAGTGATGATAGAAAAGCAATGACACTGAAATCGAAAAGAAATTAGACTCCCGTTCAAGGAAGCATACTGAATGCGTATAAGATGAACATACAGAGTGAAATTTGTGCAGTACAGAGCCATATGCAGAGCCAGCTGTTTTGCAAGAATAAGCATACTTTTATGCAACAGTTTTAAGTGCGAATGCACTTTATAAGCGACCCTGAATCCGCCGTCCCATAGCAACGGCGCGAGGAGCGGAGAGGAGCGTCTGTAGCAACGGCGCAGCGACGTCACACCCCACGTGACTGAGCGCGCTCCGCCTCCTCACCGCGGTTTGCGCGGGCGCACCGCTCTCCGCGGCGTGACGTCACGGCGCGCTGTGCAGCTGGCGTCGCTGTGCAGCTGTGTGTGTGGCGCCGGCGCGTCAGTCCGTATATAAACGTCCGCCGGCTGCCGCTCGCTCTCTTCTCGCTCGGCTCCGCGGTCGGTGAAGTCTTTCGCAGTATGGATCCATCGCAGGTTGGATCCATCGCGGTAGGAGTTTCCGACCACGATCAACGGTGGCTTCATAGACTTGGCGTTCAGTAGGAACTGTACGGTCCGCGCCGTCTTGCCGGATCCGCTCACCGTACATTTCTCGGATCACAAAGCGCTGGTACTAACCGTGAGCTACAACGATAACACCAATAGGTGCTGATCTGTAGTGACGTGTGTAGAGTGTGTGTGTGTGTGACGTGCTCGGCGATGTGTGCATTTATGCATCTACGAAATTGCGAGGTGTAAATAAATAATACTTCGTGTATAAATGTGTGTGTGTGTGTACAATGCATCATGACAACACTTTAAATTCATTAATTACACTTTAATCATAACTTTACTCCCCCTCATAGCATCACCCCGTGCATTCGCACTTAACCATGTTCACCCTCGGGGAAATGCTTTCTTTTTATTTAGTGTATCATGAGGGATAAGCAGAAAAAAGTTCGGTTCCATATATGCATGCACTTTGGAAAGCATGCGTCCGCATTTACCATTTCGCCACCTCCTCCTCCTCCTCCTCCGTCACTATATCCAACAACTGTTTCTTTCAAATAGGATAGTCGGTCTAAGTTAGAACACAGTTAAACCATTTAAACCATTTCAACACTCACCCAGAGTGAATAAAGAACACCTTGAGGCTGTTCCGCACAAATAAAAAAGAATGGTTATTGCTCCAGGAGCCTCGGACGCCAGCAGCAATCACGGTTGGACAGACAATGTTTATTCTAATCCAACGTTTATCTTCGGCCCTTTTCAACGAACAGTACTTTTGGTGTGGAAGTTGTAACTTACTTTGTATGTTGCCTATTTCAGACACCAGTTACTGAGATTTCACACTGACGTTTGTCAATTATAAATTGACTACCGAAAGTGAATTTGTATTTCGACCAAAATTGTTCTGTCTTGCACATATCTAAGGTGCCTTTAAAAACAACAATGAAAAGAAGGGTTCGAAGGGGCAAAATCCATGTGTAATTTCCATCTCTCTCTCTCTCTCTTTCTCTCTTTATTTATTTTTTTACGATAAACAGTGCTTCACTGAAGCCTGCGCTTTTCAGCCTTTCGCACACTACTGTAGCTTTCACAGACCCTACAACAATGACTACACCGAATTTAAACGATGTTTATGATGGCGACACGATGAGACATACTCGATTTGTAAGTTGATGCGGCCGTAGTCTGAGCATAATCTCTCATTATATATGATGCCTGTCAGCGTATAGTGCGCCAGTTGGTTGCGTTGGTAATTATGGAAGTATACTACGGTCACAAGACTTGCAGGAAACCCGCTCAAACAGAGTCCTTTCAAATTTTAGAACAAGTGAGTTGCTCTGAAACGCGCACACATACACTGTACGAGGCCGTATGCCAACTAGTATTGCGATAGCGCGACGTGAGAGATTGGTTTCTTCGTTGTCTTCCCATAGGCAGAGGTCGTGATTAATAGTCTACGCTAACGACCTGCTCTGGTGTTGGCGACAGATGGTTTTTGCCCGCGCGGTGCGTCCTCTGGTGATGACATATATGCGGATGACAAATACGCGTAGTCAAAGAACGAGTTTGTGTTGACACGAAAGGCACAGATTCTTAAGAATTTGATGGGTGAGTCTTGCATTACTGCATATGTATATTTCAGAGTACCAGATGCCTGCTCTACTCAAGGCAACCAAGTTTCGCTGCCTGTCATTTAACGTAGGATGGGTGTTTCGTGTTTTCGTTTTATGTATTCGCCTAAACACACTAGAAATCCCGAACAATGTCGTTATAAATTAAGAGTAGAACTCAACAAAAGGAAATGTCAATTTCGCCAGCGAACCCACGTGTCATAAAGGGCGCCTTGCAAGACCTAAATTGTACTTCGGCTGCAGGAAGGAAGGCAAGAAGGAGTAAGACAAGCAATTGCAGTACAATGACAACAACCACTTCTTTGCGTGCTTTCTTCTAATTTCATTCTAACTGTCCTCAGGACAGCGATCGGCGCTGGGGCCTGCCATTGTGAGGGCTAACTTTCAAAGCATATACAAATAACCATGTAAGTGCACAAGAACATGAGCCACATTATTAGATTTCATAAAGTAATGCGGATAGTGGATGCCACTGATGACTGCGTCAGGTTACCTTTACGTCCGTTTTCAAGACATCATTTCTGATTCTTAACTAAAGCTTACAACTTCTACAAAACACAGCTTAAACAACCTTATAGGTGTATGGTGGTACAGCGTTCCGGACTTCACTACGCCGTTGTCGTATTGTGTAGGCAGCAGCCGACCAGAAAAATAGATGAAATGTGCAGAATAAATGCGCTAGAGAATTGACGATGGCTTTCTCGGGGGCTTCTTTCAGAGTTGGAGTATGAGTGTTATGATTATCCTTATCCTGCCAGAGCATAGCTGTAACAAAGTGTTTGTAAATGTTCAAATGAAAATCAAGAACAGAAAAGAATTACTGCCTCACTTACAGAAACCGCGCCTCGAGGGAGACGTGAACTCCACTTCAGAGACTGAGACTGTGAGGCTGCTTCGAGGGAATATATTCTCCGGCGTTACCAGATTTCACGTATCCTGGATCAATGCAGCCTGCACGATGACGAAGACGTGCCCACGCGGAGAAAAAAACCTCGCGGACTTGGTTAAGGCCGTAACTTTAGCAAAGTGACTATGGCTCAACACAAGAAGACAACAAAGAAAGCTAAGCAAGACGTCCAATCAGGAAGCCAGCTCCAAAACAAGCCTTCATGGTAACTACCCTTTTCTCGACACTCCGCAGCGAATACTGCCAAGCTGACAGCCGATCGATGCGTCAAGCTGAGAACTAGATGTACTTCCCCTGCCGAGCACGTGAATCCTCGGGTAAGCGTTAACTATTACGCCTACCTTACTTAACGCATAAACATGGCGAAAGGCAGCGAGAGAAATATATTCGACGAAGAAATGTATTCCATGCCACGGATGTATTCACCTGCAGCGCTGCACACGTGCGCGGCAGAGCTTAATTCTCCGAAGCGAACACGTTGATTTACGAGCCTGCTCTTGTTTGTCCAACTTCGCTGACGTTACTGCTTTCGTTTACTCACTCACTTTGTTATAGTCAGCGTTAAGGAAGACCACCTTGTTCACGTGTTGCTCAATTACATACATGCGACATATTGTGCAGCGATACCGTCAGCCCACATGGTATACGTAGTGGAGTAGATTATTATATCAAACTGCATGACGTAGAGCGTTGCATAGAAAATAACCCAACGGAAATAATACCAGAGAGTCTTTGCCACTAGTTTGATGAAAGAAAGAAAGAAAGAAAGAAAGAAAGAAAGAAAGAAAGAAAGAAAGAAAGAAAGAAAGAAAGAAAGAAAGAAAGAAAGAAAGAAAGAAAGAAAGAAAATGCAGAGCTACGTAATTTTTTAATCACCCCGAGGAACCTATGAGATGCTGAGGTGCGCTGAGCAATAATGTAAGCTGTCAAAGAGATATGGGAAAGTGGCTCGTGGTTGCGACTATCTCAATTAGTCGTGGGGCGAACAAACGAGCCCGGCTCGGCAAAAGAAAAGTACTTTTTAAGTGTACAGATATTTTCTTACTATTTCTAATCTCATATACTTCGCATTGCTACTCATCGTGAGAACATCCTTTTTCTCAGAAATAGTAGTTTTGAAAGAATTTTGGCTCCTTCAATATTCACTGGCAAATCACAGAAACACTTCACTTCGCCCAGCGCGTGCGTATAAAACCAATTGCGCTCATTTATGTGTACCTTTCAGTCCCATATTGCTGGGGTTTTACGTGCCAGAAGTAATGTACGTTCAGGGAGCGCCGAAAACTTGGACGACCTGGTGTTTTTTGGCGTGCACTGACGCTTCACAGTACACGGGCACTTCGTCTCCCTCGAAATGTGGCAGCCGCGGTCGCGATGTAACCCATGTGTTGCGTGTCAGCGGCCGAGCACCATACTCACTTTACCAGCACGGCGGCTCTTTCATTCACATATTCATCTGTCTACATGTGTGTCATTACACTGGGCTACGGCTGTTACCAAATTGGACTACTTGTCCTTTTTTTGTGTGCTGTTTCTGAAACAGGTCACACGAAGAAAGCATTAACAAACGACGATAAATCGGAGGGGTCATGAACGCGCTACCTATTGCGTAACTCGGGGCTGTGCAGCGGGTCAGAGAAACCCCCCTTACGCCAGACCGCTGAGTCGCCGATCAATTAATGAGATCGACTCGATCGATGAGTGCAGTTAAGGAGGAATCGGACGGTGGCACCAGAGGGAATCTAGCACGAGCCGCCTGCTCACGTGCCACGAATCCCGTTATAACCTGGCCATGCTGCTCTCGTTAATTCCCGATTCGAATTTCGGCGCTAATTGCACGGTGAAACTTCCGAGGCAGGTTGCGAGGTGGTGGTTATTTATGGCGGTGAATAATTTTGAGGTAAGGGGAGCCGATGAAATGATAAATTGCCGTGTAATTGCACGATGCGTCGTCAACGAGGTTCGTTATGCCACTTTAATTGCGCGGCCTCGTCGGCAAACCGAAGTGCATGCATATTTATATAACAATATTTTCATAATATATGAGGCAAATAATGATTCCTGAGAAGGAATGAGCGGGGAGCATGCGGCGTGCTTTCGGTTTTTCAGCTCTGTAACCATATTTATTCATACTATTTACGTATTTATTTAAATATATTACACCTATAATTACGGGTTAAATGAGGAGTGGTAACGTTATTCAGTACTGAAAAGGCAATAAAAACAATAAATGGCGAGTGAATTAAACCATTTACCATGTCAACGAAAAACGGGAACACATCGACACAAAACATAAAGGAGGAATAGAAGGAAGGAAAGGCAGAGAGATCAACCAGACGCACGTCCGGTCTGCTGCCTACTCCGGTGGAAAAAGACTGAGGGATTATTAAAGAAAAGCGCTTTAAATGTTTGTTGGGTGCTGACATGTGACAACAAAAAGACCTTTTGTTGGCAATGAACGAATGTTACGGGGTAGAGAAAAAGCTGTGCTTTAATGTGTCTGTATGAGGAAGAAAAAGGGCGTTATACGCAAAACGAGGAAGCTACGGTTACAAGTTTCCTTGGTGAGTGCGACACTGTTACCGTAGGAAAGGAAAGAGGTGAAGTCGGAAGTCCTGTAAAAGTTCCAAGGGCTCGAAATCTCGGAATGTTGAGATTCAACAAGCCTAAGTTTATTACTTTGATTTAGCCGTTACAATTTCTGACTCTGCGTGAATATTGAATTTTTTTCTTTGTTCATTTGATTGATTGATCGATCGATTGATTGATTGATTTGTGGGGTTTAACGTCCCAAAACCAGCTATGATTATGAGAGACGCCGTAGTGGAGGGCTCCGGAAATTTCGACCACCTGGGGTTCTTTAACGTGCGCTGACATCGCACAGCACACGGGCCTCAACATTTCTCCTCCATCGAGATGCAGCCGCCGCGGCCGGGATTCGATCCCGCGACCCTCGGATCAGCAGCCGAGTGACATAACAACTAGACCACCGCAGCGTGGCTTGGCTCATTTGCACATTTGAAGCCTTAAAACATAGTCTGTACAGTGACGCAAGCAGCTTAAAGGCAAAATTCGAAAGAACACAAAAAAATAAAACGAAGGCAAGGAAATGAAACAAAGACATTATAAATAAGGGTGTGCGAATATTCGAATTTCTCAAAGTTTTTTCGAAGAGCATGTGCTATTCGATTGGTTTAGGACCGAAATTTTACTATTCGAACTGTCCGAAGTTTGCATTTAAAGGGTAGAATATGCTATGCTTGTTGACAAGTGGCCTATTCAAGCATGTACTCGAAATCGGAACAGTCACTAAAGCAGCAACGCCTACTGAAAATCTCGCCGTCGCCTATTGTCATAATTCAACAAAATCGCCATGGTAGTCTTTGCGGTGGGCACAGTGCAGACATAGGGGTTGGCGATGGGGCGACATAGGGGTTGGCATCACTGAATGCACCGTAAATTCTGCTCTACCCTTCCCGCCCTCTCATCCATCAGCGTCCAGTTGACTACACTTAATGGGGAAATGGAAAAAGCTCACGCACTCAAGGTGGGCGTCTTTCCCGAACCAGGGAAGATGCCATCTTCCATGTTCATCTGCTGCTTCGAATTGCTGCTCTATTTTCATCTCCGTTGAGGGTGTTCAACTAGGCGCAAACGCATGGGAGGACAGGACGGCTAGAGCCGAATTGACGTTGCTTCACTGAGGAACACAACGTCGCCCACCACAAAAAACACATTGTGATGGTGATTTTGCCGTTATTTTGAAACACCTACATCAGTTAAAAGGAAACAATGCCTTATCGAACTTCTAACCGGCCAACTTAGGTTTAAAAGACGCCATCTGAGACTCCCCAAAAACACAACTGCCAAAAAGCTTATTGTAATGTCACTGTATAGCAGGGCACAAACATGCAAACACAAACACGTTAAATAACATGCTCCATAGCGTTTGCCAAACACTTGTGTGCAGGGTATTCAGCCGCAATATGTTGTCCTGGCGATAGACTTTTGTTGCCGGACTACTGCAGTCGGCCACGCCCAGATTTGATCTCACGTATGCGACTGCGATTGCGAACCATTCGGCCCGCTGTCAGTCGCGTCCTTGTCTTTATTTCCGTGCCTGGAATGAGGTTATCATATTACAGTCTTATCGCAATGTCATCTTATCCTGTGTTATCCTACCTTATTATGATAGCGCACGTGTTGCCTGCTCCAGTCCGCGTGTTCTTTGAGCTTCACTAGAGATATGACGTACTAACGGTGCCTAGTTTCTGCTTTTTTCGCAACAGAGGCCGCCCATTCGCGAATTCAGAGTGAAAATGCCGTCATGCTGCGAAGGGCGCGTGATGCAATCTCCTGCGGACGGGTGCATCCATCTAATGAAGGGCTCCCTTTGGAATCGTCCGAGGCCGGCGAAGAGTCGCTAGTGAGACCCCTAATTACAACTTCTGGTGAAATCGCTGAGGCGTTCTCTCGAGACGCTAAATTAACTTTCTGAAAAGCGATCGTTTCGTAAACGAATTCCCAGCCAGGAGCTGGATGCCTTGCAATGCGGTTGCTATGCGCCTCTTGGCTCATGGTAACAGTCCTGTAAAGCGCAACGTGAAGCTGAGGATGTAAGCAGGCAGTTTGTGGCTGGTAGCAATAAACAGTAATGCATCCTAGTAGCTCGTCAACTTCGCATTTAGGTCCTTTACGCTGCCGTAAAACGGGTATAACTTAAAATCGTACCAGTGATTTAAGTGTGACTTAAAGTGTGGCTACAGCCCTTAGGATCCGTTTTTCCTCCTTAGTGGGCAGCACCTGTTTTCTTAACGTGTTAGAGTTGAATTCGAAATGATAAAAGTAAAATTATCATGCCTAACGCAAACCTATAGGTGCACGGAGCAAGTTATGTCAGACGTATGGTAGTTTTGTTTTGATGTTTTTGTTTGAAATCGAAGTTCTCAGACAGACTTACCTCGGCGTGATCACTTGCAGTGAAAAACAAGAATGTGTGTGTTACACAATTCAGGTGCCACTATAGATGATGTGAAAGATCAAGATAAATGTATACAGGTGGGAAACCGTCGCACCATTTCGAAATTTCACCTATTCAATTAGAAAACTACAGCTTTTCATCCAAACGAACAAGATAAATTGGTGTATGTATGTATGTATGTATGTATGTATGTATGTATGTATGTATGTATGTATGTATGTATGTATGTATGTATGTATGTATGTATGTATGTATGTATGTATGTATGTATGTATGTATGTATGTGCGTACAAATCAAAGCACTAAAATCATGTTTTTAGCAGGAGTGAATGATTATGCAAGTTCTTTTATTCGCTGGAAATGACGCTAAATTGACACATGCGTGTATCCTTTAAAAGGAAGTTGGAACGCCTTCCGTAAGCTATAGCCTAAAGTTTGCCGAGTGCCTAATTAGTGAAAATATGGCAGCTGCAGTAAAGAGCATAATTTCCTTTTTTTTTTTTATCCCGGCAGACTGGGTTAAACTTACCGCGCTTAAAGGACGGACATTTAATAGTAACAGCACAACTTCAATGTGCAAAGGTTGCTTAAACTGATTTAGAGAACATCTCACGGATAAATTCCGACTGAAATGGCATCGCAAGTGAAAGAGAGAGAGAGAGAGAGAGCAGATGATTATGGGACAACCTGAACATTGCGTCGTAGATTTGAACTATCACATCTTGGTTTCCTCCTATAATTTAGGTTCATTGCGTACATTACATTTCCTATGAGTAGACAGACAGAAACGGAAACTAACCTCGGGACATGCCATATAATTTATGCACGCCTGCGTTCAAACTATCTCCCGTCTTACAAAGAAGTAGTTGGTTCAGATACTCCGCAACTCACACAAGTAAGACCAGTGTCCACATGATTCTCACTCTTCTAGTGGCCGTTTCCCAGACGTGATGCCAAATCTTCTACTTCGCTTTGACTCATCTTCAAAACCATCGCATCATAATAATTTTTATTTATTTAGCAATAAAATTAACTCCATTACTGTGTTTTTATACGCTACGTACAAGCAGCCAGCCTTTCTTGGCAGAGCCGTTATTTCTTTTTTTTTTAGCACAGGCGTGAATGGCGAAATAAAATTCATCACCAGAATTTGTCTTAGAAATACGAAAACGAAGTTCGAAAACAGAACTGTCGTGGCTGCAGAAATTTAGCCAATTTGTGACAGAATTAGGTAACGATAAAAACTCACTGCAGCATGATAACATCTACAAAGGAGTTTTATAGGCTGGCATTTAGTTAAGGCAACTTAGTTTGCGTTTAGCGGAAACATTTAATGGTTGCACAATATTATTTTGGTTTCACTAGGCAATGACCACATGAAAGAAAAATAATAATAAACCGCAGAAGTTTACTTTTCTCCACTGCAGTAAAAACCAAATTTCTTGTTATTTGATCCGCGACAGGTCAAGGTGTGTTGTCGGCGGAAAAGCGGGAAGAAGTTTAGTACGAAGTCGTTTAGTGCACCTAATATGCTTTAACGTACCGCTTAACGTTCAAAACCACATAGATTGGTGAAACATGGTGCGGAACACTGAATAGCGCTCTAAACAGCGTAATAAACGCATTGTACACGGAACTGCACATATACGCAAGAGTCTTTTTTTTATAACAGGCGTTAATTACCGCTTTGTTAACATGACAACGCACGAAAACGTTGGGAAGGATTGATGGTCGCACTAAAGGCATTTTATAACCAGCTTCGCTTATGTGGTCGTACGCAGAAAAACGTGTCAACAAATTATGCGCGATAAAAACAGACTACGCGTATTTCGTTCGTACATCGTAAAACGCATGAAAATACGGCACCTCATTACCGAGGCAATGTGCGGCACTTGTACAGGCGCCTCGATCGCCCTTACTTGACGGAAGGTGTCCGAAAATGCATAGAAATGTGTTTCAGTATGGATGTATGTTCGATGTTACCTATAGGTGTCGTCAGGAGTACAAATCAGACGCCGCAGATTTCTTACTCTGAGTAAAGCTAAGAATCAAAGAGGCCAAAAAAAAAAAATTGACGGCAGATCCACGAGGTGAATGATGATGAGATTGGGCGAAGCTCCTGGAAGTAATCATCGGTTTAACCGTGAACTTCTTCCGTTTCGCACCGATAAAATACGTAAACGATTGATTAAATGTGTTAAATCACAAACTTTTTTGCGTTGCGCATGCGAATCGTCCTCCCCCTCCTCTGCTTGTCTCATCTCCTCTCCTCTCGGCCTTCCTCCTCTCCTCTCCGCACGGCACGCGTTGACTATGGAAACGCTCTTTCCTCGATGAACGCTTTACCAGCTCGCAAGGAACGAAAACGCGCCCTCGCCAGCGAGAGACAACACTGACGCAGGCAGCGTCTGCTAGCGCCAAACCGATGCAAACGCGGTGTGCACCCCCCGTGCTGCTTCGCATCGCCTCATGGCCCCCTTTAGCGGGAGATGGGGCAATTTTTTTTTTATTTGTAAGGTTTAATCAGAAAATTGCTATCACGGTCAAAAATTAGCATACCGTTTGCTAAAAAGTAAGTGCAATGCCAATGTTTAGTAATAACTGTTAGAGTTTGGCTTGCCAGAACCACGACATAATTACGAGGCACGCCTTAGCGTAAAACTCCGAAAATTTCGACCACCCGGGGTCTATTTAACGCGCGCCAGAAAGTAAGCACACGGGAAACTAGCACTGGCCACTATCGAATTGAATTTTTTAGGGGCGAAGCTCCTCAAAGCGGCACCCGTTCGTCCCTCGTCGTAGTAGTAGTAGTAGTAGTAGTACGTAACCAGTCTTACGCTTTGACCTCCAAGGTGGTGCCGGTGGGAGATTTCTCCTGTGCGTTGTTGAACAATAAAAAATTCGCAGCGTGCGCGTTAACTAAAAGCCGAATTCTTCTGTCTCTCATTCCCCATTAGCAGCCATTGGCAAGTTCCAGTAGGAAACGTTAGTAGAAGCAGAAGTGTAAGTGTTAGCTAAAAGCCGACTTCTTCTGTCTCTCATTCCCATTAGCAGCCATTGTTTACCTCCAAGGTAGTGCCTGGTGAGATTTCTCCTGTGCGTGATTAAACAATAAAAATTTTGTTCAAAACGCCGTTGATTGATGAAATAAACCAACGAAAGACGCCAGATGTTTTCTAAAAGCAAAACGAAAAGACGCCAGATGTTTCTAAAGCAAAACGATACATTACAACCTATGCGGGATGACATTTCATATTCTTTTACATCACAGTATTTACTGGGCGTTGCATTACCTGGTCTCCTTTTTCCTCGCCAGATATCACTGTTGGTGGCTGTTGTAATATCTTATTAATTACTACGCTGTATCATTGTATCTATCCACCTCTGCTTAGGACTACTGGCTACTCGTGTCAGCCGCCACAGTGGTACACAGGTCACGGTGCTCGACTGATGACTCGAAAGGCGCGGCGTTGATTCCGGCCGCTGTCTCGTGCACCGCGAGGTGTCATAGAGCTTCTTGGGAAGCGGAACATTCGCAGGCCCCTTCTGCTGTGATTACTGCACAGGGGTACGCAGCACCCAGGCATATCTGTTCCTCAGGCTCCGCTGACGGTGTTGAAAGCGCTATCACTACCTTCTGCGCAGTCTTATCGGCGATTCTCGGTCAGGAAGCGTCCGGCAAAGGCACTCGTTCGCAGTCGCAGTGTGTGTGGGACCCAAGATGGCGCCAACAGCGCACCGTTTCCCTCTGGCAACATTGTGTTTTAGCGGGCAGCGCTGCATTGGCGGCATATGGTGTGTCAAAGACTGTCGCCACCCTAAAAAAGGCAGTCATGTAGGCTCCCTACCAGCGCACATTAAAGAGCGCCGTGTGGCCGAAATTTCCTAAAGTGATTGTTGTAAGGTTGACGGGTACACAAGATCAGGGAGGACTCATGAACAGGCATTTCTATGCCTGTGCGTCCGCGTAGCACCAGGCAACGACGTTCACGATACCACTGCGAGGGGTATCTATCGACCACTCGACCATTCAGTTGAGTAGTTTCACGGAGTGTACCCTGCAAATTAGGCGTAGTTCAACAAATCGTGCAAAAACCAACTAGCCCAATACCTCTCTTTTCTGACAAAATTTTTGCCCCCTCCCCCTCCCTGCCATTACGGTGAGCCTCATAATCACAGCGTGATTTACCTGCGTGAATACCGAACAACTACTATATTAAATGTGAATATCGAATATCCAGACAGCTGTCGCCAAAATTTCGATGACATTTGCCGGCATGCCACAGAACAGTGCGCGTCCTGTTCTAGTAAATACGATGTATATAGACACCAATCCCGAAAGGACAGGAAAATGTAACGAATTAAATAATAATAATAATAATAATAATAATAATAATAATAATAATAAGAAGAAGAAGAAGAAGAAGAAGAAGAAGAAGAAGAAGAAGAAGAAGAAGAAGAAGAAGAAGAAGAGAAGAAGAAGAAGAAGAAGAAGAAGAATTCGGCTAAGGAAAGGACGTCATTCACTGCAGCCCTTATCAGGAACGCGGCTCAGCTTTCCAAGGGGTAGGGCAAAGGGAATGAAAGAGTATAAATGAGAGGAAAGCAGTAATAGAGGGCTCTCGAAAATTTGACCACCTGGGGTGCTTTAACTGAGACTGGCTAATGAGTCGATAACATGAAGCGCAGTTTAAACGCCGTTTGCACGTCGCTTCTCGCGTCATTAATTAGCGCCGCAACAACAAAACAGGGATTAAGACACCGTATAAGCGTAGAATACAGAAAGAGAAGCAATCGAGTGAAGAGCGGGCCTTGGCGAAGTTCGCCAGAGTACGCATCATAGCGTGCAGTTAGTTCGACCGTATACGCGTGTACAAAAGCTGTTCCCTTTGCGACGCCGTTCAGCACATTAATCAACTCTCGTGGACGTGACTGTGATTCGAGACTGAGAATTAATGGGAATTAGAACGACCAATGGCGGTCCTCTGCGTGTTTTCCTTACTTGACAAGCGAGCGAACAATTTTTAACTCAATCATAAAAGGAAAACAGACAACAGGAATCAAGAAATGTCGAAGAATTTCACCAAGAGGCAGCAAAGCATTCAAAAACCTGCGTCCTTGAAAGCCTCTGTGTCAAAGCCATACAATGTGTCACTGTATGCATTCTATTTGCGTGCCGTGAAGTGAATGATGTAGTTTAGTATTAAGTGGGTTACACTGTAACTATAAAAAAAGTGTATCATGGAGTATAAAATCAAACTCTCCACCTTTTAATGAGGTACATCTCTCTCTCTCTCATTCTCACTGTCGCTCTCACTCGCTATTTCGCTCTTGAATAAAGATTGCAATGCACAATATTTACGAGAAACGAGATCAAATTACACAGTCGGCATTCTCTTTGCCTATATGCCTTATTCATAGTTAATTTGGTGCATCTTTTCACACTCCTTTTCACTTTCTATTTTTCATATCCGCCTTCCCCTTTCCTAAATACAAGACTTACAACTGCAGATAGCCTCAGGCTAACATACTTGTCTTTCTTTCCCTGTCTCTCACTTTTACTCTCTCAGTTATCGTGCATTACTGTGAAAGCCATAGCCTAGTGTTATGTAAATACATCAACGGGACTGTGAGATCAACATATGAAAAGGGTGCATATCACACGTGTAAACATTGCGTTTTCATGAAACGCGCTGTAGCAGTCACTGCAGCCGTTCCTCAAATCCCTTTTTTTCAGCGTCGTAAATATAATTAGTGTTTCACCATTAAATTACGACCCGGGGAGGCGTAGCAATTTGCACGGACGAGATTATAGTTTTACTACCGCAGCGCGTGGCAGCGACATCGTGCTATGTGCAATACTTTTAACTTCAAGCCACTACGGATGCTCCAAGCCATTATTTTTATCAATAAAGTTCGCACTACTTAGGCGAGTACAGTTTAAAAAAAAAAAAGAGGTCATACTGCGACATAAAGAAGACACATGGCTTTTTGAGGCGCTACTGCCACGCGATGGAACCTGCTGTAACGTAAGAATCCGCGTAATGCAGGAAGAATAGGCACGAGTGAAGGCCTTTCTAAGCTGGATAAAAAATATAGAAAATACCAGACAAGACAGTGGGAGATATAGCGGTTCGAGAAGTCGTCCGGGAATATAACAGTAAGGAAAATACTGGAAGTATATCTTCTTTGCCATCGGGAAAGACGACTGTGATTTCATAAATTCTAGTTTATAAATTCGCAATCTTCACTACTAATTTCATCATGATTATTCGATTCTGATTGGTATTTCCTAGTACTTGGTATTTCGGTTCTGATTAGTATTTCATTTTTATTATATGTGCAACAACATCAAACAACATGATTTCGCCCGCAAACGTCAACCTCTGTTTCTAACTGTTGAACTATGAACTGTGTTAACTTACAGTGAAAGTAATGTAGCCATCGGCTACACGAAATAACTCTATACAAGAAATGAAAAGCGGAAGAAAAAGCTGCGGTCATTATCGTTGGAAAGGTTTTCTTGTATTTTTCTTCAACAAAAAGTGGGACGGCATGTCTCTGCTGTCAACACTACTGAGTGACAGCCTTGCTTTACCCTCACGCGATAAAAAGAAGCTTTATGTGAAATATCCAATTGAAAGCGCACAAAATTATTTCTTTATTCGCTTTTTTTCTTGAAGGTTAGAATATACAATGTATTACGTGGTTCTACGTGTCACGATATGACTAAGAGGCATGCCGTAGCAAAATGCTCCAGATTAATTACGAATACATTTGTTTCTAAATGTGCACCTAAACCGGAGTAAGCCGGTGTCATTTCGTTTCACCCCCACTGAATGTGCGACCGCCGCGGCCGGAAATAATTACGAACAACGGCAGGTAGCGGCCAAAATGACGTCGTGACAATACTTTCGATGCTAAGCCTTGCAGGGATCGCAGTAAATCGTAAAACAAAACAAAACTTAGAGACTTGAACAGTGCCAGATGCAACATTTCATAACTCTTTAATAATAAACACGTGAATGCGGCTGGCATCCGATCGCCCCGATATTGAGCGCTTAGAACCTAAGGTATTGCGAAGTTTTCTGGCTCAGCGATATCGCGAAGGAGAGATATTGAATGCCGAGCAAGGTCGCAACGCTATCGACCTGCATCGGCATCAATACCGCCTAGCGTCCGCCATGTCGAGGTATATACCTGTTCATGCGCGAAAGGGGGAGCTTCTTTTTTTTTTTTCTGTTGTGTTATTGAGGCCCCGGAGGGGTTTCGAAATCGAAACGCTCCATTCACTGCACCCCTAACGACCTCCCAAGAAACGTGACTACGCAAACGCTCGCCTCAACGAGCAGCCATACCATACGGAAGTAATGGAAGACAAGAAAACAGGGAAGTCCATCGCAGCTTAGTTCGGTATTGCGCACTTAGTCAAGTCCGCAAGCTGCAGCTGCAAGCCGTCTTTCGTGCCAAGGGTTGCAGTACGGGTTGCGTGGCACGCAAACTTTTACCGTAATATTTTGGTACCTTTGCCTAGCTTCTACATAGTTGCACTGCGCCAAAGCATTTTCTCCAGCTCATGGCTACTACCCGTATATGGAAAAGAAAGCTGAAAGGAAATTATGAAATGGTCGAGAACAGAGCATATAATACATTTCAAGGGCGCTAGTATTGGGTTCGATACCTTTATATCAGGAGCGTGGCAGTTCGAAGCTCTGTGCCGCAAGGACCGGCGTTTGCATTTGGATTCGATAAGATTTAAATTCATAACCTGAATAAAAAATCGAGTATAGTCGCGCATTCGGAAGAGATATTTCATGCGCAGTGACTCTCAGCCACCGTCGTCAGTAAAGTTGACTGTTACAAGCAGAACTTGATTTTATTCCACAATGACCTACATAAAGCTAGCGGCTTATGTCAAGTTAGAATGAACAGTATGCTGATTGTATGCACGCTGTCGAATACACATGAAGCTAAGTTCTGATGACATGACTGATATGATCCAACACAACTAACAATGTCGCGTATGATCCGTTTGTTCTGATTATCTACAAGGCACCTTTACCGCGCTTAAGAGCTGCTCTCAAACGCAGTAAAAAGAGCCATTAGGGATCAACACACTGCTTTCTAAGTAATGGAAGTTCGACAAAAATGACGCCTTTTGCATTTCTTGCTCTTCTCTTCTGTTTTTGTTATCCATGTAATTTTTTTTCTTACAGTTCTCCGTACGCCCTCATGCGCAATGATTATCACTAGAACCCAAAGAGGGGCCCGGAAGTGTACAGAAAAGTAAAAGGAAGCGCACGTGCAACGCGGTAGTGCAAGCTGAAAACTTTACGAGCTTTTCATAAAACGGAGGCCGGGCCTGGGAAAGCATATTTAATCGGTCGAATTTGCGGACACGAATTTCCGAGGCATCAGGGTTCCCAATACGCGCAATAAACGCATCAACAGACACGGGGATCAGAAAAAAAAAAAATGGCGGTTGACCGTTCAGGCAACGGTGATGAAGATAACCTTTTCATTTCTTTGTCCCTATTCCTCGCCTTTTTACTTCATCGCGTACGTCCTTCCTCTTTTACGTAATGCATATAGACGGTCATTACGCTTTTACGTAAAGTATAGACGCAATACGACGGTAGAATTACGTAAGCGCAATCTCGCCTCCCCGCCCCCCTTCACATTTCCACTTGTTCGTTACCTCCAACCTACATAGCAGTCGTTAGACGCTTGTATTAAGGTACGAACACGTGCTAATGTCTACTAAGTGCCTGCTCCGTTTTTTCTCTTAATGCGGAAGCCGATTTTGCGTTCTTTTCACTGGTATACCTCCACGCCCTTTGTAGATAGAGCTGCGTCGCTCCCGCGCAGCTATAGATGTATAAATGTATAATCAGTTCCGTTTCCACGTAACAAAAGAAATGGGGCAGACAAGAAGTCAGAGCTTGATTAGTCCTGATCATTACAAGAAGAATAAATACTTACCGATGTTTTCACTTCAAGAGGCGCTTATCGAAACGTGGTGAATATGTGAGACAGTGGCTGGAGGATACAGCTTCAGCTGTTGCCTACCAGTGTAGTGTGGTACACTACTTGAGTTTGATTTTCCTGCCCCATCTTTCGCCAGTAAAGATTGTGCGCTGTTTTGAGTGCGAAGCACAGTAAGGGTCCGGGTTGTCAGCGTCTACTTATGTCATGCCAGCGCCTAGAAATAGAGGAGGCGCTGGTCATGCTCACGCACCTGAAGAAAACAGCAGTTGAAAACGGGGTCAGAAACTTGCTAACAACTGACCAGAACCGACTAAAGTAGATCAGAATAGTATAATAAACTAAAAGGTACATGTTCAGGATCATTAGTCACATAATAAGATCAAATTTAGAGAGAATAACTCAAAAACGCCGAAGATAAACGCAAGAGAAACGCAGGGCAAACACGGACGAATCACCACTCCGAAGAACAGTTCACACAAGACCCCGACGAATCGCCGCGCTGTAGCACAGTTTACACAATAAAATGTAATGAATTGCTGTGCAGTGTTATCGTTGTAACGTTCTCAGGCACTTGGCCAATCCTGAGAAACTATATCTAGAAGCGGTCATTATTCGTCGAGCACAGACCGGCCAGCTTCTGTCGTCATCAAGGTTACACATCATATAACCGCAATAATACCCGTGCCCTAAGTGCCCTCAATGCCCGGTCCGAGATGCGGCCGAACACCTTCAATGGAGTTGCTCTACTTTTGAGACGATCCGAAAGAGGACACCTTTGGGGGCCAATTACCTTAGGGTATCGTGATGTCAGCGTCTCTTGTGTCCTGTCGTCACATTTAATCAAGTTGTCAAACGATGGTCGACAAACAACTGTATAATTTATTTATTTATTTATTTATTTATTTATTTATTTATTTATTATTTATTTATTTATTTATTTATACATACTGCAGCCCGTTAGGGCTATGGCAGGAGTGGGCGTGCATGAAAAATATATACATGTATACAGAAATATGCAAACATTGAAACTGACAAGTAGCAACAAGATATGAACAGGTAAAACGAACTATACATCATAAATGGCATTAAAAAATTCAGAAATTGGTAAACAACGAACTTCGGCAGGCAACAAATTCCATTGTTCAATCGTGCGTGGAAAAAGAACTGTATTTAAACGTATTGGTGCGTGGATGGAATGGTCTAATGTTTGAAACATGATAAGCTCTAGTTGATGTAGGGCAAGCAGGCGTCAAAAGGGAGGGATCAGAGAGGGAACAAAGGGAGTTTTGATAAGAGTAAAAAAGCTTCAAGGATTCTACGCTACGTCGTTTTGAAAGAGGCTGCAGGTTTATTTCCAAAAGAGCAGCGGACGGTGAGAAGTGTCGGTCAAAGCGGCGAAAAATGAAGCGAATGGACTTCCGCTGGACCGATTCGATAAGATTAATTTCACACTGCTTATACGGGTTCCACACCGGGGAAGCATATTCTAGGATTGGGCGAATCAATGTTTTGTACGCCACTAATTTAGTGCCCTTCGGAGCGTCAGACAAAGACCTGCGGATGTAACCCAGTTTTTTTAACGCCTTACCACAGATGTAATCTATATCATTCGACCAAGACAATGTGCGTGTAAATATGATGCCCAAATATTTGTACTGAGAAACTCTTGTTAGATGTCCACCATTGCAAGCATAATAAAATATTATGGGAGACTGCCGGTTAGTAAAAGACGTTATAACAGTTTTATTGAAATTGATATTCATCCTCCAGGTAGCACACCAATCGCAAAATGAGACAAAAGCTTCGTGTAGGTACTGATGATCGGCGATGGAACCAACTGGATAACCTATAACACAGTCACCCGCGTAGAGGCGTATCTTAGAAGTAACATAATCAGGGATGTCATTAATAAACAATAAGAATAGAAGTGGACCAAGCACGGATCCCTGAGACACCCCTGAGGTGACGTCAACTACAGATGATTCCGCAGAATCATCGCACACGAATTGGGACCGCAGAGATAGCAAACTGGATAAAACCGGTTAGAAATAAACTAACGTGATTTAAACTAACTTAAAAAATCCAGCATATCCACGGAGTGAATGACGATGAGTGGGCGAAGCTCCGAAGGTTCATCGTAGATCGTGCCGAGTTCCGGATTAATTTAGTTAACGCGCACGCTACGAATCCTTATGGTTCAACTATGCACAAGTAAAATCTCCCACCGGCACTTCATTGCAAGTCAAGATCCACTGCATATATATATATATATATATATATATATATATATATATATATATATATATATATATATATATATATATATATATATATATATATATATATATATATATATATATATATATATATGGGTGGCCGGTGAACGGTTCTCCAACGCGAGCAGTCGGTATTTCTCAATCAAGAAACTCGCTAGGAGACGCTGCCTGCGCCAACGTTGTCTCTCGCGGGTGAGGGCGCGTTCTCCTTCTTTGCGAGCTGGTAGAGCGTTCATCTAAGAAAGAGCGTTTCCATAGTCAACGCGCGCCTTTCGGTCTCTCTCTCTCTCTCTCTCTCTCTCTCACACACACAAGACAGCAGATGGAAGAGTGAGAGAGAGAGAGGCACGCGCCGGGAGGCACGCGCCCGGAGGCACGCGCCGAGAGCGAGCGCGTGCCTCCCGGCAGGCCGGTTACGCCTGACGCCTGACGCAGGACAAGGTTAGACTAAGAGGAGCTTCGCCCCTAAAACACAGGCAAATCACTGCTCCGAACATCGTACAGGTTTCACTGCCATGGAACCGGCTTAAATTTTATCTCTCTAAAGAGATCTCTGTCCAACGAGAACGTCTACACACAAAAATAAATAAATAAGTCCTTCTAGGGGGCTGATTGCAAATTTGGTGGCGATATGTTGCAACTAGTTCGGAAATGGGCAAGGCGGTGTTATAATCTTGTATAGCTTACGTTCGTTTATTCACTAACGAAAGTATTGTTACGCCGTCTGGTTGTTGTTCAGCATTACAGATCGAAATAAGCCGTCATGAAATATGAATAGAACGAAACGGTCGTTTGTTTTATAATTTTTAACCCTCGCTGTGCTACAACTACAGTGACGGATTTAATGACATACGCAATGTGCGCCTGATAACTACTAAGGTCTGCCTGAGTCAGCAACGTAACAGTTAGGGTGGCTAAACACCATCTGTTCTTAAACATCATAAAACCAGAAACACAGCCGTATATAGCACATACGCCAGCTGAATTTTCTAGTGCTATGATTACTTTCAAGTAACGCTCGGCGACCTTTTGCGAAATCACGGCGGGATCACTGCAGCGAAAGGTCGACGATCGAAAAACTGCTGAGTGGGTCAATGCGTCTAGACTAACTCAGTGCTAGGCATGCCTGAACGTGCTATGCTGGCCAGCCGCGTTGCGTAATGAAGACGTGTAAGGATGCGATGATTTAGAGAAGGACGTAAATTATGAACTGAATAATAGCGACTCCTACAAATGCTTTGCCCTGACGGCACATTTCGCGCAGATATATGCGACCATTTCTACACTGTCTGCTGTAAACTTTTCGAGCAAATGGGTTGTGATTTGTGTCGACGTATGTGACGTATGTTGGAGGCTCAGTGCATTGGAAGTCGTTTCACGGGCAAAATATAGCGGTTTGCGTAACGTTGCGTTATATATCCCGAGTCGCACAGGCCATAAATATTTTAAAGACAACAAGAATTTCTTCAAGACGCGCAAACAAAACCGGTGGTCGTTATCCATACTGCCAAGCATCGCTGTCAATCGTAATTTAGGAGTTCAGATTATCGCTGATCAGCCGAAGTTTCTTATTTGCAACGTCACAGTTCGAAGTTTGTGAAAGTAAATCTACACTGCTGTTGCAAGAATTAGGCATGGCGGCCAATACAAAAACGTCATTCAATCGACACCCTCGGCGTATTGCAAACCATACTTTTAAATTTGGTAAAGATAAGCTAAACAGCCGAACACGTGACCATATTTCATTCTCTCCTGGTTATGCTGGATGTCAACGACATCCATTTTCATTAGTTCGATTTCAATCGAAGAACTTCGTTTTTAAATATTCTTTTTTCCCCGAACTGTAACCTAGTGGAATAACCTCGACGTACTCATAGTCACGGAAGATGACATTGACCAATTTCAGGCTCTTCTCGAGGTGTAGTTCCGCTGTTATTTTGCACCTCTAAAGGCTTGTATGTGTGTTGCTTTACTGTGTAAAGCTCTGATATTTTTCGTTGGTATTGGCTGCTGTATTACCTTACATTGCCTTAATTTATTGTGCGTGCTAAGAGAACTTCTGATATGTTATTTCTTTACCAACCTGCCAGAACCTGTCATTGGGGTTACCAACATTGTAAATAAATAAATAAATAAATAAATAAATAAATAAATAAATAAATAAATACTGCTGACCGCACTGTATGATAAGTGTTGTTAATTATACGAACATGCTGTTTCAAATTTCTTTATTGTCAAAGTACATTGCCAGTTGCGTCTATTCATGTGCTTTCCAATTTAGACATTCCCTTTCTTACAGAGACACGGTAAGTAACTATGTCCGCAATAGAAAAGTAAGTCTAGCATAAAACTGAATAAGTGAGACAAAAACATGTGCACAGAGCGGCGAAGGAACGCAGTTGGCTCGTTCAGTGCGTCTTCACAATCAGGCCAATGGAACCCATGCCGACGAACAAAGCCAAGCATTCTAGAGCAAGAATAATAGAGGCACAGAAAGACGAACCCTTTCGTCACGAAAAAACATTACAGGGAAGCCTTCATTACAACACGCCTCGAGCTATTCCTGCGACGAAAGCACTCATTTCCAGCCGGTGCTGATCATCTTGGTTAGGTCTGGTTCGCGCTCACCCCTAGGCATGTGAGGAGGATAGAAAACTGCTGGCTTGACATGGTACTGCGGCTCGCTGATTTACCTCAACTGTTTACTTTAGCCTAGACAGTTTACACGACCCAGTTAAGTTAACTGCACCGTACGTCGCGGAAGTGCTTAACCAAGTCCATGTCCTCGGTGCGCCGGGTTAGTTTACATTCGCCCTGAGTCTTTCGCAGTTGCTTTGTTCCTGAAGAAAACATGACATGTGTATGCTGCGGTTAGGTAGACCTCCTGTACTCTTCGTGCCTTTTCATTCTAGCGTTGAAGGGCTCGACAGACACAGCAAGCTACAAAGGCACCTTAGAAAATATTTATTTAGACTTAGGAGTGCTATCAGCTTCTGCTGATGCCACTCCCAAGTCTGATATTTTCGCTGACAATTTTCAATATTTCTTTTCTTTTTTTTTTCGTGCTATCCATTCCCACCTAACATCACGTTCGTTTTATCACCAGTGACTGTGCTCTGCACGTTGTTTAATGTAGGGTAAACGAATCAGTGAATAAAAGTAGCTTGTGACACCCTTGGTCCCCGCGTCACTGAGAAAATGGCGTCGGATACCGCAACTAAACCATGGAAATGATTTCACACGCAGTTCTCAGGTGCCGTGCATGGCCAAAAGCAAACATATTTTTTAACAAAGGAAGCAAACAATGAAATACTTTTATTGCACTCCCGCACTTCTTATTCAACGCGCAGAGGGTGTTTAGGATATATCTACTTTTCTTTTTCATTCAGCTGTTCTGTCAATCCACCTCCGACCATGCCACCGCGAGTCAGTTTTCAATACCACCATATGCTAACCTTCTCTAGGAATTCTTTCATTTTTTTCTTTCTGCGCCCTTCGGTAACTTTTGTACGTCGCAGGCACGTGATTTTTTGCCAAGCTCCCGCATTGTTAGCTCGGCAGCATCCTTCACAGAATTTTGTCCAGGCTACGCAATATATTGGTATGACTCACGTTCTCATTACTCAGCCTCGTGCTCCATTGTGAATTATACTATATACGGTTGAACAGTATTCGTTTCAGCACTAACTTGCGCAAAGGAGCGCGCCTACCCGTACAGCACATGCAGCGGCGTCTCGCCAGTGCTGTCAAATGTCGGGCGCTTTATTTAGCTCAGGACGCTGCGACACCGCCGACAGAAATTTAGCATTCCCTTGCTTATGAGACAACAGGGCAACATCTCCATCGCACTGTCAAGCTTCTTCTTTGTAACACGACGCCAACTGAAAATACAGGTGCAGTCCCAATGCTACGGTCTCCAATAGAGCAATAACGACGTGAAGTGAGCTATATATATATATATATATATATATATATATATATATATATATATATATATATATATATATATATATATATATATATATATATATATATATATATATATATATATATATATATATATATATATATATATATACTCGGCTGCAGATCCGAACGTCGCGGGATCGAATCCCGGCCGCGGCGGCTGCATTTCGATGGAGGCGAAATGTTGAGGCCCGTGTGCTGTGCGATGTCAGTGCACGTTAAAGAACCCCAGGTGGTCGAAATTTCCGGAGCCCTCCACTACGGCGTCTCTCATAATCAGAACTGGTTTTGGGACGTTAAACCCCACAAAACAACATTATATATATATATATATATATATATATATATATATATATATATATATATATATACGCACACACACACACCTGACGTCCGTTAGGGCCGCGTGAGGGTACGGAATTCACAACCTCCGCATTACACGAAGGTTGTGCAAGAGAAACAGCCATGAAGTACTATTATTGTTGTTGTTTTGGTTGGGTTTAACGTCCCAAAACCAGCTCTGATTATGACAGACGCCGCAGTGGAGGGCTCCGGAAATTTCGCCCACCTGGGGTTCTTTAACGTGCACTGACATCGCACAGCACACGGGCCTCAACATTTCGCCTCCATCGAAATGCAGCCGCCGCGGCCGGGATTCGATCCCGCGACCCTCGGATCAGCAGCCGAGTACCACAGCCACTAGACCACCGTGGCGGGACTGAAGTATTATTATTATTATTATTATTATTATTATTATTATTATTATTATTATTATTATTATTATTATTATTATTATTATTATTATTAGGTATGGTAACGTAAAGCACAAAAGGACACAAAGGGAAGAAGAAAGGCGCGAGCTGGCAACTGCCACCGAGTGAGGCACGACGCCTGCTTACTCTTTCAGGAGATGGAAATAGATATAAGTGAAAAATGAAAGGAGGGAGAAAATTAGGGTAGAAAAAAGAAAGAAAAGAGGAAGATAAGTATAGCACAACGTAACAACATACAAGGAAGAAGACAGGACACCACAGGCGCTTATAATAATGTGCAGGGGATTTTCGGAACCGCAGGAGTAGCGGTATCGACAGAATTTCTTGGGTTCTTCGTCATTCACGAGCACTGCAACAACGGTAACAAAAAAAAAAACTAATGTAGAAGCTCAATGTGAAAGTAGACGAGTGAGCATTCCCTTCATGAAAGCTTTTTTGAAGGTTACTCAAAAAGCCAGTTTCCTATTGAGGGGATTACGTTTGCGTTCCCCTTAATATACACTAAAGGGAATGAAGAGAAGAAGTAAAGCAAAGCGTGAAACTATCTCCTCGTAAGGTTTTGTAACATCTGACGAATAGAGCTTTGGGCGTTTCTAATTTTCACTGGAAGTAGCTTATAGTCTATAGCCCGTTCGGTACCGAAAAAAATAAATTGGATTTGGAGCCACTCGGTGAAACCGTAAGCCCCCGGAGAAGGAACTCTCGCGTCTTTTTTTTTTTTTTGTTACGCATTCTCATTTTTTCTACTTAGGTCTAAATTCCTGCACTGCTGCCTTTGAATTTGAACGTCAAGGGAGTCCATAGGCCAGGAAGACTTTCTCAGATGGGTGTCTCTTTTATGCATTTGTTCCAATTCCTCTCATGCAATTACATGTTTTTATGAAAAAGCTTCGATTTCAAATTAGATTACTTGGTCACTCAGACGTGCTGCCGTGCAACTGTGACGACAAGTGAATAACCCCAAAAACCGCACTTTTTCTTATCCCTGATGGGAACACTACGAACCAACATTACTTGCGATGCCAGCGCGGATTACGACCTTACGGTTTGCAGGAAACGTCGTTTCTTCTTTTTTTTAATAATGTTTTTATGTTCACAACGTGGTTTATTCATTTATGTATTTCTGGAGTTTTACACCCCAAAACAAGGGTATGATTACGAAAGACAGCGTAGTGGAGGGCTCTGGAGATTTCGACCACCTGGGGTTCTTTACAGAGCACTGACATCGCACGGTACACGAGCCTCAAGATTTCGCCTCCATCAAAATGTAGCCGCCATGTACACAATGTGGTGCAGCCCTAGGCGGACTATGACTGCAATTCGCCTGAACACAACTTCAATCTGCTGAATTGGTTACATTATCCTCCACGTTGGCCGCGTTCAGATGATCAAATAGAAATCATGAAACGCGCGCGGGAGATAAGCGAGTTAAAAAGTGCAATAAAAAATTCTATGCTCCTGCGTAGACACCGTTAAAGCACTGAGCCTTCACCTTCCCTTCGACCACTAGGGTATCCAGGTGTCTTAATTTTGTGCTGTTACGTTCTAGGACGTGAGTCTGACACACTCCATAGCGGCCGCATTTCGATGGAAGTGAAATGAAGGGCACCCGTGTAATTAGATTTCATGACACCTCAGTAAAACCCAATCTAATTCTGAGATCTCCACTACGCCGTGTCCCATAATCCCGTCCAAGATTTGGCACGTAAATACCGGAATTTAAGCTGGGACATTAAACCACCCTTTTCGAACCTCTTTATTTTCTTTACATTTCTGTTTGCGTGCACGTGCTACACCCGAAATATTGCTGAAGCTGAAGAAGGCGCAGAAAGGAGCGCGAGAGCAGTAGAAGAAGAAACTGCGCGAGACGACCAGGGTCTTCGATTTCGGCAACCCAGTTCCTTCTACTTATCGGTTGCCCCTTTTGTACCTTACAGCAACCAGTGATGGATCCTGAGCCTCCCTCGCACGCGACCGAGGCCACCGGTCGTAGCAAGACGGCGAGGCGGCACGGAACGATCAATGCGCACAAGGAACACCCTGTCGCCGAGGAGGACCAGAGCGCGACTGCCACGGCAGCTGTAGAGCCTGTCGGCGAGGCTTCCGAGCACAGCAAGGAAGCTGCTCCTTCCGGAAAAGAGACTCAACCGCAAGAGGGGGACGCGACGTCTCTCGGGCGGAGCTCTCATCACACCCTCGATGACCGCATTGAAGGCATTAACGTGTCCAAGCCAAGCGTCGACGGAACGCACTCCGCGTCGTCGGCGAATTCCGTCACACCGAGGGCCGAAGAAAAGGCACCGGCCGAGGAGCTCCCCACACTGGCCGTTCAACACGAGCAGAAGCCAGGCGCTGTTGCACTGGAGGAACCTTCTCTGGTGCCTGTGCAAGGTATGCATTTCCCTTTTTATATAAATGAACAGGGGAAAATGTTTTGACAGTTTTCGTTCACGGCTTTACTCGAAAGGGCATTTCGAAAGAAGAAATATACTGTGGAAGAAAAGAATGCAAGGGCAGTCGCGACAATAACTCCGGGAACCATTGTATTCAGCTTTCACCGTAATTTCTTACTTACGCGATATGATTAAACTAAGCTAGTTAAGTAAGCTAAGTATGTGGATATTGTAACAAAACCGCACACCAGCTTAGAAGCTTTGACATAAATTCTCGAGCTTTCTCTGAGCTAACCTCCCCATTGGTTTTCTGGAAGGGAAGTTCGGCCGGCAGTCAACTGTCTCTCATCGTTAATTAGCACGACTTCCTGGTACATTATGATCCATTGGCAAGCCCTATTTGATAACAGTTTATGAAAACTGTACTTCGCGAAACAGCATAATATAATTGACAGGGTTCTACGTGCCAAATCCACGATGACCCTTACGAGACACGCCCCCATCTAAATGTGGCCGCCGTCGCCGAGATTCAACTAGTCCGCCACTGCGACTTTAGCAAGCCAACACCTTGCCTGCCCAGCCACCACGGCGGGTTCCACAGAACAGTACGAAGCTATGTTCCCTGCAGTCCGTGTGCTATAGTCAATAACACCGCGTCGGTGGAAGCAGTCATTAACGATTGTGTTCGCCAATTGTTCCACACTTTCGCAGGTCTACCTTTGATGAGGTCGGTGCCGCGTTTGTCCCAAGTAACCACGGGCGATGTGCACCTGAAGATCCAAGACGCGAGCAGGGTATCTCCCGTCATGCCCAGCTCGGATCGGAGTACGGCCCGGTTGACAACGGAGCGAGGCAGCTACGGCAGGCTGGCACCGCCAAGCCACTTCCAGCCGATACCCGTGCGTGAGCTATGCGCTACATGAGCATTTACAACATTCCACTTAAAGACTGAGCGGTGTCTCGTTCTGAGTCGTGATAAGTAAGGGTAGAAAACAGCCAAGTTCGATTTGACATTAACGCAGGTCCAGAAGCACATGACCCGGTGCGACATCTGTCTGTCAAAAGCATTCATTCCTTGACTTGCGACTGCATAAAAAAAAAAAAAAAGCTGAGCTTGCTTACGTTGCGCGTCATTACGACCATGCAACGCGCGTAATTTGCGCCAAAACGGTCAAGTGGACGCGACTGCTTCAGTGCGTTTAGCCTCAAGTTATCTACACTTATCCGAAGGCAGTAGATAACTCCCGGAAAATTACTTGAAAAGCACTTTGATCACTGTTTCATATCGCGACGATTACTGCTATCCAAGCAGCCTACTTAACTTCAAGAATACGTTTTACATGTATTCTTATAAGAATACTGTGTTATAAGAATGACTATGTTCTTTCTATCATTTAACCATTTTCATTGACGTCATACTATGAGCCAAGAGACAAAAATTCACAGCATATCTGCGGAGTGAATGATCATGAGTGGACGAAGCTCCGGAGGTTCATCGTAGATCGTGCCGAGTTCCGGATTAATTTAGTTAATGCGCACGCTACGAATCCTTATGGTTCAACTACGCACAAGTGAAATCTCCCACCGGCACTTCATTGCAAGTCAAGATCCAGTGCCTATATATATATATATATATATATATATATATATATATATATATATATATATATATATATATATATATATATGGGTGGCCGTTGAACGGTTCTCCAGCGCGAGCAGACGGTATTTTTCAATCAAGATGGTGATGATGATGATGATGATGATTGTGGTTCGGTTAGGAAAGGACGCTAATTTCTGCAGCCCATGTAGGGAGCACGGCTAAGCGTCCGTGAGGGTGGGGGAAAGGGAGTGAAAGAGATAGAGAGGAGAGAAAGGCCGTAGTGGAAGGCTCCGGAAATTTAGACCACCTGGGGTTCTTTAACGTGCACTGACAATGCACAGTACACGGGCCTCTGGCATTTTTGCCTCCATCGAAAATGCGACCGCCGCGGCCGGGATCGAACTCGCGTATTTTGGGTGGCAGCCGAGTACCGTAGCCACTACACCACCGCGGCGCACAGCTTCAATCAAGAAACTCGCTAGAAGACGCTGCCTGCGTCAAGCTTGTCTCTCGCGTGTGAGGGCGCGTTCTCCTTCTTTGCGAGATGGTAGCGCGTTCATCGAAGAAAGAGCGTTTCCATAGTCAGCGCGCGCCTTTTGCTCTCTCTCTCTCTCTCACACAAGACAGCAGATGGAAGAGTGAGAGAGCTCGCGCGCCGGGAGGCACGCGCCGAGGGCGCGCCTCCCACACGCGCCCTCCTAGTAGCGTGTTCCTAGTAGGTAACGCGCTACTACAACGGACGGACAGAGCCAAACCGTAAGGAGCTTCGCCCCTAAAAATCCACGGCCAGATGATGATGCTCACTTATATTTCTTTAACGTACGTCCTTGTTTCCGAAATATAGTTCTAGATAGAAAAATGGTTGCGGAAGAATATTTTCGTCTCCGTATTAACCTAGCGAAAAGCTCTCCAAACTTCCCCGTTAGCTTCAGAGAACGGTGAACCAAGCATAACTAACAGCACATTCCTGCTGGCGGCGCTTCAAACAAGTGCACGTTCCTTCCAGGTAAATCCGCGTCCGACGCTGCAGCCGTTTGCCGTGGCCATCATCGGTGCGCACATGACAACCTCCATCGGAGTGAGCCTGCTTATGGTGGTGATCTTCGCCAAGAGGTCCGGGCTAGCAGGGGACGTTTGCCGGTCGCTCGAATGCCGCGAGTACGCCAAGCTGCTTGCGTCTTCCATCGACACCACCGTCAGTCCTTGCAACAGCTTCACACGCTTCGTGTGCGGCAAGTGGGAGCGAAACAACGAACTCAGTGTGCGCGAGACATTGTACGAGAGGGCTCTGGACCGCATGACGAGGCACTTGTTGACCATCGACGTGCCTTCCTCGGGACAGAACAGCGTCCAGAGGGCCGCCGCCGTGTACCGCAGCTGCCTGAACGTGCTACAAGGCAAATCGGACGAGGTCGCTTCCGTCAAGGGGGCTTTGAGTGAGGCCGGAATTGTGTGGCCCAGGCATGCGGATCCCAATCATGTCGACCTGGTGCACACACTCATGTACACCTCGCTGAGGCTAGGGTGGGACGTCGTGCTTCGACTGGTGCCTCGCTTGTCCGAAGAGCGCACGACGCTGCTCCTGAACCCCGGCAAGGCCTTCCGGCACCTCGTGCAGCGGCGACCAAACGTGGGTTCCGCCTTCGACGCCTACTTCAACGCCCTGAAGAAGGCTTTCGGAAGCGGCGGTAACGACGAGGCTAACATTTCCGAAAGCGTGCTCGTCGAAGACTTCATTCGCCGCAACCTGACCACGACCTACTTGCTCCGAACGCCACGCCGAGTGCTCTCCGAAGCGACGTACGCGCCCCTAGCAGGACATCGCTGGAAGGCAGCTCTCAGCAACCTGACGCTGAACGTTCGGAACTTGGAATTTGTGACGACGGCGCACGAGTACGTGGTCCAATTCCTCACCCTTTGGCAGACGATGGGCGAAAAGCAAGCTCACTACTTGACCTCGTGGGCAGTGGTACAAGTGGCCGCTCTGTACGCGAACCGCGAACTCATCTTCAGCTACCACGGCGGCAGCACGAGGCGTGCGCTAGTCTACCACGGCGCCTTTTGCGTCGGCACCGCGTACGCCTTTTCTCACCGGGCAGTGCTCCTGCATTACAGCGCAGAGGTTACGCGTGGCAACACCCGCGCCGACGCCGAGCGCCTGGCAGCTACCGTGGTCGACGCGCTCTTCCGCCGTCTCGCTTCGTGGCCACTCTACAGGGAGGGCATCCAATTCATCAATCAGTGGTCGACGCTGTCACAGCATTTTCTTGGCTTTGACATTGATGACAAAGCGCCCGGCGTCGTTGGATACGACATGACGACGAGTTCGTTTGTCGACAACTGGAGAAAGTCGACGCTCCTATCAGACAACTCGAACGACTCGACCATCATCGACGCCCTCAGCTCGCTCACGCTACTCGCCCTGTTCCACGAGGCCCACTCCTTTCAGCTATTGCCAGTGGCTCTGTCATTTCCGCTATTCGACGTC
The DNA here is from genome assembly GCA_013339685.2 of Hyalomma asiaticum. Lineage (NCBI taxonomy): Eukaryota > Metazoa > Arthropoda > Arachnida > Ixodida > Ixodidae > Hyalomma > Hyalomma asiaticum. The sequence goes on along the minus strand of CM023484.1, from coordinate 40,128,534 downwards.
GGCCTCGTGGCGGCGGTAAACTACGGCGGGCTTGGTGGTCACGTCGCCTCGGCGCTAGGACTGCTGCTTGAGGAGGCTTACAGCTCTGCCTACGCCGGTGTCGCCGCCAGCGGCCGTTTCGGAAACCTGACCGCATGTATCACTGCGCACTCTGGTCAGCAGGATTCCAAGGCCACTATGGCTATGGCACTCACGGCGTCCGCTCTTTTTCACGCCTACGTACACGAAGATCCCCTTCCTGCCATTGTACCAGGCATGGAACGATTTACTGGCACCCAAATGTTGTTTGTGTCCCTCTGCTTCGCACTCTGCGAAAGCAGCCATACTACCACGGAGACATGCGACTCGGCGCTGCGCAACATCGCGGCCTTCACCGACGCCTTCCAGTGCACTAAGCATGCGCCCATGAACCCGTCGCATCGCTGTGAAGTGCCTTGACTGCGACGCCGTCCAGCCCGCAATAGCCAGTTTCCCTCCGCAGCAGCGGAGGGAAACTGGCTATTGAAACGTGATCGGAGGGTGTCTTTTATTAACGTAAATTTCCGCATATTTTGCTTTCCGCATATTTGCATATTTGCTTAAATACAGTGCGCATGTTTGCTTAAATACAGTTGACTTTTACGTTGAGCCATGCTGTGTCGCACTACGTCAACTAATTCTGTCATAGCTGTTCGTGATTGGCCGGCCGTATTTTAGCCCAGGCGTTACGCAGTTGAAGTCAATGGCATGTTGTTGGAAAGTATTGGGGCTTGGCGTACAGCAATACATTTCAGTACCTTCCAATACTTACCCGTTAGTAGTGCTTGCGCGTTAGCGAAGTGATAAGCTCGCCCGGTTCCCAACTGAACATTGTGACAAAGAACCCTAGCCAAGGATATGTGGGTGTTCGCCACAGGGGGTTTCATATATGGGGCAGGAGCCTGCTATACACTCGGAAATGTATTAAAAAGGCACAAGTCCTCGCGTATGTCGTCGAGAATGACGACTTTAATTCCGACACGCCTACTCTTTCACTTAGGTCCACTAAAGCCTTTCAAAGTGCTCCATAATGTATGTCAGTAGGTTAATGTAAACCTTAATGATTGACAAAATGCACAGCAGGTATTTGGTCAAGCAGGCATAAATGCTGCAGACGTATAGGACAAGCCGTTAATTTTTGTTTTATACATCGCAGTTTTATACACCACGGGTCGCTAGCGTGGGTGAATTCCAATGAACACAACTTAACATTCATCTAGACATATCCTTACGTTTGTCAAATACCATCTGTTCCTCTTGTGCGGAGGTCGCCTTGTTTTATTGTATTTTAAGCTAGCATTTATTCTCACTAGGTTGAATTAGTAGCACCTAAGACGTAACAAAAACCTTCGGCGTCCTTGCCCTAGCACTTCAAGAATGCTGAGAAATGATATCTCTTATCAAAGAAATATTTATTAGTTTGGCAGTCCATGGGCTTCTATTCTGCATCAGTTCCAGCTTTAAAAACTTAATGTTTTGTCTTTCGTTCATACGCACGCATCTGTACATTCCAAAACAAAGAACGCTCATTTACCAAACGAATTTGACTCTCACGGCTGGCTTCCTTGTCTCTTATGATCTCTGAAAGTGCAGCCCCGGCTCCCTTTTCCGACACCACTATTTTGTCTAGATATGGCTTTCTTAAATTCAGGGCCAATAAGATTGTTTTACGGCATCTTTTCAGTCGTTATTTGTCCAAGTGCGTTATTCTTTAACTCTACATGGTTGTACTCTCTATGTTAAAAAAGGGCTGCCTTCTCTCTTCCTTGCGCTTTTCCTGACGTCAATATAACCAGGAAGATCACTGCGCCAGCTTCCAACATTTTTTATATCTCTCACTGTCCAACAGCTGGCGCAAACCTCTCCACTGAGACGTTCATGGCATTGTGATTATTGGTGTTGTGGTATTTCGTACCTTGTTGTGGCTGTTCGCCATATTTACTTGCTCTTCTTGCTGTCCGTATTGCTTGCTGTTCTCACCTCATGGTTTCCTTTTTTCCACTAAGGATGTTTTAACGTGCCTTGTTGAATGGTGCCTTTCGTTCGGTAGGTTACGGTCTTAAAACGCTTCCTTGTTTGTTTTTTAGGGGCGAAGGTCCTTAGGGCGTGAGTCTGTCCTTCCTCCGATGTAGTATGTAGCCACCTGTAGTTTTATGAAGTGCTCACTAGATGGCGTGATGGCGCTGCGGTGCTCGCTTCATTCAGATGTATGGGAATGCGTAGTATGGGAGTCTGTCTGTCCGTCCGTCCGTCCGTCCGTCCGTCTGTCTGTCTGTCTGTCTGTCTGTCTGTCTGTCTGTCTGTCTGTCGGTCGGTCGGTCGGTCGGTCGGTCGGTCGGTCGGTCTGTCTGTCTGTCTGTCTGTCTGTCTGTCTGTCTGTCTGTCTGTCTGTCTGTCAGTCCGTCTATCTGTCTATCTGTCCGTCCGAGCGCTACGGTGCTGCTTAGCTAGTAGGTGAATTGATCAATAGATGGCGCAGAGGCGCTCGCTGCGTGCTCAAGTGTGATAGGAGAGCGCTAGATGGAGACAAAGTGTTTGTCACGTCTTTGATGATGTGCTAGGCAAGATTCACGGAAGATTCACGGTTTTTACCCATGAACTTCCGGAGCTTCGCCCACTCATCATCATTCACTCCGTGGATATGCGTGGATTTTTTGCTCTTGCCCCGGTTCATATTACTCTTCGCTTTTTTTTCCTTTTTGCATTATCCGCACCACTTCACTGAATGTGATCTCAGAGTTTCAACTGGAGCATCCATCTGACAACCGTTTCCCCATAAGATGCCCCCGGGTGGGACTAAGTTTCCTAGCTTTCCATCGTCCTGGATCGCCGGTAGGAAGCAATCCATTGCTCCCTTTGGCTACGCACTTCTTTACAGTTCCCTAGAGGCATCAGTCGTATTTAGGCCGCATATAGCCAGGATAACATCTATAATGAGAAAACGCTGCCAAAGGATATTTGCGCGGGCACAATGGCGGTCACCGCGACTCAACGAATGCACACAGTTGCAACACATTAGCACCTGTAATACGTTCTAATCACCGCCAAGTGCATCGTAAGGAAGTGCTGCCCGAATTTATCAACAGAAAAGTCCAGTGCGCTCCCGAATATTTTGAGTGAAATCGCATCCGCTTGTAGCTGGGTGATTTCACCAACACCATGTACTGTCTTTAGCGGGTTTCTGGGTGCGTAATACCTTTTTTTTTTTTTTTGCCAAGAATGCGATTCGCTATCACGAGGCTGCGCTCATAAAGAATAAGCATTTAAGAAGGCTCGGAGTATCGGAAACACTAATCTCTTTTCAAACTTCGTGGATACCATTAGGACAATGTCAGGTAGCCGTCTAATCACGAATATTACCTCATCAATTACACTCCTCTTCATTATATCACTCTACTCCTTGTTAGAAAACGTTCGTCGTGGGAACTGGTTAGCTCGGCCACGGTCTCCTGGCGATTCAAGTACGCTGGTCTAATTGCGTGAGGATAAATTATAGTGTCGAAATAATCCCACCCCGCGTAATCGCAGCGTTAGAGCATCGTTAACGCGAAAGCTTGTTAGAAAGCCGCGCTCAACGCATTAACGCTATTTTTTTGTGCGCCTAAAGCCCTTGTCCTATAAGCGGCTTGTTCATTAGTGACCGTACGCTTTCACAACTATCTTATTTTTCTAAAAACCTTCTGAAGGAAACAACTGAACCTGTTTGCATTGTGTTTGGCAGCTTTCAAAGCCCATGTTATCGGAGTCAATCAAGGTTAAAATTTCAGATCTTCGGCGTCATCATTCAAAACAAATTAGCTTCAACAAGGACAATTTCACTGATTTGATTTGTTGGATTTTACTTACCAAAAGCACGGTATGATTATGAGAGACGTCGTAGTGCAGGTCTCCGGAAATTTCGACCACCTGGGGTTCTTTAGCGTGCACTTACATCGCCCAGTACACAGACCTCAATATTTCGCCACCACCGATATGCAGCCGCTGCGACAGGGATTCGATCCCGCGAACTTCGGATCCGCGGCCGAGTGCCATAGCCACTAGACCACCGTGGCGTGGCAAGGACAATTTCACTCACGAGGAAACGACGCAGCCATCTGTATGACTACTCTCCTCCACACTAAGCAGTTTCAGATGTTTCAGATTAGGCGCCTTACGCAAATCAGCTTCTTTTGTCTCCCAACCAACAGTTCGCAGAATCAGTTTCGAAGTACTTTAGTGTTGACTTTAATGAACGACTGAGTAGGTGCAGAAGCGTGAGATTAAAGAAGAGTTGTTCAGCTGTTAAACCACGGATCAACTTACCCTGCACTGAAGACAGTGGACTGTCTTCAGTGCAGGTTAAGTTGATCCGGGTTTTAATCTCGCATCACAATGGAGGAGCAGTTGGGTTGCCGCAGCAAAACTTCCAAACCAGCACAGAGATAAAGTTGCTGTTTTTACCCCAGTCCGCTGTATAGCCAGTGAGAGAACTTCGTTGCGGTTAGCGCAACGCGTTAACAAACGTATCAGAAAAGGTAGGCTGTCCATTTTTAGTACGCGACTGGTGGCGACGACATACGCTTTCAACGGGCGGAATGCTAGTTTACCCCTGCTTGCGTAGCTGCGCATTCGCTGAAATACACGTACCTTTCTATAATTATGAATTGTGTGCCTGTCGCAAAGCAAAACACTTAGGGGCGTTGCAATACGCATCGATCTCTCAGCTGTTTCTATTGTTTATGTGTAATCATCTGCATAAGTTACCAGTCGCGTACAAAACGCGGTGCTCATAGAGAGTAAGATGGGGGGGACAAAATCAAGAAATTCGCAGGCATCAAATGGGATCAACTCGCGAAGGACAGGCTAGTATGGAGAGGATTGGGAGGGGCCTTCGTACTGCAGTAGACATAAGAGATGATGATGATGTAAAGTTCTGAACCAACGCAATAGATATGTACTGCTTTTTGAACACTGAATGATTTTAGATAGTACCGTTCCAGACGTGCACAGCAGCCGTTAATGTCTCCATACGTCTTGTACTAATTTATTGGAGAAGAAGAGTCTGAAAGTAAGCGGCCTTCATCTCTCTGGCATTAAAACGTCCCATAATTGCAATGACTCAACATTTTATTGCCAGTCTTATCAAATTATCGACATACAAAAAAAAAAGGATTTTCACAGACTAATACAAGAGTGCCCATTATGGTCTGCGTTCTTTCGTTCTTCAGAAATTAGGGACTCGGCTGCGTATATATTATGCACGACAGCCAATCCACTGTGGAGCGCTTAGCCGCCTGTGTTTATGAATATTTGCAGCAGAATGGCACGGCGTTGGTGTTTCAATTTTATATAAGCACACAGCAGAACCCCTGAGCAACTATACGCTATGCATCACAAGAGTACTGCACTCGTCCGCACTTCCGCGTTAGAAGCATTACAAATGGCCGCAAGGCGCATAGCAACCGCTTTTCAGAGCGTCTATAGCTTGTTTCGTTAAAGCAGTTTACGAAATGATCGCGTCGTTAAGAGGTTAATTTTGCGTCTCCAGAGAACACTTCGCCAACTTCGCGCGCATTTTGTTGGGGTTGGTAATTAGGGATCTCGCCAGCACCTCCCGCCTACTTCCAAAATGGCCCCAGGGGACCCTTCATTAAGCAACACACCCCCCCCAACCTCTCCCCCTTCCCCCATCTCCCCCTTTTTTTTTCCACCAACCCAACAAGAAGAACCTGTGCGTACCACCAGCACACGTGTATAGTTAAACGCGCGTGTTCGCGGGAAAAAAATAGTTAGTGATATTTTACCAACATTTGAACGGGCTATTATTATATTCAAGTAATGGTCATGACATTGGTACTAACAGGCAGTGGCATCGAAGTGGTGGCAGCTAAGGCTTAGTGTACATTTTGATTGTTAGTTTCGGTTTGCTTTCATGTGCTGTTACGAGTGCTGATCTTTCACGGTCGCTTTATATTTGGAGGCGTACGATGTCGGCTGTAAAAGTGAAAACAATTCTTGGCGGTAAACTTCGTACAAAAACCAGCCCTAACGCGATGGTACTTGCCCTCTTTTCTACTATGCGGGGCGGTGAATTCCATGTGCTCTCTGTGCGGACGGCGCGGTCCGGGCGTTTGACTTAAGTTTCATTTCACCCATATTATACACCCATCTCTCGTAGCAAGAGAGTGCATTTGTGGATATATTCTGTTCAACGAAAAAAACAGACCGGAAAACGAACAGTGGAAATACTGTAGAGGGTCAGAGATTTTTGTTTTGAACACGAGCGCACGTGGCCTCAATGCGTTAAGCTTCTTAGGCTTTCGAGTCACGCCGGGATCTGCAGATGCTCTTTATTTTGCCGTCGCCCAAGAAAAAAGGCGACCAGACACGTCTGATTCCTCAGCAAGAGTTCGTTCTATGCGACAAATAGGGGTCTTATAGTTCGACCTGACAGACAGCGTGCATGGATGCCTAGTAGGCTCTTATTTGGAAGCAAGGATCTTGCATCGAGCGATAGGGCGCCGAAAACAAAGGCCCTCAGGGTCGTCCTATGAATAATACATGCCACGCAAAATGGTGTTTTATCTGTGCTTTTAATTTTTCAGTTCAAGGTTCCGATCAACACACTTTCGTCACCGATATAATTGACAGTAAGTCAAATCCATGCTGTCGGCCTTTACATCTGTTTCGAAATGTTGTTAAGCTATGTTATTTGTGGAATGTTTTATATGCGAAGCAGCTTATGGTCGAGCCTGTTCGAGCGAGCGCTTTTATCTCTTGGACTACAGCGCTGCTAGCGGTCTCCACTCAGACTAGAGCACGCACCGGACTGGAGCCAGCGCTCTACCGCAGAGCCATCTAGTGAAAGCTCCGAGTACTAGCGGGGCACTGGCTACGCCGACGCTTACGCCGAGGGACCAGCCCTCGTTCGTAAGCTGCTTCGCATCTAAAAATTGCTCATATTGCTCATACCGCCACGGCAATCCAGCCGGTATTGGCAAAAGAATGTCTTCATGCGTGTAGATGCGCGGGAGATAAGGCATCTTTCACTATTCTAGTTCGCTAGGTATCGTGGAGGGCTGTGACACGCCGCTCGACTCGGGAACGGGCGCCTAAGAGCTGCTTCGCAAAATTATTGGGAACACTATGTTTATTGGGACATCAGTCAATCCATCTTGTTTTCTCGCTTATTTGTTAGCTGACAGCAAACAAGTTGGACATCGGTGTGTCTACTTTATAATATCTGTGTTGTTATAATATCGCCTGTAGAGCACTTACGTATGTGCACATAGATATGTTAAGGGCATGGTTAAGCCCAGCGAGTCAGTCTGTGCAGCGTCATGAAGGAATTCGAGGTTCTTTTGTAAATGGAAGCGCCTCCACTCCTCCCTTTCTACATCTGAAGCCCGCATTAAGATTCCTTAATTGCGAGCCATTCGACGCTGCACTTCTGTTTATTTAATGTTTCCTTCATATACTGCCTATGTATACGAAATATCCTCCCTCTTAATCGCGCTTAGTGCTCTCCAGGACTCAGGGTGAGCGCTGAATCCGTTAATTTGGCGACGTGTTGTTTAGTTCATCAAAATGATTTCGACGCGAGCCAAGGAAGCAAAAGTGTTCGGGACAGAAAAAAAAAACCGTTTCGATACTGGTTTTATATCTACTGCCTGCATATCTTAGCAGAAATACTGACGCTTGCTGTTAAGTAATGTTGCAGAGTACTCCAGCGCAATTCTGGCCGTAAGCACACTTTGTGTGTGCTGCATTAAGTCAATTCGTTACTGGTTGGCAATGCAAGGCGAGAACAGTGTTCAGTGTCACATCAAAGCACCAGCATTTCGTTCGCGCTGTAATACTAAATCACCCCAGCCTACGCTCTCACCAGTCTCTCAGTTGTTCTTCTATCGCAATCCTTCCAGTGCACCCATTTGTCATGAAGCTCTTTTTTACTTTTGTCTGTTTTCCCGGTTACTTCCCACCATTACTTTTGTTTTGTTTTGTGTTTTTTTATGTAGCGATTTCGATAACTCTGCCCCCTGGAGAACAGACGACATGCCTTGTATTTCTTGTCGCCGCAATGTTCTGAACGGAAACAAGTCGTTCGTCTTCGCCCACGTCAGCCACAGTTCAGATTTTCTTCGTCTTTTAACCTATTCCTCGATTTCTGTCCTTTTCGTTCTGTGCGTATCTCCGCTGCCACGATTACATTTTGCGTGTTCTGATTTCTACTCCCAATGTTATTTCGCTCGCTCTCTCCTAAATTATTTTTCCTTACCGCAGGTCCGCAAAGCATTTCTTCACCCCGCAGCAGACCTCCTTCGTGCAGCTCAAAAATGATCAAATAGACTATTGTGTAGCAATCATCGCGCAGTAAAAGCGCGCATTTGTGTTCGATGCATCTGAGTGCGCAGATACTGCGATATACTTGTCTTTAGGGGATAGACATGCCATTCCTTTCTGATGTCTGGTGTTCATTTTTCTTAATTGATTTCTGGGGTTTAACGTCCCAAAACCAAGCTATGATTATGAGAGACAGCGTAGTGGAGAGTTACGGAAATTTCGACTTCCTGGGGTTCTCTAACGTGCACTCACATCGCACAGCACACGGGCCTCAACACTTCGCTTCCATCGAAATGCAGCCGCCGCTACCGGGATTCGATCCCGCGACCTTCGGATCAGCATTCGATCGTTAACTTATAATAATAATGAACCAGGCGCCACGAACGCCTCGGACGTTCGTGGAGCCTTTTATATCAGGCCAAAGTCACAAAGCTTCCACTTTTGGCTAGGGAATGCGCGAAATAGTCGGAAGGTCAGCATTCAGTCACGTGTGGCTGATAGCCGCACATCCCTGGCCGAGGAATGCGGCCAAGTCTCACACCGGATTTCATTATCGCTAACCGGGAAGTATATGATAAGGATATCAGGTTTTTGATTCAATGACCTATCAGCCACGTTAATCACAAATTTGTTGCCTTCCATGCCAATTTTGGTATGTATCGATTCAATAAAATGTGACGTAGAGCTTCTGCTTCCTCAGTTGTGGTGCCACCACCGGCGGGACGGGGCAGTCATATTCGATATTCCATGGTCCACATAAGACGCTCGCCTTTAATAATATAGGAGGCGCCACGAACGTCTTGCACAACAATAATTTTCGGTGGCAGCAGACTGAATAGGCAAGGCTGTCTCGCTTCGACCAGTGTGAGTGAAATGCACTCGGGCCTTGAACAAAAGCACCACTTGTTTTGTTCACCCTAACTCATCATCACCATCAAAAAAAGAAAAAAGAAAGGACGTGTGGGACACATTTTGCTTCTTCGCCTGTAGGAAGAGATAGCTAGCAGGCGCCTAGGAGGACCCTAACTAAAGCCAGCCTGGCGATGCATTACGGCCCACTTTGCAGAACATGAGGCCGATCGATTCTATTGGAAATCGATCCATTGCTCGTATATAGATAGACCTCTCTTTCGAACACAGATTGTAGCTCTTTTTTAGATGTGTTGTTCACTTTCTTTAGTTTTTCTTTCATAAGTTAGCTACCTCCGTATCGTGCATTCACAGTATGGGCTGCAAACGAAAAATGGCTGCAAGTATACAAGTTCAAGGTCTTCAGTAATAAATACTCACGTTAGTTTAAAAACCAACACAGTGATGTCTGGATTCTAATCATGCGGGCCTAACTAGTTCTTATTTTTCGTAACAATTGGGAAGTTCCTATACATCATACAGATCGACGGGACACAATCTGCTCTATCCCGCCGATCACTATATATATAATATACATAGCGATAGGCGGGACACAGGGATCCCAGCTTATAGCCCATGCAGGAGTGCCGGACAAACTATTGCGTAACGGGTCTACACCTAATATAAAGATGCTACGCCATTATCAAATCCAGCAAACACGACCACGTTCGCTATTTGACACGCAAGAGCTAGTAAAAAGGACTCCTCTCTTTTTCCGTATAACGCACGGGCCAACGTCGCTTATTCATGAGAAGGCGCAGATAGGACACACCACAAATCGTGGCGTTTTCGGAGTGCGCTCGCCTCGCCCTTGAAGGGCGTGGGTTCTATTTCCGTCCTGACACCAAATTTCTGTTCACCTGCAATTTATTTGTTTCTCTGGCGTGTTGTCACTCTTTGTAAGTGCTATCGCCTTTCTTCGCTGCACGGTAAACGCTGCCAATGGGTTTTCTGCGACATCGGATCCTCAATGCTATCGCGTTAAAGTTCTAACAGAGTACTTATGCACCTACATTAACACCGGCTCAACCACCGGGCAGTGTGAAGACATCTTCTTTTCGTCAAAGGAACTACAATGTTCGGTCGGGTTCATGGAAATTCAGGACTGCCAGCAGAACTTACCTACTACCACTGCGCAGGCATGTGTACAAGTACGAACGTCTTCGTGTTCTGCCGACCGAGAAAGAGCTGTTTGTACAGGCCGAAGAATGGTAGATGTTGGGCGCCTAGACAAAGTGACATGGAAGGCTTGCAGCTGTACATTCACCGCTTGAACGAGCACGAGCAGAATCGGGCACCCGAAGAACGACGGCAAGGGCACCGTTGTCCCGACTAGACCAAAAAAAAGAAAATAATAAGGAAACGACGTTCTTGCCATCAATGCGGGGAGCAAACAACTCGCATGTACGAGGAGGCAGTGGGTCCCCGGGAATCGGTAGGTCACTGAAGCAGCGCGTGTTCTTGAAGGCTAGCTTTGTGCAGCACTACGCGACACAAGTAGGCAGTCGAAGAAGACGGAAGTTTTTTCCCTAACGGAACACAAACTATCTCTGTGAAGTAATGCTATGTCTTGGTCATTGGCGTAAGCTTGTAGTTACTTGTGAACAAGTGCTTCAAGTTGTAGCTGTTCAGCATACAGGTGAATGCGCAGGTAAATGGTGGCACACTTTAGTTGATCCAGCAAGCCGCACAATGAAAACAAACAAAAAAAAACTGGCGACACTCGCTGTAAAGGCAGCTAAGCAGGGCCGGGAACAGAGGCCAGAGATGTATGCAGGACAACTAGCATTTTTTTGTGTAAACTTGCCGAAAACACCAGTGCAAACGCAACGCTGAGAAAATACTCTGAAGCACGCAAAAACCGGTGGGATTGCTCCACCGCGCTTATGTAACTCAAGCTTCCACGACATCTGTATCATTGTATATACACATTGGCACATTTATTTTCTTTTCGTTCATGAAGTAATGTCTTGCCCTCGTGCCCTTGATTACACACACAGAGAGAGAGAGAGCTTTCCTTTCAACTACCCGTCTTATTCGCGACAGTTGTGCGCTTAAAATTGTGCGGTGTTTGCCAAAATTCCCTAAGACTCTCGACTTGCTGGGTACTGTACTTGAGGAACTGTGGACAGGTACAGGACCTATGCTTCCTGTCCACAGCACCAGACGCCACATACTCAAAGACACGTGTATTACAGTTGCCCTACAGTTCAGTGTATCACAGACTGCTTATAACGTGTGTATCTACCACCTGATCCGCTGCCTATATTATGGGTCTTGCATGCAGTCACATTATGAAAACTTTCTCAAAGAGCGCACCGGAATTCGGCCCCAGTCAACCAGAAGCTGAGGTTGAGAAAAATTTGGCGCGAGAGTTGTGCGTGTTATGAAGTTCAGGTAGAAAGAAAGAAAGAAAGAAAGAAAGAAAGAAAGAAAGAAAGAAAGAAAGAAAGAAAGAAAGAAAGAAAGAAAGAAAGAAAGAAAGAAAACGCACACCGACATCAACTTGGCACAATTTTGCCGATATGGGAAGGGCTCCGAAATATTTTCTAATGTTCTGAGAACATCAAGAGGACATGAGTTAATGAAAATGCGATCAAAATAAGTAAATTCTGGAGTTTTATTATGCGCCAGGAAACTGTGTTATTGTGAGACACGCCGTAGCGGAGGACTGTGGATGAATGCTGACCCCTTGGCACTCTATAAGATCAACGCACTCTGAGTACACGAGCGAATTTTTTTGTATATTTCTTTGTTTGCACCTAGCCTGGGTCAAAATGCGTCTGCACTAATCAGGAATCAAACCTCTCTCGGTTAGCCTGTTAACGCCAAAGACACCAAGCTTCCACGCCGAGTTAAGGCAAGGCCAAGTGTTTACACATGCACCAACAATTGTATAACGGTATTAGCAATAGTTTAAAGCGATAAACCAGGAATGAAATTCGTAGACAACGCGTGCACGACATACGCATTATGCCTGCGCTGTGTGTACTACCGTGTACCAAAAGTGCGCGTACTCTCAATGCGAAATTTTTTCGACACGAGGAGCACGACCACCTTACATACGGAATCGTGACACTTGTCTACAACTTACAATAAAAATGAGATGAGATTTATTTTCAATGGATATCAGGCCACTGCGGTATCACTGAAAATGACTCCGCGGATAAGGCAAGTCGGACGTCAGGCGAAGACCGCCGTGTTCCAATTCCACTCTCAAAGACCGACGCTGCGAGACAGCTTCGCACTCTTGCGCGAACGATGTCCTTAACTGAGCACAATACCCCATACACAAGGCGTGCCAGACTGCACCGGCTAAACCCCTTGCTGCAACTAGGACCTCCGTCTGGTTTGAACCGACGTGAGGCTTCGCTTCTCTGCCGGTTGTGGTCGCGAGTGTCCTGCACGAACGCTTGGTGTGCGCTGATTTGAATGGCTGACAGTCCTGCGTGTGCTGTCTGCGGATGCGAGGAGACCATACTTCACTTGTTGTGTCACTGCCCACAATTAGAGCAACATAGACTGCCTATGACCGAGTCCTTCAAAAAGCTCGACGATCGTCCACTTAGTGAACAGACAATCTTGGAATACCGTCCCCATCGACTAGCGGCTCAAAAAGCAATGAAAGCGCTTTTGGGCTTTCTGAGTACGTCTGGCCTTACCGAGCGCCAGTGTCATTATACAGGACTGTCTTGTATGCATTCCCCCTCTCTCCTTCTCTTTACTTTTCTTTCCCTTCTCCCATCCCCCAGTGTAGGGTAGCCAACCGGACTCCTGACTGGTTAACATCCCTGCCTTCCCTTCCTTATTTCTCTCTTTCTCCTGGGTATACAGTAATTTTGCACGGGACTCTACGTCCCAAGTCGGGGGCGTCAAAATACGGCTGAACAATTTTTTTTACTCACTCAGCATTCGCAGTTTGTTTACGCGGCGCGATAATTTCACGTCAGCGAGCAAACAAGCGCTCTGCGTCAGACGAGGCAGTGTCCCTTTGTCGCAAATGACGCAGCATATTAGTCGCTAGGATGCGCCAAGGGGGTATTGTGCTTCAGCGTTGTAGCGTGAACGTAGTGCGGCGTCGCTATTGTGTGTGGAGAGTAACGTCGGAGCTGAAGTGAGCACACTGTGCAATCAATACACGTGCCATAAATCTGGGCGCCGTTTCGCTCGGAGCCCCCCTCTTCCGCAGCCGTCTATACGAAAGCACCCGCAGCTGCGACGACGATTACAAGGCCTTAGAGGATACCTGGAGCCCCTCCTCTCGACCTTCATAGAGGTATTGGTCAAAGATATAAGATGCCCCACCTGAACTCGACAGATCGAAAACTAGTCATCCTCCCTTTCATGCGTGCAATTCGCATCGAATAAAAATGATTACTGGAGCAGTCGTGGCTGCTTGCAGGCGACGGCTACCCATTTTCAACAAGATTTAGTATTACAGAATAAGAAAAAAAGAACTAAGAAAGGAAAGAAACGTGCTTACGGTCACGTCGCACACAAGTAAACAGAATAGTGTATAAAATTATGTCGATCAGCGATGTTCTCGCTGCGAAAAAGGATCCGCAAGCGCCTTGAAGCACGCTTGTTTTGATACAACGAAACACACACGGTGCAGCAGGTTCAGCGGCTTCTCGCAAGTGCCAGCATCTTCAAAGTGGCGTATAACCTCTTTCACTACATACAGATGTCGCACTCAAAAAAAAGAACGCAGTCTCCCTTTTACAGGTTCGCCATCAACTTGCATGCTGCCTCACATCCATTCGCCAGGGTGTGTGCGTGCGTGCGTGCGTGCGTGCGTGCGTGCGTGTGTGTGTGTGTGTGTGTGTGTGTGTGTGTGTGTGTGTGTGTGTGTGTGTGTGTGTGTGTGTGTGTGTGTGTGTGTGTGTGTGTGTGTGTGTGTGTGTGTGTGTGTGTGTGTGTGTGTGAAGCATTGTGGCTGCTGTGAAAGATATGGGCAAAGAGGGTTGTTGTTGTTGTTGTTGTTGTTGTTGTTGTTGTTGTTGTTGTTGTTGTTGTTGTTGTTGTTGTTGTTGTTGTTGTTGTTGTTGTTGTTGTTGTTGTTGTTGCCTCTATAGTTGGCACAAAGAGGGTAAATGCGCAGGCTACCTTTGTGAAGAAGAAGCTCCAAATCCTTTTCTGATCAGAGAGCGAAAACTATCGTCTCCGGAACAATAAGTGATCAATTGAATATTTTCTTCTGAATTTCCCTCAAAACACGTACTCAACGTCTACGGCTCGCGTGACATCCCAGTGGCACATCTGGCGGACTTCCCTATATCCTTTTCTTTTCTGGGTCCTTCAAATGCAGGACGTGCTCTATTGTTATCCTCTTGCGCCTCAAAAACATCAAAAAGAAGCTGAATAACATAAAAGCACAGAAATGTGTGTGTTCTATCTATTACCAAAGATAACGAGGTGTGCAAACTGGAAGAAGGTGATGAGGAAGGCAGGGCCGTCAAGTAGAAAGGCTATCCGTGGACTTCATTATAGGAGCGAATATCTGCGACAGCTAAGCATATGAGAATTATAGGCAGTTAGGCCTTACTCCTTCTTTGTCGGCCGTCTTGAATAACTGCTATAGCTCACTAGTAATGAGTCTACGCAGCTGGAGACTGACGAAATCGTCTGCTCGTGGCACCTCATTATTTTTCGCTCACAGTGGCGCCTCCCAATCGCCAATTATTTATTACAAAAAAGAGTAAATGAGAGCAGTGTGCGACACAAACTCATTTAGGAGGTACAGAATAGGATTTTAGAAAAATTTAATACTTTCTCATTGATAGCACGCCACAGAGATTTATTCTTAGGACTGATCTTGCTGAAGAGCACGTACGCTTGTTTCTAGAAGCAGTGGTGAAGAGGTCTAATCACTCATCATAAAAAGAGCGACCTAGTGTAAGAAATGCAGACTGCATCTATAAAGATGCCTTTTGAAGAAACGAGTCGACTAATGCGCTCGTTGTGTGTTATATGACAGGGCTGCGAAAACAAAGTAACATTAAAACCAACGTTAATCTTCCGTAAAACGCGGAAACTCATCTAAACACGAATGGTTGAGAGGCTTGAAATGATGAGGTCGTTGAAAGCGGCGAAAAACAGGTAATGTCGCTGTAGCTAACGTTTCGACAAGGCAACAACTGCATTCCCTAGAGTCTTGCATATATACGCCTGTTCCCTCTCCCACACCTCAGGGTCAGATGATAACAGTGGCATGTGCTGAGAAACCGACGGAAGAGAGAGGGAGAGACAGAGAGAGAAATGCGTGATAGATGTTAGTGTGACCAAAATGGGAGGAGGAGGAGGGGGGGGGGGGGGTCGTCGATGCTGCGTTGTAGCAAAAAGACACACACACACACAATTTAAGTCAGTTTTACGCCGTGAACATCGGCCATAAGAGGTGCTCTTTTATCGTTAATCGGGACGTAACCAGCAAGGGTAACAAGTTATTGATGTCATGAAGTATCAACTGTGTTAGTCATACCGCCATCCGTTATTATCTACTAACTGTACGTGTTTCTGTACGTGGTACGTATTTTTTGCTTCGCATTTCGCGTTATGGAAACGCAGCCGCATCTGCTGTCATCGTTCTCGCAACCTCGAGCTAAACCATTTCTACACTTTTTCGCGCATTGGCCTTCACATAATCACTCTGGTGTAGCAGCGGGCTGATGGCAAGAGTATAGTCAAGCGCATGCAGCAGTGGGTGTAGTAGGACGGGTGCCAGAAAAGGCCTGATTTTCCTCCCAGCGCTCCAATCGACAACGACATCATCTGATGCACAGCACAGCCTAGACTTCGTGCAGCTACGCTGTTAAAATGGATGGAGCACGCATGGAACTGCCCACCGCTGCCACCAGCTGTTACATATTCGGCGGCAGAGCGACTGCCGGTAGCCGGAGAACGGACGACCAACACGACGGCCCAAAAGACAATCTCTACACTGCAACCCACGTGAATCGCGCGTTTTGTGCGTCTCCCGACCAGTCGCGTGGGTGAAAATATAAGATAAAAGCCACTGCGGTAATCTCATTTTAAAATGGACGCGTGAACAGAAAGGGGCGTACTGTAGATACACCAGCCGATGCTGCTCGGATTGTCAAAAAGAACAGGACTAAGAAACAACAAAATGGCATCATCGTTCATCTCGGAAAGCTGTTTGTTAATTTAAAGTGTCTGCCTTTCTGTAGAGAAGACATATTTAATTCACGTAGGCGAGGAATCAGGCCGAATTAAAAATAGAGCTCCTATATGACAGGGATCGGTCCTGTTTAAAGAGTACCCTCATAGCGTCCACGCAGCCATCCAGGCAAGCGCATTCACGCGGTATCGAATGCGTTGCTATTCTTGCAGCTTTTCTTGTACGCCCTAAAGCGACTGTCCGGCTTATCATCACATCAGTGCGAACAAGTCAAAACACGCGTAACTTATCATCCATTCTCCCAACAGTCCGTTCCTTCTGCCTCAAAAAGGCCTTGGGCCATAATGATGCACCGCGCCAGAGGCAGGAAAGGACCAACAGCATCGTCGCCTCTATTCATTTAGCGAGCACCCTTGCCTCTCGTGTTTCAGGTCAGGACAGGCTACACACAAAGAAACGCCAGCCCACGGCAACGGCAGGCTTTCGACCAAAGCGAAAATGAAAGGGCATAGGGCAGGTGCGCGGAGCCCGACCTGCCGCCGTATATAAAAGCGGCCACTACTTTTCAGCGAAAACGAGCCCTCACTGGAATAGACGGGCGCTGCTGCTTACTCAGTCGTGGCACCCTTTACTGTTTACGTATAAGCGCTTTCTCTGTGTTAATATCATTCAAGCGTTCCTCCGTGCGTGCCTCTAGAGCGTATGCTGACCCGTTCCTCGCTTCCCACAGGCGATGTTGCTGCCCTGTCCCGCGGGAATCGTCCTTGCGGCGTCCCATTAGGAACGCGACGCTCCCAGCCCCAGGGCTCGTTGGTGAGTGCCTCGGGACTATCGCTGCCTAAAGTGAGGCTCACGAAAAACAGCAGCCGGGGGATACGACCGCTTGGATGCTTTCCTAGAGCGAGGCTGACAGTTCGCATTTAGGCCCTCATTGCTCCTGTGCTTGGCTTCCAGACGAACACGCTTCCGCTTCTTACATACCCGGAGCACCATTTCCGGCAAGCTCGTACCGACAGCCGTCGTTAGTGTGCTCCAAAGAAGGGTTCGCCCTGTTTGGCCTAACTCGCGGTGGCAAGATCCCTTTTGTGCATTTCCACATTCTCGTATATCATGCCCAAGAATGCTGTGGTGCGAAATAGGACGCAACACGCGTGACGTGAACACCACAAGCATCATTTCACGTGTTATTTCGTGCGTCAATCTTTTCTTAGTGCCACAGAATTCTTAAATAACGAGGCACAAACGGGCCCAAGAATCATTACCTAAGCAACTAACTTTACCCTGTGGTATAGGTACTATACATCTACAGTATTCCCTCGGGGTAACCTTGCCTTTCCTTCTTATATATCTGTTATATCTCTCTTATGATCTTATTTATAGCAAGGTCTCGTGCAGTCTTGATGGTACTATACTTTCTCTGGCGGTTTACTATCCAGTCCCCAAACCGTCTTGTAACATAATTTGCAGTGATAAAACGTCAAATTGGCTGAGTATTTTCTTCTTTCTTTTTTCTCCCACAGAAGTATAAGGACAAGCCAGTAAACACAAGTTTGGTACTTTGTGCATGCTCACCCACACGGGCGCACAGCACGAAAATAATGGCAAATTGGAGCGTTAAAGAGCGTGCTTAGCACATCATCAAAAGCGGTCAGGCTTAGCTGCAGAAAGCCGAGACGTGGACAAAGGCGCGACAGAACTTTGTCCACGAAGCTCGCCTTCTGTTCAGCTCTCTCCGATCCTTCCTGTTTCGTTCTTGACGAAGCTGAGGATCATAATGGAGATCTAATTAAGATAAGGGTGGGAATGAAACAAGCGGTGCCTCTTTTCTCCTTTGCTGGCGCTTTCTGCCGTGGTTGCGAAAGCAGCGTTGCACAATGAAGTCTGCGGCTGGGGCGTTACTAAATCCGGCTAATCGAAGCGGCAGCGAAGAATCCCCTTGCCACCGGGCGCGCCGCGGTGATCAACGTGGCGGAGTTGTGCGGCGAATAAAAGCGACCACAACAACAAAAAAAAAAAAACTGCGGGCGAGCGGCTGTTATCTATGGCAGCTTCTGTTCAGCGCGATAAAGCTGTCGCTCAGGTGGATGGAAGCAGGGTCAAGAACTCACTATAAGGGTTCCGGGTGCTGTTGTCTTGGAGAAGCTACTAACAATAGGCGACGTTCGTAAGAAGATGCTGGGTGTAAGACTATATTTAACAGCCCCGCCACGGTGGTCTAGTGGTTATGGCACTCGGCTGCAGATCCGAACATCGCGGGATCGAATCCCGGCCGCGGCGGCTGCATTTCGATGGAGGCGAAATGTTGAGGCCCGTGTGCTGTGCGATGTCAGTGCACGTTAAAGAACCCCAGGTGGTCGAAATTTCCGGAGCCCTCCACTACGGCGTCTCTCATAATCAGAACTGGTTTTGGGACGTAAAACCCCACAAAACAACAAGACTATATTTAACATCACAGAAAAATTGTGCATAACACAGGTTGCTTGAGCCTCTTATATGGGCACGTAAGAAGGAAACAGCCAACCGTCTGGGCACGCCCCGAAGGAGTGCGAAATGGCTCGCTAACATCAACTGCACTTTGCAGACACGCGTGTCATGAAATATTAACATGAACAGTCTGCGAGGTTAGTGTTAAACAAAATATCGCTTCATGCCACTGAACGACTATGTGTGTGTGTGTGTGTGTGTGTGTGTGTGTGTGTGTGTGTGTGTGTGTGTGTGTGTGTGTGTGTGTGTGTGTGTGTGTGTGTGTGTGTGTGTGTGTGTGTGTGGTGTGTGTGTGTGTGTGTGTGTGTGTGTGTGTGTGTGTGTGTGTGTGTGTGTGTGTGTGTGTGTGTGTGTGTGTGTGTGTGTACAATTCGCTGGTCCCGCACGCACATTAACCGAGCGTACGATTCATGCATTGATGATCTCTGTAAAGATTCCTACACATTAAAAGCCTTGATATATAGCGATATTTTCTTATATTTCTCATTAAAGGGGCACCAAAGTGAAGCAATAAATCAATATATACCGATAGAGCGTCCTTTAAGAATCCTACTGTTGTTTCTTTCGCCATCATGAGTTCGATGCCAGGAGAGGGAATGAAGGTCAAAGTTAGATTTCTTTTATATATATATATATATATATATATATGGAATTTCGTGAAACTCGCCACGTTCATTCTCCGGGGCCCTACGAATACAATGCGACTCATTTTTATCGTTTAATAATTGCGTGTCTTAGCAGGCGCCTTCGAAATATGTGGCGTCACAGCAAGTTGGTGCGGGAACTTCGAGGAGGCGTCGTCACGTGTATTATCTTTTTGGCCGCTTTCTCGCTCATCGAGCTCCCTCTCGCCGCAAGAGTGGGGCTTTTCGGTGCTGTGAAACACTGGTTTATCGATACGAGAAAAATCATTTTGTTTTTGAGTGTCCCTTTGAATTACAACATACACGCCTTTCCTTGAGTGGACCAGCAAGCGGAATGCTAACAAGCCAAGGAGAAGAACAAGCGAATAAAATTCAAACCGACCCACCTGAAAAAAGCGACGCTGAGAAGAGCTGGACCTATGATGCTGACAGTGGCAGAACGATTGAAAACGAAAGTGCATGGATCACGAGGAACAAGAAGGGCAAGAAAGACGCTGCCAATGTAAAGGCACCGGTGAACAACGCATCCAATGCGCAGGCGACCTCATACAGGTAATAATGTATTTGCCACGCAGAGCTCTCCTATGTGACGAAAACTTCAAAATGTTTAATTCCACCCGCCGGGGCGCATCGGAAGTCAGAGGTGCGCATCGAGCGAAACCGCGAGAGCAATTCCAATAAACGAAAGGTGATACGGGGAGCGAAACGGAAAAATAATTTCGCAGACTGTGGTGAGAAAAGAAAGAGGAATCGACAAATGGGTTCTGCAAAAGTACATATTTCTAGCTGCAAATAGAAAAGGAAAAGAAGCTCCACTTGGAAAAAGCACTCGCGGAGATCCTGGGTGGAGGCTGTAAGCTGCGAGGTGCGAAGCGGATGAGGCTGCGGAGCGATGCTTTAAGAGCCCTCGGGGCGATAACGTGTGGACGACAGCACCTGTGACAGGATTCGATGAGATCCCCAGTCACGTTTCCGGAGAATCCTCGATTGCGAGGTCCGGGCCGGGCGTTATAAAGTGCGCGGAAGCGAAAGTATAAATCGCAGCCACATGAAAATTTTGCACTGGGATAAAGAGGAATTGAAATGTGCAAGAAATATCCCGCAATAAAAATTTCGAGTGCCTCAGTTTGTTTTGTTTTTATGTGACCTTAGCGGAACGGGAAAATGTCACCGTGGGTGTAGCATTTCAATTGATGTTCGAAAAGGAACGTTTAGTGGAGAACAGCGAGAAATGTCGAGGTAAAGGGAACTAGGTTCGAGATTGGCTTTCTAGCGGCTGACTGAAACATGAGTGGGGTTGTTGTTACGGCGATATATACTTAATGATGTTTATGGTTGTGTCTCTATTTGCGTCTTTGATTGTGCTCAGTGAAATGTGCGCGCTCTTTGGACATTAGCAATGACGCATATCACGTACGATCAAATCGACGTGCTAAATACCATCATACCCAATATACGGAAAAACACCTCTTTGCGTATGACCGGCGATTATAAACTAAAACGTATTGAAATTTGCAAGAAAGAATTTCAATCGATTTCGAACCCGGCTAATGCTACTAGCGATAATGCTTTTCTTTCTTTCTTTTTCTTTCTCTTTTTTTTTTTTGCTCAAACCATTGACGATGCGTTTTTACGCAGGCTTTTGCTCTTTCTCAGAAGCAAAAGCCCCCAACACAGTCTTCGTCTATAATTAATTATGAACTTTAGGAGTAAGTGCTCTCATACTGCCTTACTACCTCCTTGGTGCGACAGGTCTATCAGCTTGATACGATCGTAACGCATTGTGGCAAATACAAGATTGCAATCGTCATTAAGTTTCTTGTCCAAGCAGCTTGAGGAGCCCGGTCATATAGGCAAGTTTTCCAGGGTTCATTTCACTTAGCGGTTGCTCGCTTTCTTATAGAATAGAACAATCTGCAGATAATGAGGATACCATGACAAGCGCATGTCTAGTGCGGAGGCATGATGCTGTAAAGTAAGGTCAACACCGTTTCGTTGAGTTGAAAGACTGGCTGTGCGGGGTCGCATATTCTGCGGTGCTTCAGCAATCTAGCGAAACGAACGGCGTTTTAGCATTCATCCACCGGTTTATTTGCATAGTGGCAGCACTGCTAGACTGCACTAACATGTGTCATTTAAAGGTAATGAACTCGCCACTACCAGTCATCGTCTGGCCTGTTTTCCATTAAGTTTCGGAGCAATTCTTTTGATCGAACTACTTGAAACAGGCAGGAGCATCTAGGATCAATCAGCGAAAATCAAGCCTATCATACAAGTGGTAAAGCAGAAGAAATAATTTCTTCGGGACCCTATGTCGCTGGCAGCTAGTTCGGAAGAAGTGATGCTGTTTCTTCATGAACATTTTGATGAAAGGTAACGGATAGCTTATAAAGAGAAGGAGGCAATGGCGACATCGTTAGAGCCCAGACTTCTCGCGGCCCGCAGCGCAAAATACTGCAGTCAGGGTCAGCAAGCAGCCAGCTATCATGATCTCAACGGGGAAGTTCAGAATGAAAGTGTTTTTTGATGACCCACGGATGGGTAACGTGAAAGAAAAAGTAAAGGTTGAGGGTGATGCCAAGAATAACAGTGAAAATGGGCGAAAAGGCTGAGCAGTAGAGGTAGACGTAGAGGTAGACCGCAGTCATGTGCAGTTCTTGTTTAGATTAAGAGCCAGGGCAGGTATAGTGTAATGCGTAGAGGGAACCGCTAGCTGGTGACCTAACCGAATTAGTGCCGAGGGAAGACGTAACCCATGATGAATCTGGACTTTATAGAGGGATGCGCTGAGGAAAATTAATGGCACATCATTGGGTGGTCCCCGGTCAAGGGTGATTAGAGTTAACTGAAAGACGAATTTGTACTGAATATAGAATGGTTACGGTGATTTTTTGACGATGACAAGAGCATAACACAACGTGATATCCGCAGAAACATACTATCGTGTAAGGGTAGAAGCACATTCACGGGAGGATGTGTATCCCTGTTTGGGCGTCCGCTATACGTACTGTGTAATGAAGCGTGCGATTCTACGCTATCTATCTATCTATCTATCTATCTATCTATCTATCTATCTATCTATCTATCTATCTATCTATCTATCTATCTATCTATCTATCTATCTATCTATCTATCTATCTATGTTTCAGCGTGAACCTCAGATGCAAACTGTCCTACAGCCGCGTTCACAGAAACACTGGGGACATAGAAACCTGCAACGTCGTCGGTGGTTCCACAGTGCGCGAAAACACGAGGATGTGCAGCTTATTTTTTCCCACGTGGAACCTTCTGCGCAAAAATTAGAAGCCGAGGGAGGGTGAACTGTACCTATATCAGGCGTCTCTGGAGCAGCAGTACAAGCGATACAGTCGTCCACATGAAGTGTGAGACATGTGCAAAATATGAGACTCAAATTGCGCCGTGAACGCCAAGGCGCACTCATACCCTGCATTCTGTAGGTGAACGCCGTTAATTCGCACAAGGCAATAACAGGAATGTGTGGCTGTTGGTCCGGTCAGCGTCAGGACATCCAATAAAAGGAGCACGTTCCCGCCTGCAGGGGGAACGTGCGCAGAGCCCGAACTCGGTCACGTACTTATAATCATGCTGGCGCGGCATTCCCTGAGGAAACACGCTTGTGTTTGCCAGGGCTCGGAGGCGTTGGTTATGCAATAAAAGAAAACAGCCCCTGCCTCGCGATGTAAACACTCTAGGGCCGATGAGATCACGACACTTTTCGTTCGTAAGTGCTTCGTTTTGTTGGTCGTGCGTTTTTCCTAATTTGTATGACCTGTGTTTCGCTTGGCGAGGATTTCCTCCGGTGAATAATTGCAGCCCCAGAGATTTATTTGGATGCTGCCCTACAATATGCCTAGTTCATGGTGTTTTTTTCCCTTCCTACATTTCTTCCTCTCCCTTTATACCAGTTTATAGAGTAGGCGACCCTCACAGCAGCCGACACAATCCTAACGCGAATAAACTCAAGAGCGTCAACGGTCTCCTCAAGTAACTTCCTCTATTCACTATGAAGCGACGTCGTTCGCGCATCAGTGTTTAGGACAGTGACTTTTTTCGTACGATGTAAAAACTATTGCTATGGCGTTCACTGCATAGCTATCTCGATCGCCACACATCCTTCCACGGTCTTCATTTATGTCTCAACGCGGCTCTCCCCGTAAATGTGAATCGAAGCATCGTAAATCATCTCGATGTGAAGGCAATCGTGAACATAAATTATGCGGACGTGTCTTTCAAATCAGGAGCACGCTCATACGAGCTGTGCCAAGCAGAACAAAGCACACGTTTCCATAACGCAGTAGTATCAATCAAGCGAGTGCTTTTGAAAGAGTGCTTTTTGAAAGTAAACTTCAAAGCAATAACGTTGGCGTAATTCCATATGAAGAGGGTATTACTGTGAACTTCATATTTTGTTTGTTTGTTTGTTTGTTTGTTTGTTTTTTTTCTTTCATACCGTGAACGTACAGCCTTGTCTTGTCATGTCTTGCCTTGTCTTTGGATTCCTACTAACACACGCACAAAATGACGCGTCGAGTGTCCTCTTCGTCAGAAGTTTTCGTGTATAGGTGCGTGCAACTCAAGAAGTATACGGCAACACTTTGTTAGCTGGTTATACTGCGCACTCACGATGCCATTCTGCCAAGCTCTTGCGATCCGTTGTGGCTGTGTCATCTAAACGGCTCAAGGTCGTCCGAAGAGCAAGAGTGCCCCCATGACAGAAGCATATATGTTGTGCACAAGAAAGCAAATGTTCAAAACCAACCTTCCCGTTGTTGTATTTAGACTCACGCAGATTACGCGTCAGCCTCACAGTGCCCTATGCGTCTGCGCATTATCTGCCACTTTCTTTTTTGCTCCTTGCCCTCTTCTCTTTTTCATCTTTCCATCCCTCAGTATAGGGTGGCCAACCAGGCGATGTGCTTAGCCTCCCTGCGGTTTTATTTCCTTCGTCAATCCCCCCCCCCCTCATTCGCTCAATACCTCTCTTAGCCCGAAAAAATGGTACGAAAAGTGAAGAGATCATGGAACATCCATCTCATACGCACATTTCGCCACAAAAGAGGACATATATCACAGCGGAGGTGAACAGGGCATCTCTGAGCGCTATATTATACTGTGTCACTATAATTAGGCTGCACACAGAAATTTAAAACGCGTGATCAGATTAACAATACTTCGTAGTTCATTCTGTAATTGTGCGGCAGCAAAGCTCATGTCTTCGTAAGTCAATAACCATTTTTTTTTTGTCGTTTAATAATCTCCGTTTTTTTCCCCTTCCTCAGTCAATTTGAAAAATGTACTTTGTTATCTCTATCAATGCTTCGTAGTTTGCGCAAGAGGTTATACGAGTTCATACACGCAAGTTTTCATTGCTGTAAGCGCACTGGCGAAACTGCTATTTCTTGTCACGAGTTTTAAAAGTCTTGGCTGCCCTCTTATTTTGTAGCTTGCTGCGACACTTCTCACGAGTGCCCCTCTGTTACGTGTGTGGGCGTTTATTAAGCACGTCTTCATCATCTGTATTTTATCATCATCACCATGCGTTCTGCGTATCTTCTTCATCGCTGGTGTGTGATCTTCATCATAGTGTTTTGCGCCCAGCGCGTTGGCATCATCGAGTGACCTGCCGAGCTACTGAGAATAAACTTCGTCCAAACCGAGGCCTCATACGTGTTATATCGCTGTATTTTTAACTAGCTCTTTCTGTTCTTGGTATCTCCCACCGATGTGCAATTCTAAAGACATTACTACTCTGTGTCTGGCCACCCTTGAGCAATGAGATTAGATTATACCAGGGTAAGGGCACCTCGTCGATGTCTCTAGAAACCGACAGGTCTACGGGAACCACTCAGGATATCCGACCGAATCAATATTCGATTAAATTTTGTCGTAAAAGCTCGCCGTCGCTGTGCTCCCTTCTCCCGCGATCAGATTAAGTCCCAAATTGCATCGCTACTAATTGGATGAAACGATAACTCTATCGTGATGCGTGTTCCTTCTCACCGCGTCGCTCATTTGATGCGGTTCTGCCGCCTCAAGTTCAGCAAAACTTCCAAATCCTGAGACTGGATTAGGTGAAGCGTAGGACGTGAACGAGAGTAGTATACGGACATCTATATGCGTGCTCTGAGGTACGGGGTTGGATTTAGTGTTTTCGAAGTGTCATCGAATTGGGATGCCGCTGACAGCGTATCGAGAAGGAACGCCCGTTGATTTTGAAACAAGGCAACCGCAGCTCTTCTGTGTTATGCATGAGTGCCATGTTTTCCACTCTAGTAGTCAGCGGACTGTACATGTACGCAGGTTCAGATCACGCTTTCAGTGCTACGCATTCAATACGATGCGCATCTGTGTTGTGATCTGTGCTACGCATCCAATACGATGCGCATCTGTGATGCGTACCGTATTAAACGTGTAGCACAGATCGTATTCTTCTGTTGCCCTTCCACCCCGAATTATTCATAATCGAATATGACGCTTTATGTATAATGTATAAGAGAGGAATGTCTGGGGTTAATGAGAAATGTTACAGAACGTGGAGAGACGGGGTATGCATGAAAACGAGAACATTAACATCCAAAAGTCAGAAAGTGAAATACCAAAGCCGATGGCAACACACTTGAAGCGTCTCATGAATGAATTGTTTACCTGTTTGCGGCTTTTTAGAGCATATCGGCTTGACCATTGTTGACAACATTATTTCTGTAAAATCGGAAGGAGGGAGCAGCTAGTCTTCTTTGGTTTAACTATATATACAATTTTTTGTTTCTGTCGCCGGTGATGATGCCGCAGCATCATCCAGAGTATGATGAGAGGAACCTTGAGAACTTTCCAGACAACTTCAATTATTCTGAGCAGGACGCGTTCTTTACGAGCCATTGTCGACGCAGGAAAGATTGGACCCTGCACCTCCCTAAGCACCAATCTACTATGCTCGTTCGTGCACAGTTGCGCTCGTAGTACTGTGTTACAGAGGCTTCTCGCACCTGGTCTCGCTAGAAGGAGACAGGTTAATGGCGTACTGACTCTCGACCACTATACAGTCTGCCCTTTTACTTGACTGACGCAGGACAGATGAGCAGAATTGGTAACCTACAGAGGGAGCGCGCGCAGAGGCACTCGCCATTCATCGCTAAATTTGTATGTGAGGAATCGGTTATATGTGATGTTGTAAGCTGCCATGGCAGCTTACAACATCACATATAACCGTTCACGCATACGAGAATGCACGTGGATTGATTATCTGTGCAGTGTTCTTGCTATTTCTCTATTTTGTTTCCTTACTTTCCTTTTGAAAGTGCAGGGTGGGTCCCTGTAAAGAGCATATTTAATCCCCCTGCCTCCCCACTAATCTCTCTCTCTCTCTCTCTTTCTAGCCAGCTAGCTGTTTGTACATAATAGACTGGCTTATTCACGCATGCGTCGGGAAGTGAATTAGTTATGAGTGTTTGCCGTAAGCGCGCTTCCAATGAGAGAGCTCTAAGAAATAAATGCTAATTTTCAACATAAAGGAGCAGAAATCATGAACAAATCGGCGTGGGAGGGCATGTTACGGGAAAGCAAGATTACTGTTAAGAAGGCAAGCGTGGCACAGAAGGAAAGCAGGAAAGGGCGGCAGCAAGTTAAGCGGGCGGGGATAAAGGGACCGCAATTAACACAGTACCGAATTAATTGGAAAACTATCGAAAAGCTCTTCGCCCTACAGTGAAGTAGATATAACTATGATGATGACGATGTGGACGAGGGAGAGGAAACACAAAGGCAGACTGTTCATCCTAGTAGATCAATATTTCGGTGGACTCCAGTTTCTCTTGCACAAGACTACTCATAGGTAGACGCAGTTCATCCTTCAATTTGTAATTCCCCTAAGTTATCTCAGTTATTATCCCGTCTCTTACATCAACAACAGCATTCGTGATGTCACGGTGTGGTATCGGCTATTTCATAACTACCTATAGCTTCATGTTTGGGAACAAGCATTGTTGATATACTAACCGTTTTCCGCTTTGCACGTAATCATAAGGGGCATCTGCTACATAAATAAAGGAGTAAATGCCCCTTAATTGCAGCGTTGCAGGTGTCCCTAAATTGCAAGATTTGAAAAAGCAGGAGCATAAACAATTTTGAAAAGTACAGTAACATTTTACCAACACCATAATGAAAGTAACCCGTGACGAAACCTCGTCAGAGAGCTGAAACTCTAGTAAAGAAAAAAATTAAAAAGATGAGTAAAGCATAGTAAAGGGTAGGCAATAAAGCATAGCCTTGTATGGTGTAGCATAGCAAAGGGGTGGGAAAGAAAAGTGAGGGTGAGCAGGAGGGTAAAAAGTAAAGCATACGATAGCCTTTTAATAGTGTAATAGAGCAAGGGGTGGGAAAGCGAATTGAGAGAGAGGAGGAGAGGGGAGTGAAGCATAACGTAGCCTTGTATGGTATAGTATATCAAGGGGTTGGAAAGGGAATTGAGAGCGAGAGAAAGCGGACGCAACGTAGACTTGTGTAGTATGGTACAGCAAGGGGGTGGGAAAGAAAACGTGAGGGTGACGAGGATAGGAAAGGGTAAAGCATAGCATAATATCCTTGTACAGTACCGAACAGCAAGGGAAGGGAACTGAGCTTGAGGAGGAGGAGGATAGTGCAAAGCATAGCATAGCCTTGTATAGCATTGTACAGCAAGGGATGGGAAAGAGAGCGATGGTGAGGAGGAAATTGGGAGGGGAGAGGGTAAAGCATAGAATACACATGTACAGTATAGTGTAGTGAGGGGCGGGAAAGGGAAGTGAGGAAGGGAACGCCATCAGCTGCGCTGTGTCCTCAGTATTCGCGCCACTACAGTGCATACCTGCCCGAATATCTTTTATAAGCGCCTCGTTATTTTCTTTATATAGATAAGGCGTTGTACGCACAGTGCGCCTCCTCAGCGTCGTGGTAATTTTTCTGCTTTGAAGACGACGTTGTCCAATGTGGCCAAGTTCTCGAATTCAACGCCATGGGAGACACGACTGGATAACGGGGCAGAAAATCCGTGAGTGGTGGACTCGAAATTGCAACATAATGGAACTACACAGTACGCCGAAATTCTATAGCGAACCGTAGCGCTCGGACGAAGCCTTGTACATTCAAATGGATGGATGTGGGCTGTCAGACACAGCGCAAGTCAAGAAATGGAAGTAAAAAAGAAAGAGCAAGCTACCCCAAATTTCCATCACTGTAAGCGGAGACCACATGAGTAACTCGTTTCCTGGGAGAGAGGCCTTCGTCGTATGAAAGGCTTCGCTGGCGACTGCGAGGCAAAAGCAGGAACTAAAAAAAGGCGTTCTGAGGTTGCGACATTGCAGAGATCTGAGCTAAGCCTGCCCCAGAAGAACGGAGTAACCGGAGTACACCTCAGGGGGCGTCCCCCATACGAGCTCTGCTCGCCGAACGCGCAGGTTAACAAAGATGATCTTGTTCTTAATAATGAAGGCTGTTGAAATAAGAGCTGCTTCATTAAGAAATGCAGGTTCAATCTTAGGAGAATTCTGGTGAAATGAATTTCGTGGGTTACGGCTGTGGCTTGCACCTCTGAGTGTGTTTGTTCCGCAACTTTCACGAGCGCGACCTTGTACGTCCTCGAAGACCTGGCTCACGTTTTGCTCAGAAGCCAGTCAGTGGCAATGTTCGTTCTGGTGCTTTCAGACTGAAATACTTACATGCGCCATTTTTTTTGTATGTAGGGATTTCTGTTTGTTCCTGTTATGTTATTATGGGGAGTACTTATCTGGGACTAGCTGATTCGCACAACTCAGTGCAAAGTATATTATAGCATTCCTTCATTTTCCCGGGCGTCCGTGGGCAGCAGACTCCAGGGTTCAAGCTACAGGGTTGCATGTCTCTCTTCCTTTTACAAGGAGTGTAAGCCCTTTATGATATTGTGACATAGAATGTGGGACTGGGCGAGTTGGCTAACGCTCATATTTAGGGCGGCGCAGAACATGGGAACAAAAGACAAAGAAAACTACAGAACGAGGCTTTGGACTAACAGAAGTAAGGTACTGCAGCAGGGAGGGCTATTTGATAATTAGGGAAAACTTACACTGCGCGAAGGATGGAACACCAGAAGCAGAAGTAGACAGGACGAGGGCAGACTAACTGAATTTATTGAAAGCATAATGCCTGCCACTTCTCACAATGCGCAAGCGCACAAAACACCCGCGAAAGACATCAAACACACTGCTCCTAAAAGCGATTATATCTATCCTAGAAATTCAATACGTTTCTTGTGAAGAGAAACAGACGGCTGGCTGACACACTTATCAGGACCATACCTTGTAATCAATGAAGCTTCTGAGATTTCATGTGCCCCTTTTCTAACAGCACGCCTCTGCGCTTGACCTGTCTCCTCCTGCTTCTGGTGTCCCGAACCTCGCGCCAGTTAATGTTTTTGACTAAATTGAACTAACAGCTGAACGATTTATTGCGAACCGAAGGAAAATAGTGCCTGATTCTTTGCATATATTTCACCGTGTTTGTAAAACCATTCAGGTGTTAGTTCAGCGCCTTGTCCTGTGGTGCGCTTTGATTTGTGTTGTTGTCTCCAGTGCAACCTTAAAATATATACATGAAATTGTGCATGTCTTCTTTGTGTGTGCATGAGAGAGAAATAGAGAGTCAGTGAGTGAATGTGTTACCGCAAGTGTCGATAATAAACTGACAGATTATGCGCGCAAAGTAAACGCACCACACGCACACAAGAATAACTATGCTTGGCAAACTGGCGGAACGAGGAACGCTCACCTCGGAATTGCTCCATGCAGGAATTTCAGGGCCGGAACGACAGCTATCTTCGCTTTTTCTGCACATCCATGCGGCACCTTCGCTGGCGATCGCAGTCAACGGCAACTGCGGAAACCATGGCGTCCATTAAGTCAAAATGAATGCTCAGAGACCCATAAGTGAAACCGACGCAAACCCACACGCAAGCTGCCACAAGCCAGGCTCTGTCGATATATATGCGTCGATCACGAAGTCCAAAGCCTGCTGTTCTAACACTCTAGTCAAAGGCAAAACATCACCGACGACTCCACTGAGCGACAATGTCTGAGCTCGCGTAACCACCTTTAGCTGAGACTGCTGAAGAGCTATAACGACATGAGGAAATGACGTGCGCTCATCCAGTCCCGCAATCAGGGCAAGTATGAACGCTGCGCGCAGAGCCTGCCATATCATCATTGCACGAACGTGCAGAGTAATGCAATGTGGCACCATGTGTCGTGTTCTCGCAGTTATTATGGCGTTCCGTAGCGCCGGCTTCAGTGCAAGGCGTCAGTCAGTCTGTGCCGCTCTCAAGTAAACCGTCTACAGCAGACAGGTCTCGTCTCCGCGGCGCCCCGTAACTTGATTAAGTGTGTTATTGCTCTCGCGAAGTGCACGATAGTCCACCAGCCAGGGTTCTCTAGCGCAACAAACGGTATGGAAGCGAGTAAAAGATAAGCACACGCACCGCTGTGTCTGCGTGGTAGCTGCCGAAGCGCATTACAGTTGTAGGAAGTAAAGGTAATATCCGACATAAACACGGCAGCAAAATAAGTCGGGGCATGGAACCGGCGGACGAAAAGAGACAAAACTGCATCGCGGCGCCATCCAATGTAGGCTATCTGGTGTCGAGACATAGCAGTACACGTGCGCGTCATTTCACGCTCGCAGCCATGTCTTCTTACACTCGCCTGCAGCGCGCTATAGCTGATTCGATGTAGCGTTTGGTGGCAGCAGTCGCTTACCCGCCGCGGTGGTGTAGTGGTTATGGTACTCGGCTGCCACCCAAAATACGCGGGTTCGAACCCGGCCGCGGCGGTCGCATTTTCGATGGAGGCGAAAATGCCGGAGGCCCGTGTACTGTGCGTTTGTCAGTGCACGTTAAAGAACCCCAGGTGGTCTAAATTTCCGGAGCCCTCCACTACGGCCTTTCTCTCCTCTCTATCTCTTTCACTCCCTTTCCCCCACCCCCACGGACGCTTAGCCGTGATCCCTACATGGGCTGCAGAAATTAGCGTCCTTTCCTTAAACGAACCACGATCATCATCATCGTCATCATCGATCATCAGCCGCTTTCTTTATTCAATCCGTTACCGAGACAAGGTGTGTAACCCATCTAATCGAGGTAAAACCCCCGTCGAACTGAGCGTGCAACGGTTTCAGTAAATAAAGCAACCTACCCTCCGAACGCTACATATAACGACATAATCCTCTGCAAGCGATTAAAAAAAAATGGCCGCAAGCGTGAAAGCACGTTCACGCAGACTGCAGTGTCTCGACACCAGACGCTCAGCGTTAAATGGCGCTTCGATGCAGCCTCTTAGCCGTATACATAGTGCCTTATCTAGCCTTATATTATTTCGGCCTCCTGTCGTATGTCCCGATTCATTTTGTTGCTGGATGTAGTGCATGCATATGCGGATCCGCCCTCGAGCAAAACAGTCAGCAGGAAGAGCAGAGCACCCTGTTAGTGTGTGCATACTAGTGAGCGACGACCGAGTGGTGCCGTTGTGTTGCGAACGTGTCCGCCTCGTTTGTTCTCGTTTTCATGTCTTCGTTTGGGGCATGTATAACAATGTCCCGCATATTGTTTTACTGAACGCATTCAGACAATATATTCAATTCTAATTAATGCGGTCCTTCTTAGAGAGTTTAGGCAATTCTCATTAACCGGCATTATTAATGATCATAAAATAAGGCCCGCAATCCAAACCTGCGAATGGTGCATGTACCACATCGTCGTGCTCGTCTCTCTTAGGTTTCTCTGTATCACATTTTTTTACCTCTCAGCTTGCCTGCCACTGTCTTGACGTTTGCTTCGCTGGAGCAGAACGTAGCACAGTGGTGAAGACCGTAATCACGCGCATACCTTTAGACCTGACCCATTTCGCCCTTATTTGGGAAAATTAGATGTTCGCGCATAAAAACTAAAACATATGTAGTCTGATATTTTCTGCATACCCATCTCCCTCTCTCTCCCTCTCTCTCGCTCTCAAAATCGATGTCTTTCTGTTTCGATTTCCTCCTGAGCATCGCACTTCCGCGGGCTGTCTCGCGTGTTTTGCGCTTCGAGATAGTAAACTATATATGGGGAGAACAGAGACATCTAAACCCTTTCAGTACCGCTCTATGTCCTGCATAAAACACAACTGCAGCTCATCCTCTGTAATTAAGGGGACACGATAACGGCCGCTTACTATGGCTGCCGGGGAGGAGCTCTGTTCCACACACACACACACGCTTTACGCGACGTGGAATATGGACGAGTATGCACGCAATCCACTTTGCTGTCGGACTCGTAAAGGCGCAGAGACATGCATCCAGAGGACACTACAGGCATACACACGGAATCCCTATGGACCCTTTCTGGGCACACTCAAAGGAAACCTGGCAGGGGTCGCAAAGAGACTCTACTGAGGGCTATGAGTGCAAGTACAGGTAGAGTGGACGCCGGCGGGCGCGGATGGCATTTCGTAATTAGTTGCAGTCGACTCAGCGGCGAGCGTGACGATGATAGTAGGCTCGCACGCGTCCGGACCACCTGTCATGCTTGCGCAAATACGAATCGATCCAGAAGAACCGAAGCCGAGGTTCAAGAAGAGAGATAGTGAGAGAAGAATAAGAAGAAGAAAGCTTTATTTTTTTATGATTCTCGAGATGTCAGCCCGATTTGAGGCCTGTTGCTGCTCCATTTGTCTAAAGATAATTGTGACATGCACAATGATTACATGAACGCAATGAGTAAACCACACACACGCGCGCGCACACGGTCCCGCGGTCAAAATCGTTGGTAAACAATGATGTTAAAAAATATTTTTTTTCTCGCATAAGATGAAAATGACGCTTTTAAAACATTTTGTGGATTACCCACAAAGAGTGCTACTCAACCAGTGATAGGCCATATTTTTACTCGGACCGCGGCACTGCGAAAATGACGGCTCAATATGGGTCAAACACTGAAAAAATAGACGAAGCTCTGGATGCGATGTTACCCTTACAATTGGTCGCATGACTTTCGGTATGGTGTGCTATTGGGCCTTGTTTACCGCGTAATATCTTTGTTTTGTTTTTCGGTAGAGCCGATTTTTCGACAAGGTCAATGATATATACTTGAAGAACACCTCCGCAAAAAAAAAATTAAACAAATAAAAAGGAAACGTAAGACTTCCGGCTAAAAAGGAATGATTGTTAGCGCTGTGTCAGCCGTCCTTACAACGTCAGGCAGTTGTGCTGTTCGTTGTGCTTCGACACATGTACCGTATGTTCGCGCATAATTACTGCGCTTCCGATATCCTGTCCTTCCGAATTTATGCACACTACGGTGCGACTACAGTAGTATACATACAACGGTGCACTTGCGTCAACGCCTTGAATATTACCTTGCTTAAATAATCTCCCTCCATTAAGAATCTAAATATTCTCGGTGCAAATTCATTCATTCAGGGTTATTGCAGCTGTTGTACGGCTATGCATATCACACAGTCACCGTAATGCTTTGTGGACGCAACCCCAGACAGTTACAAAAATTAGCGAAGCGTGCTTCTCCTCAAAAATATTACACTTACGACAAAGCTGACTTTCAAGTGATGCTTCTTAGAAAAAAAAAGCGATTCATGCATGGGATAATGCATCATAGCTATCGTACACAGACCACTGCTACTTGTACAAGTGTTGCGGGCATGGTTCAAGTTGCCATCTGGTGACTCTATGGTGGTGCTATCGTACACCTTGCCGCACGTGAAGTATGCATATAAGGGACGGTGCCTAGTATAACACGCTAAAACATATCACAAGGACTGAGCGTTAAGGTTATTGAAATAATTTCTGTCTTGTCTTCTGCTTTGTCTAGATAAGCATTCATTTGAACTCTATATCTGGAAGCTAAAGGGCGAAGCCAAACGCTGCGCTATGCGAACAGAAATGTCAACTTCCGTCGGATTTCCGCTCGACGGCAAAATATTTCTTTTTCTTTCTTTTTTTTTTTTTTGCAGATCCGGTCAAAATGACGCAGCATATATGAAAGCTCCGCTGAGTTTGAAGCATTAGAACTGTCCCGACTGCGGCAGGTT
The DNA here is from genome assembly GCA_013339685.2 of Hyalomma asiaticum. NCBI lineage: Eukaryota > Metazoa > Arthropoda > Arachnida > Ixodida > Ixodidae > Hyalomma > Hyalomma asiaticum. The sequence continues at coordinate 40,093,918 of CM023484.1, read as the reverse complement.
CTGGCAATTATCCCTCTGCAAACTCGTCGCGAGAGCCTGCCTAAGCAAACTATGCACACTAAATCCTGTCAGGAGTTCGTTATATACTTCACCCACAGCACGGGTGACTATCTAGCGGAGTTGTATGTAGCCTTGCATTTATGAAAAAAAGCTCACTTGTAGGTTGTTATAACGGGAAACAGGCGGCAACCATTTACGCGGTCTGAACACTAACTTCAAACTACCCAAGCCTGCTAACGTGCTGGTAAGCACTTCACATGTGCTGAGTTAGTTGGAGCTTTAACGATGAGTGCGGCTGTTAGTTCCTAGCTCGTTCGCTTACGTTAGCGTTAACTAACTAGAACTCGCATTTGATATTGGGTGCTCGTACATTTCGGCTACGTATATATACGTGTACATGTATGTCTCCGAATAACTTCACTCACGTTCGCTTCATTTTTTGCTCTCGTCGGCTACATATACGTACCTCACAGCACGACTTTGTTGCATTTTCTCTCTTGACACTTCAGTTGATGCGAACTTTGTTAAGCTTGCAGCTTATTTGCTATGCGCGCTCGTAATCAATGCTTCATCAGTTTTCAGGCAGTTTTCAGTTCTGCGCGAGAGGTGCACAGTGAAGTGATCGAGAGAAATAAAAGAATAAATGGGAAAACAAGTTAGCTCGATAGACGGGTATATGAATAGATGAATGCATGAACACAGATACAGACGGACAAAGTGACGGACAGACAGGGATGGCACCATACCTATCTATGCTTATTGTGTACAGTCAGTTTTCATGAGTGTACGTACTTGTAGTAGACGGCAAAACAGGGGAAAGAAGGACGAACAAAATAACCCAGAAAAGATAACGAAAGCGACAGTACGTGCTCAGGAGTCCTGAGCTAACAACAGCGTGAGTTATCGCAGTCAGAGACGGCCGAAGAGGCCTGCAAACGTCAAGTGGCACAGCATTTTTTAAATTTGTGTCTACCATAGCCACCTGCTTAGCTTGCTTTAGAAGGTCTCTCCATCCGGAAAGGGTAGGCTCTCTAGCTTAGCGAGATTTTAGGCTCCAATATGGCAGCGCAAAGCATACAACGCAAGCTGTGTCCCCTCGGCGCTGCAACCTGCTACCTGCTAGCCCGGCCACCATTTTTTTTTTATCAATGAGAACGCTGCGCCTAGGCAAAACAGACTACACAAGGCGTTGTATTCCAAGCTGCGCATACTAATAAGCTCGACCACGTTTGAATCACGTTTGGACCATGCTTGAATCAACATGTTATAATGAATGAAGTGGAGCTCTATATAACTTGAAAGGGGCGTCATGAGATAGGCAAGCAAATAAGAATTAGGCTACACATGTTCTGTTTGGTAACCCTGATGAAGAGCGCATGCAGGGAAACTTCTGATTGTTTACGGACCAACGTCCTTCTGTAGCCTTTCTTCCCCCTCACCCCTTTTCCCGCAGAATAGCAAGTAGGCGAATCTTACGCTGGCTAACCATTCTGCTTTTCAGTTTAGAGCTTTCTTCCTCTCTCTCTCTCTCTCTCTCTCTCTCTCTCTCTGATTGTTTACGCGTGTACTTGACCTGCACGACACTGCTGCCGCATGATCCACTGAATCATGCAGATCTTCCCATCCAGATCTTCATGCGGCGTTCATCAGCTCCCATCAGCCAACCACGCCTTTCATTTTATGAGAAAGAAACTGTGATGTTTCTTCTCATCTCATAAGGTGTATTTCTTGTGCTTGTCTTTATTATTATTATTATTATTATTATTATTATTATTATTATTATTATTATTATTATTATTATTATTATTATTATTATTACAGCTAGTTGTCGCCGTCGTAGTTGTTGTTGTTGTTGTTGTTGTTTTAAATGTGAGAACATGGGAGTGTAGGCTACGTTGGAGCCGGCTATCCCATCACCATAATATTGAAGCTGAGAACAATAAACACACATACAGAAAAAAAACAAGCAGGGAAGGATAAAAGCATAAGAAAAAAATAGGCGCATGTACAAATTACGGAACAGCATGGTGAATAGCGTGTAAAGGATACCTCTTAGGGCAAAGTTCAATGCATGTAGAGTGGGTACATTACCGTTGATACAGTTGTTGTTGTTGTTGTTGTTGTTGTTGTTGTTGTTGTTGTTGTTGTTGTTGTTGTTGTTTGCAAAGAGGTGACAAACGCATGAAGTGACTAAATTGGCTTATATTCCACTCGCTTTAACGGTAACATGTAGGATGGCTCCGTTTATTCGGCCGAGGTGCGCTAATGCATGACACGGTCATATTATTATGTGCAAAACATTCGTCCAATATTTCGCATGATATCTAAACAAAAATGAAAGTTGGTTCTTTGTAGTCTTAGTGTACTTATGAAACTAGGGCCAGCTGCACGATTTTGATTAATTCTAACATTTAATATTTTGTCAGACTTTTGTCGAAGCCAGACGACGGTAGCTGGGAGAAAAGGGGCATATCCGTCCGACACACCGTTTAATGCAAATCGAAACAAAACGCTGTACCCAGTTTGCGGTTTCCGACGGGACAAAGTCACACATTTATATTAAAAAGGCTTATAACGTTGCTGCATAGCAACGACAATCCTGCACTGCCGATGATCTAGGTACGAGATTCGAGTTCTCAAATCCATACACGGTATTCTTGAGTCAAACATCGAAAACCTTCTCCTCGTTTCTTTCATTTTTCTTTTTATATTTTTTTGTAGCCAGCACGTCAAGACCGGCCTTGAACGGAGATCTCTCGAGTCGTACTCTTAACACCGACAGCTTTTATAAACGTCGCTGAGTAACGTACTAACGCTGCCCACGATATTACGAAGCATGAACCGAAAGCAGAAGGTAATTTGATAGTGTCATCCTCCTGAGAGCACTCATTCCCTTGAGTATAACGTGGCCGTGCTCTTATACGCGTTGTCGCTAAAATGAATATGGAGTCGCGGACGTCGTGGCATCTCGCCTTTTCACTTTCGTCGCCACAGTTAGGTTATGGTTACGGCCTCACGTCTCGACACCTCGCCAGTCTTCCCTTCTTTTTTTTTTCTTTCTTTAGAGCATCAAGACCGTATGCTTCTACATTTCTTTCCCTCACTGAGGCCACGCACATCAGGAGGAAACCTCTTGGAAGTAATGCCTTATTCCCTGCGTGCTTTTTCGCTCGTTCTTGTCTTGCTTTGACCTTTGTGCCTTTAATAACTATGCCCACGTTCGTGTCACCTCCATTATGGTTAACCTCTTTTTCGGGGATTGGTAACGTGCCTAACCGTCTAGACGACGTCTCAATCTGTTTCTGGCTCGTCAAGCATCTGTCGCCGCTTTTTGCGTGGTCAGCACGCTGACGGGCGCCGTCAGTCTTTATCTGTGCAAAACGTATACGAGCGTTATTCCGCGCGGATGAATACTGCAGCGATTGAGTATAAGCAAAAAATGATCTAGGATTGCGGCGCGTCAAGAGGCATTCGGCAAAGCACGAAAATTCAGGCTCCCTTAGCTATTGAGAGAAAAAGAACCTTTTTCAACGGTTCTACTGTTGCCTACGAGCTGGGTGCTCCGTCAGCGTGCTATAGCTGCACTTTACTGAATCCGTTAGCGTCCTTTATGTCAACGTCGTACATGTGCAGCTAATATCGGGCATAGATGCTGCATACAGTAGGGCGCTTCACATCCCCGGCTAGTTAGATGTCGGTGTTTGTGTAAGTTTGGATATGAAGAGAAGACTGCGGCGGTCATGGCAGATTTAAGCCGAATACGCGGTGTGTTTGACAATTTCAAATGCATCTTAAACACTTGTGCACTTATGTACAGCCAGTTTTAGTAATGCAAGCATCTACGCTTTACGCTTTGTGATATATAGGTTATATTATGGTCCTTTCTTTCTAGACTTGCTTTTTCTTTATTTTGTTGTAAGAACATGGAAAGGTAAGCTGCGTTTTAGTTAATCTAAGCGACAACATTACGGTCTCGCGTTTGCGCCTAATCATTATGCTTAGCTGGCGAAGACAACGTGTTGGCTTTGTTCGAATGGTCTTCCTTTTAAATGCTTCATCAGAGCTTGGAGCACTGCCAAACGGAAATTTCCCTCCAGGATAGACTGTTGCTGATCGACGTGCACTAAAGAAGACACACAACCTAGCAAAGGGATTCCTTTAAGTGTTAAATGCAAAGTATTTCTTGGCGAACGTAAGTCATTTTGACCGTATCTATCTATCTATCTATCTATCTATCTATCTATCTATCTATCTATCTATCTATCTATCTATCTATCTATCTATCTATCTATCTTCTTGCCGCCTAGAGAAGGGCATGGGTAACCGAAAAAAAAAAAAGACGTCATCGAGACATGCAGCCGATGAAGAACCAATCATCCTTACGTCTTCACCACACTGCTTTACAATTTGCGTCTAACTAATGTCCGGTTAAAGCAAAGTTGTTTAGCACGCAAAAACTGCTCTTAACACCGTTCCTTACACTACACTCTTGGTTCGCATAGAGTTACTGTATATGCTACCTTTAGGTAGCATATACTTAAAGGTAGCATATACAGTAACTCTAGGTTCGCATTGCTGGTACGGCCATCTAGGAGCGATGGAATGAAGCAGCACGTTGTCACGCTAAATCAAGCCGACGGCGGGCGATTCGGTCGGCTCAGAGCAGGAGAGGTTATAGTTTACTGCTACTCACGGAGCTTATTACGTGCATCGTCCTTCGCGTTGGATTAGCTTGTTACGTCTCTTCGCCTATATTGCAGCTTGCGGTGTTTCTACACCGCCTTCGTGTATGATGGCACAGAATAGAAAACGGCTGCGCTAAACACCGCAAGAAGCCAACGATGCCGATGGCCGAATGTCGCGCACATAAATGCTTTGGTGTAGCAAGAGACACCACCGCGGGAAGCGGAATGCGTTCACGGCTCCAACTCCGGAGAGTGACTCTTGCTATTATTGCACCGTGCTCTCGCGTTCCCGGAGCTGAGCGCGTCGCTGCACAACTGGCTAGCATACACGCAACATGAAAGGACAGGTCGTCGTACCTGTTGTACCTCGCCAAAGCAACACGCCGGCGGGACGCCCTGGGCCAAGAATACCTACAATACGGCCTCTGACAAGCACATTATGCGCCTTTCGCTGCAGAGTGCCGTGGGTTCACAAAACGATCCGCTAACAACCCGTTCGGTTTCTCTTGCACGGTTTAAACGTTTGCGAACGCTCCTGCTTCATGGCAGGTCTACGCAGGGCTCCAGCGCGTGCAACGAAACGTCTCAGGAGAAATGGGTATCGAACAAATGTAAACGATTTAGGGCAATAATGCACCCTACTATGGGAGGGCAGCCGTCCTAGAGTCAAGTAACGCGGACCTTGACCATATATGGCCATTTACGCATATCTGGCTATATAAGGCACATGTCCGTATATGGCCGTATTTGTCCAATGCTTATCAAAGTCTCATATGGCATTCCTCGTGTCTTTTATTGCCCGATATGCTTCTATCACGAATGGTGCAAACGTGGCTACATACTGCCACGTGCCATATATAGCCACATATGCCCAATTCCTGATATCGCCATATATGGCATTTTTGTAAGGTCACCGCACAGCGCCGACCTTCTCAGTGTGTAAACACGCCTTTACCGTATCTTGTACAGAAAGGCAGCAAGATATCTGTTTTGTTAAAGCGCCTGTATTTTCCTTTCTTCTCATACTCGCGCTCTTTCACTTACCCTCTTTTTCTAACTCGCCTGTTTTCTCGTTTCGCTTGAGTAAGATATGGCCAGAATAAATTATCGTTGAGCAGCTAACACGTTCACGCTCCGGTTAACACGAAGACATACCGCCTCGCAGCTATCCTCTTGCCGTCGCTGCGAGGCCAACGACTGCGACGCAATACTGCGATGATAACATAACTGCAGACAAAACCATTAAAAGGTTCAAATGCCAGCAAAGTACGCGAGGTAGCAAGGACAGGCACAGGAAGTAGGCTCTATTTGTGGGCCATAGAAATGGTGCGTGCTTCTGATTTACTTCCGGGCAACACGACCGGCCCACAGTAACATTCATGCACAGTACACGCTTTAGAATGTGCACAGAACATGCCAGCAACGGAAGAGATAGCATGCTGTTAAAGGTGAAATGAACAGATAATGCGAGAACACACGAATGAATATTGACAAAAAACAACCAAAAAGATGCAACCCGATATCCTCTCAGAAGGCCACTTATCTGAGGTCCTTAGTACAACGTAAGCGGCACCAGGCTACACGCCAAAATGTACATGGACGCCGGAGGTTGTGCATGCGCGGGACGCAAGAGCAATTTTTGCTCGAAATCCACCGGTGATTTTTGGATCTAGTAGGCGCTTACAAATACCGCTTAGCGTAGAAAAGGTCCATGGCCGTACCCCTCGAAGCAACGGCCGCTCGCTTCTCGCGTTTACGTCCTCTTCCTACGGCCTCGTATAACCCACCCATCCAGAATAAATGGTACCGATAGTCCCTGCTTCCGATCACCTTGCTTCTGTAATCGAAAACGCGCTACAAGTTGTTTTAGACACCGGCGCCGTATTCACAAAAACAACTTACGACAAAAATGCTCGTAAGAGAAAATTTCGCCAATCCTGATACTGGATATATCATTAGCGAAGTCCGCTGGCCAATAGCATAAAGCGCTTACGAAAGAGAAGTTTTGTAAATTCGGCCCGGATCACTCCTGCGCCTGAAGTATAGCGCCTTGCGGTGCAGAGTATACTAAAGTTCTTATGAATTTCGTTCCGCATGCACTTAACATGGCGGCATGCCAAGGCTACCAAAGTATGCTATGGTGTGCCAAAGCTATCTACAAAGCGTCTTGTACTGGGTATGAGAAAATCGGTCCTTCCTCTTGCACATGCGTTATTGTGCTGCTATAGCAGACAAAAAAAGCTCGAGTGGGTAAGTGCTGCTTTAATTCGCACGTCCGCGTACTCTGCTATGCCACCTTCAAACACCCGACGTTGCCCTGTCGTCAACGGCGTCCCAGCTAAGTCGTTGTGGTTGTCACTGAGCGGAGTACAAGCTCTTTGCGCGGAATTGGTGGAGCATTTCGCAAAAATCTGAAACATTGTGGGTGAGTCGAGGCAGTAAAAGTCGATCAGCAGCAAGCGACCTCAGGGTACTCCAAACTGCTTTAAAATTCTCACGTGTTCAGAACTCGACGGCGAGTTCCTACGCATTCCAGTTGCTGGCTGCAATGCATACAAAGGTTATCTTGGTTACCTTACCATTCCTTAGGCAGCGCTGGTGGTTACATTGCAATAGGAAATGGAAATATGCTTTACAACATATTCTGTTTCTGCTACGACTGCTGAACTGTAACCGGAAAGTGTATATTTATTCGTCTATGTTTTATAAATTTGGTTATTCGGTTGTAGAAGCCAGTTGCTTGAACTAATTACAGCAACGTGTATTCCTTTTTCATTCGGCAAACTTCATTATATATTGTACGCGCCAATTGCATAGAGAGAAAGCGTTTCCCAATTTCCGAAGTGATGTAGTACGTACGTTCGACAACTCCTGCAAAGCGCACCAGTCACTTCATTAGTAAAGGAACCAAAAGTAGCTTCAACAAGAGACACCCACTTCATAACGAATTCGAGAGGGAAGCTCTTAGTGAAAGCAAAAAAAGAATGTCTTCCAACATCACTGCTGTTTCACCTTTTGATAAGCCATCGTAAGGTAGATGGAACAAGGGACGGAGCAAATTGACATGCGATGGACACGTGGACTTCGCCAGCCTCTCGTTAGGGACTGTAGACCAGGCATACAGCGGTATAAGGGTGTATATTAAGGCTAGTTCCGATCGATACTGCTCTATAGACGACAGCGATGGTGACGAGTGCTGGAAAGATGATAAGCTGATTTGCAACAGGCACGGTCAGAATCTCGAGCAGATTTTTTTTTTCCTTTTCTTGTACTTTCTCTGATTTTCGGGTGCTCGGCGAAGTCCCAGCTTCGCAAAGGAGTAACATCAAAATAACAAGACACATGAGTTCGCAACGCCTTCAGCAGAGCTTGCCGACGAACTATTTCTTTCTCTTCACGAAGCATATGTGCCGTAATGTACAACGAAAGTTCTGCAAAAAGGGCACTAAGTAGTTCTAACCACAAGTTTGAATAGTCGCTTCCTTGCGAGACACGATGTCTTCCTAGCAGCAGTTGTAGCCGCTGGTCATAAAAATCATTATCTCCGCTCACCATCAGTGACGGTCCGTGCATAACCATGTCAAGTGTTTCGTACATCAACACTGCACGTTTTCGAATAAACGTGGACACCGTAATGGGAACACCGCTGTTAGGCTAGCCACGCCTGTTGTAACGTCGTCAGAAGACCGCCAGCAGCGCCGCAACGTAAACATAATACCAAATTGCAGGGGTAAAGTAATAACAAGCTTCGATAAAGAAGCTAGAATGGGTCGCGATGCTGACGAGACGCACGGGACAGGTTTGTTACCCTGCATTTCGGGAAATAGATATACACACAAACGAAAAAGACAGAAATAGAGATTGAGAGATAGCGGCGCGAAGAAGCCTGGGCCGAATCTTGAAAGCTTTACCTTCGGGAGTGTTCTTTCCCATTGGCCAGCTGTCATCGATAACGATTTGTCAGAAACAAGTATTAAATAAGTTGTGCTTAGATAAAATTTATAACGCAATGCAGCTATATGTATATTGGCACGGAAGGGCGCTAAATCCATAAACGGTTACAGAAAAAACGTGCTCCCAATTTGTGTGAGGCGTACACGATCTATTCCGTGACCAACATTTCATTGAACGATTCATTTCCGGGATTTTACGATCCAAAACCACGATATGATTTTGAGAGACGCCGTTGTGGAGGGCTTCGGAAATTTCGACCACCTGCGGTTCTTTAACGAGAACTGACATCGCACCAGCACACGGGCCTCAACATTTCGCCTCCATCGAAATGCAGCCGCCGCGGCTGGGATTCGATCCCGCGACCTTCAGATCAGCAGCCGAGTGCCATGGCTAAACCGACATATTATGGTCCTTGATTGCCCTAAAGTGGGAACTGGAGAGACCTACGGATATTGCGCTGATATTTGGTACCATCACACCGCCGTAGGGAAGTGCATGAATACGGTTGCGAAACTGCATGCTCCGGACAAAATTGCTCTATTCTTTTAAAAAATTGCTGTTGTGCAAAGAAAAATAGAAAGAAGGAGCGGAAAAAACGTAAATAGTTATCTGTCAGATAAAATGGACAATAAATCAAAGTACAGGAATCTGCAAGTATTTTTTGTAATATGAGGGAAACATAAACACGCAGAGAGACCAAGAGAAGAAATGCAACGCAATATCTGCCCATTTCTAACGGACATTTTTTATGTACATATGTCCCCGCAAGTTCAGGTGGCTGAAGACGTATACTTTCCTGCACTGTTCTTTTTGTTTTTTACCTTGGCTATATGCATTCAATAAGATATTCGCTGCTGAAGAAAACCTCAGCCTCGTCTTGACCCAGGGCAGATTTTTCTTCAAAGGCGAAGCTTTATGAGAAATTCCTTTTCGGGAATTAGTACGGGATTCCTATTAGCTTCACGCTAGACATCAGTGGATGTAGATTTTTGTTTTCTTACATGGAGAGGAAGCGATTCCTTTTGTGCAGGTAGTACCGACTTGGAAGTCACCCGTGTCACCCTGATCCTGATGACTGACTTTCTCTGTGACCTCTTTTGCACGTTCAAGCGGACATTTCTCCGGGACCTGGAGAAAATAAAGGCATCGAAAAACAAGGAATGAGAGAGAGAAAGAGGGGGGGGAGGCACCATCGTCACCAAGACTTCAATTATTGCAGTACGCAATCGGATAAGTGTCACGGTTAATCTCTCTGCCTTCTTCCCTCCCACCTCTCTCTCTCTCTCTCTCTCTCTCTCTCTCTCTCTCTCTCTCTCTCTCTCTACGCCTCTTGGGTCGATGACAGCAGAAAGCCCAAAGCTTTACGTTATAACGACACAATAGTTATTAAGCCTTAGGAAAAATTAAACATGTAACACAACCAAAGATGACAAATCTGCTGTTGACAGGCGCATCTAGGTGCATCCTTCAAAGTGTCCGTCAGCCTGCCTGATAATCTTACATTGACTGATCAAACTTTTATAGGGCAGTGTGTTTCTATCTGCCCGCCAGTCCCTTCACTTGTCCGTTTTTGTATTCGTGAGCTTGCTGCCGATGATTACCCGTGCCTGCGCGAAGCGCTAGGTCTCCGGCGATCTTCCAAAGTGCCCTATTCGTCTTGTTATCGGCAAAGCACATTTTTTTCAAGAGCTACTTAGTGGTTATCTCGAAAATTTCAAGCGAAAGAACTGGAATTTAGAGCTCGCTTATAGCCTCGAGCAATTTATCACAGGCTGCCTTAATTTATCTCCTGTGTATTTGTAACTCATATTTGTTATACAACCTCACCCTCGTTACACACTTTTGAAAGTGACTTGCTTGAAGCGGACATCTTAAGATACCGCCTAATTAACCTTCGCTCAGCCTTATGCATCGGTCTCATGAAAGTTAGGAGCTCATCTATTCCTATAATCCCGATTTTCTTTAATACCCAGCGGGTATGTTAAAACATTAGTCAAAGATACTGAAGTTATAATGATGGCGCTGCAGCTATTGCGCGAAGATGCGGCAGCGACATTTCCACTGGCATTCACCAAAGCTATTATGAACGAAGCTGTTATGGGTCGTATTTATTTGATTGTTTGGTGGATTAAATAGACTTGTTGAAAAAGAAACGTGAAGAGTTGTACTGAAGCTACAAAGCTACCTTTCATTCGTGAGGTGTTGATAACAACAATAACGAAAACGACGAAGATAACTCCGGCGACATCAAAATTCGATGTATACTGTAATATAATTGATCGCATTCTAAATACTAGCACAATTGCGTTTGTTGATTCTAGTGCCTCCTTTACTCCCTCCCCGCACGGATTCCAGAAAGGTTATTCCTGCAACGCACAGCCAATAGTGTTTCAGCATTTCGTACTCAAAGCCGCTTGAAACAATATCCAGGATTACCGTTGTGCTGTCAAAAAAGGATTGTATGCTCAAGTAACGTTTTCTGTTCTATTTTTACTATCCTTCCTCTTGCAGGAAAAGGATTCGTTTTTAACTTTACTTGACTTTGTTTGAGGTTGTTTCTTTGATATTGTCTTTTTTATTTTTTTTATTGCGACAATTGATCAGTTTTGCACCGCTCGACATCAGACATTAAGAATAAAGTGAGTCGCATCAACATGTCCTGTCGACAGGTATGATTATGCTTCTTATATCATCCTTTTTTCAAACTTTCAACTTTGACTGTGCTACAATCTTGCCTCACGGCGACGTCTCACCTGTAAGGAAATTCTGCAATGGAGGTCATGTGCGTGACATTTTTATGCTCGTCCTTTTTTTCCGAGGTCTAGACACGTTTTATTGCAGTTCTGACTTGATGATTAAAAATTTTGAAGCGTTTAGTCCAAACACAAGAATTTAGCTGTAATAAATTTTAAACACACTGTGACCCTAAAAAATTATTTGTGTTCCCATATCTGTCCTTTCTTATTTAGATACTATAACTTCTACTTTCGATGCAATACTAGAAGTACTCAATCTTTGCTTCCCTTTTTCTGAAATTCAACAAATAAATATTTCGTAAATAATTGGCATTTTTCTATATTGCTGCGCCTGAATATGCGTATTTCCCTGCAAGGAAGTTAACTTCGGATTCTGCTACGCAGAAACTCGCAGGTATTGCAATAGACTCAGCGTCAAGAAAGGCGCCCTCGAAAGACATATACACAAGACGGGCGCCAAGCTGCCACTTTCTTTTGGAGAGTAGCTAGCATTGTTAAGTAACACGGGAGCGCATGCACATTGCGCATACGTTTCGGAATGTACTTTCACGTACCAATTGTCATGATGAAATAAACATGAGTGCCAAAGGCAACCTAAGCGCTAATAGACTTATTTTCGCGCCAAGAGCGCGCAAAAATAAATCTATTAGTAATAACATCATGCACCATCATGTTATTACTGCCAGAATTTAATGTGTGATATCTAATACCTGCTATCAAGACTCATAGTCAAACCTTGCCTTTGACACAGACGAATCTAATTCTTGTACTGCATCGACATAATCTGGCTTCAGTCGACATAAAACGGCACTATGCGAACAGATATCGGCAACGTATGATACGACGTGAATAGATGTAAATATCACACTTAGTCACTCAGGGTTATTTGCCCTGCTCTAGCTTCTCAAACCATGCGAGCAAAAAGAAGTCGGCGAAACACTAGGTATGCGTCACGCGAGGAATACAGTAGACCCGAATCTTGCTTGAACGCTGTGAGTGTGATCATCGTATATTTTATTCTTCTCGAGGCAATACACGCTTCCTTGATTAAATGCACCCATCACGTCCTTTTCGTGCGTGTGAACAAATGCATCGAAGCTCGCCCCTTTCTCAATACATACAAGAAACAATGCCTCGCCTAGCAAATTACGCACACTGTACGCCTGTAGGTGGCAAGGGTCGAGCAAGCGACCTTTCATGAATGCTGTCCGAGAACTTCGCACCTGTTGTGACCTCACTAAGGAAGTCTACTTCTCCCGGGAAACAATTATGTTTGTTTGGTCACGTTCATCTCAATCGAAGCATCCTGTCGAGTCTTCTCTTCTGCATGCTGGCTGATCAGTGGTTAGACAATGTTTTCAATTACCTTGCCTCCCTTTATCTTCATCGTTAAGCACATTTGATACTGGAACGGAAACGTGGCACGCCACAGCAAAGGCCGAATTTTTTTCCACTGATAAGCTTGAGTGGCGATTAGAGGGTGATAGACGAGTAGAGTTGTTTTTCTTTTCTTAGAAGTGAGGATTATGTGATGGTTCCATACTCATATATACTACACTGAGTACCTTGCTGACACAGCCTGTCCACATGATCAGGTTATACAAGTCCTTTGCCAGGGTTTTCTGTGTTCTGCCAATGCCCTCGCTTTTTTTTTTCTTGAGGAGCAGTGGAACCATTGCTTACATGCGTAGCGCACTTGAATTTGCACGCGACTTAACCCCTGAACAGTGCAGGCTATACTGCTCTCCATCCAACCCTAAGCTCAACAACAGCAGCGTGACTACGAATCATGAATGGTGATAACTGGGCTGAATACAGCTAGAAGCATATGTGCGTATCAGTTGGTGCATGCACTAACCGGCACGTGCTCCTTGAACCTTGGGGCTACAAACACATAAAGAAAATATAGCAACGCGGAGACAATCAAATACCGTCTGCTGTGATGCAATTCTTTTCGCGGCACCACGGCAACAACTACATAGTGGGCAACTATACCGCGCGCGAGTTGCCGGCCAAAAGCGTCGTAGCGCCCTTCTATCCAAGCTCACCCGTTTTCATCAACTTAATTAGGGTTTCACCTCATCGTTCAACATTTACGCACCTTCTCGTCAAGGCAGAGTTGGCGAACCGGCCATAGACATTGAGCACTGCCATCATCATTTGACACACGGCTTCACTGTAGACGCGAACACGCTTTGGTTCCGTTATTACCTACCTGTATAGCTTAATTTTGCGATCTTCCCGACAAAAGAGGAAAGTATCAAGCACGTAGTCAGGCAACGAGACAACCATTTTTGGAACGAAAACGCGAGAAGCGAGGAAAGCCTCACCATAGCTTCATTCTCTACTTGAGTCTTTTCATCAGTCATAAAGTTCCTCCATTCTGCCTCTCTTTTTCCTTGCTTACATTGTCAGTCATCTTCATCTCCGTTACGCTTACAAACCTCGTCCCCTCCCTCTTTTCATCTATCTTGTACCCATTCCCTTGCCCCTAAGTTCAGGGTAGCAAACTGGACGCTCGTCTTCTTAACCTCCCTGCCTCTCCTTGCTTCTCTCTCTCTGTCTATGATCTTCCTTTCGCACTTCCTTTAACTTCATTGTTTCTTTCATCTATTTGGTTATTACCCCTCGTTCGCTTAGAGTGCAGGACATGTTTCCAAACTTCGTCGAGGCGCCCATGTGTTGTACTTCGGTAGGCATATTTCCAGCGCAGCGTGGGCAGTAACATAACAACAACAAAAAAAAGCGATATGATGTCGCGTGAAGTGTTCCAACGGGTACGCAAGTGTCCTCTCCGGAGACGCTTGCAACATGCTTCTGATATATATTCCTCTCTCTCTCTCTCTCTCTCTCTCTCTCAATTATATATACCTATGTACATTTCAACGTAAGTATATTACGCATTTATTTGCCTATTGTTCACTTTAATAAATGTAACCCCGACTCTGTGTCACGAGAGCAGGTACGGCCTCTCAAACGTTAGTATCGTACAATTCCACTATTCTCTTCCACAGTAGCCCTTAAATGACATTCTCGAGCACAGGGACACGTACACATCAAGATGCCAGTCCTAGTCAACAGACCGCCTTTCAAGATTTCTTGTCTCACTGCCCACATCGAGTTCAAGACGTTGGTTGGCAAGACCAGCGCTGAGACTGCCGCATAAACTCTCAGCTTATCTTTTCCACGCACGCAATTCTTAGCTTGATACGACTCGCAGCGTTACTTGACATAATATACGGGCGTGCAAAGTGGCTGTGAAGGCATCAACAGGCATGACTCGCATGGGAAGACGCCTAGGAAACAAACTTCTCGCTGTTGCATTTACATCTGCACTGATGTACTTGTTCTTCTTTTCGTGCAACCGTTCCTTCCCTAATGCGGAGTTTACCTTTATTTTTACCTTCCAAGCGGCCTCCGGAAGCAACATTGAGAATTATGGCCCGTTTGTGCCCCTGGGAAGAGAATAAATCCTGCGGCTCAAGCACTCGCACAACGGCAATGTCTCGGCGTAGTGAGCTAGCACTAGGTAGAACGTATCGTCACTACGCATTTCTTCCCTCGTAAGGTAGGGTCTTGTTGGAGAGGCGCGCACTTTACGGCTGTCTTACTTCTTTCGCTCTGCGAGTCTTTCGCAGAAACTTGTTGCTGGCCTAGCTGCCGCCGGTTGCTATTAACTCTTTGTCAACAGCGCAAGGTCTGCAGCCTAGCGAGAAAGGAACTCTGTGTTGGTGCGCGTGTGTCTATGTGCAGTTTCCCAGGGTGCTGTTAGCTTATCGCTCTATTAGGAAAGACTTGCACTTCCTGTTTTGTTGTTCGATAAACTTTTTCGAGATAGCTTAGGCTTGTTGCCTCTGTGTACAAAGCGTACGGGTAGAAATCTTTTGGCTACTCAGGCAGTAACTGTCTGCTTGCTTGCGAGTTCGCTTCCGTTTGTTCTTGTTGTTGTCTTTATAATTTGCTTCAACGATCGAAGGGGATATCCAATATTTTACGTTTTCTCCATAAAAGTGTAGACAACGAAGTTCCAGCTTCACGTATCTTTGTAGTTTTCCTTTTTCATAAAAATAGACGCCGTTTGATGTTATAGTTCGCTCACTCGCTGCTGAATGCACCCCATTAGGCCAGTTCATCGCTTCAAGCACTCCTCTCGGGTCCGCGTCGTTTCCCACATTGGGCATTGAACGTCTTTTACATACACATGCAATGTGTTCTGTAATTCTTGCAGCCCTGCATGTTGTTCTTGTAGAAGTCAGACGTCTCTTCCTTTTGAAGCGAAATTGTCAATAAATTGGGTGAGCGTCCGGTAGCGTCCGCGGCGTTGTAGTGCGCATGCTCTTCCCTAGAACCCGAGCCTCTATTGTTGTCAGCCTACTACTACATGACGGTAATTATGCGGAGTACATGCCGGGTATTTACACGCTGCATTCTTGCCTCACTAGCTCTTACTGTGACAGGGAAAGTGTTGCGTTTCTTGCTACTCAATTCTGAGAAATGCTTCTGCATAAGGAAGGAAATCTGCGGTAAATAAGGTAAAATGATATCCGAGGAAAGCCTTACAAGATATTTGTAATGCTTGATATTATTTGATGGGCGATTTGTAGGTGAGCAGAAAAGCTTTCGCGTCGCGGAAGAGAAACCATGCACCACTGCCTTCTTTATAGAAGCATGTGAAGCAACAGATAACTAACTGATAAGCATGTCAAATTAGGGTGACTCTGTATGTGAAACGTCTATGTTTTTTGCGAAGCAAGCACAACCTACCATGCGCACAAAGGAAAGCTGCAGAAAGAGAAAATTTTTAACTCACGCTGCAAATAATGATTATTCGAGAGGAAGAGCACAATTCATGAGGCGTAGTTTTGTTTTGATGGTTTTTTTAGTTATGTAACTATATCTCTGACTACGGGCACTGAGTCGAACATTATGCATTAATTACCTGTCATAATTTCTAACTATGCACTGGAAGAGCCAATCCAGCAGGTTATCATGACTAATACTAGTGTGATTGTAAATTTCTAACGTTTTCTGCAACAGGGGGCACTCTCCTGAGATCCTTACTCTCCTCGTTTCAGTTAGACAGGCATACGTGAAAGACGACCAAAGGAAGGAACGGCAAAGCTGTTAACAAAGTGTTCGTCTGGTCTGCTGCCATATGCAATGAAAAGATGATTAAGGGATGCAAAGAGGATAATGTAAGAAGGAAGGAAAGAAGGGAAGGAGCTGCTATGAGAGTTGAGCATGCGCGACTCTTCATTACGCTTACAATAAATAACTGCAGTCCACAGGTTTCAAGGAATGCATATCAACGCACTCGTCGCTCGGAAAGCCTGCGCCGCGTAGCTCCACGCTCGAGCGGTATATTGCGTTGAAAATTCTCTACGGCCTTGTTTGCTCAGCCCCAGCCTGATGAACATACCATTCTACCACGGAATGTTCGCAAATCGCCAGAGACTTTATCATTCTTCACAGTTGCAAGACTTACACGTGGCGGTGACTCAGATTCATAATAGGCGCGAAGAGGCCTTCGCGAAAGCTACTCCTAGCAATTTCCGCCGTAATAAAACTTCGCTACACACTACTCACATCCCTTAACGCATGGCACGGTGTCTGGAAGCAGGCACACAAAGAAGTTTGGTTGTATTTACGCTTCTTATTTCATGTGGATGTGGCATCGCATACCCTATTCGTGCCTCGTAGACCAGCTGGGCTTGGTGCTCCTTCCTCGAGCAACTATACACCGCGACCATGCCGTGAGAGGAAGCCAACTCATTGGAACGGCACAGGGTTGACTTTATCTTAATCGCATCGACAGAGAAAACAGGATTAGCGTGTACTGGCGTGGAGACACATTCTCGCCTGACGTAATTTACTAAGAGACGCACATTACCCGGCAGCGAGCATAATCAAGTAACGGGTCCAGTCAGCGGAAGCTGCCGGAGCACAGGAACCGGTGAACATGCCTCTTCGATTAAGGCGTAGAGGAGCAACAGCGACCTGAACACACGAAGCGCTACCGTGCATACACTAGCAAAATATAGCTTCGGTAATCGACGGGTGTTTCTGATGCCTTTCTTTTTATTTTTTCCTTGTTCTTTTTTTTTTCTGCAACCCTTTTTAGACACAGAGTGGTACCCTGCATCGACATTAGGACGTCCTTTCAGTCCCTACATAAAGAAGCCTGCTGCTGTGCATAAGTGTGACGCCGTTGTAGTTAGAGGACCAGTATAAAGACAAAAATGCTCTAAATTAAATTAGCGGGACATCAAAGGGCTTTCTCTGGCCTAGAAGTGACGGGAATGACTTGCGTGCTCAAGGTGCGGGAAGCACGTTGAGTACTGCGGCGTCTCTTGTGACCTGCGAGATAACACTGCTGTCACAGCCTCTACGCATAGAAAGATCAGAGCACCTTTAAGAAATAACAGAGCACGTATCCGCCGAAGGAAAGTGCAGTGGTTATCACGTTAGGCCTTTAATTGCACGTTAGTGCAGGGTTTGCATTATGTGTCACGGCTGTTGGCTGTTCTCTCTTTTTTTTTTTTTTTACTACACAGCCAGAAGAGATATAGGGATAAAGAGAGCGCCTGAACCAACACCATTGTTGGATGACGTTATGAACCTCTGTTTTCACAAGGCTTTCCGGTAATTGTCCGCCGTGTGCCTTGTCACAAGGTCGCATTTTCGATGGAGGCGAAAATGCCAGACGCCCGTGTACTGCGCGTTGTCAGTGCACGTTAAAGAACCCCAGGTGGTCTAATTTCCCGAGCCCTCCACTACGGCCTTTCTCTCCTTCCTATCTCTTTCAGTCCCTTTCCCCTACCCCTCCCCCCCCACGGACGCTTAGCCGTGCTCCCTACATGGGCTGCAGAAATTAGCGTCCTTTCCTAACCAAATCACAGTCATCATCATCAACGTCACAAGATATGATGAGGTGATTTATCAGGTACTCTTACTTTGTCTTTACTCAAAGAGGACAAGCTTTCTTGAGTGGCCAAGGGACGTTATCAGCCTCACCGACGTCTCAGCCTCTCCTATATCTTTCTCTTTATCCACACAATGCTCATGCTCACATCCAAGTGCCACTGTATGGCAAGTAAAAGAAAAAGCTATATTGTATCTTTCCTACCAAAATTAAGCACTGAAGATGAGTATAACGTTATAGATAGAAATCAATTTCGCAAACATGCAAAATATTATGGCACAATCGTACGAACACTTCCCGAATGTTTCCAGAACATCAGCTCATCTCAACGTTGTTTACGCTAAACACAAACGCCCTCTTGCACCGCAAAGCAGGGCATTCTACCAATGGTACAGGAATCGTACTCTACCCGGCAGCGAGCATAATCAAGTAACGGGTCCAGTCAGCGGAAGCTGCCGGAGCACAGGAACCGGTGAACATGCCTCTTCGATTAAGGCGTAGAGGAGCAACAGCGACCTGAACACACGAAGCGCTACCGTGCATACACAAGCAAAATATAGCTTCGGTAATCGATGGGTGTTTCTGATGCCTTTCTTTTTATTTCGTCCTTGTTCTTTTTTTTTTTTTCCTGAAACCCGTTTTCGTCACAGAATGGTACCCTGCATCGGCATTGGGACGTCCTTTCACTCCCTACATAAAGAAGCCTGCTGCTGTGTATAAATGTGACGCCGTTGTAGTTAGAGGACCAGTATAAAGACAAAAATGCTCTAAATTAACTTAGCGGGACATCAAAGGGCTTTCTCTGGCCTAGAAGTGACGGGAATGACTAGCGTGCTCAAGGTGCGGGAAGCACGTTGAGTACTGCGGCATCTCTTGTGACCTGCGATATAACACTGCTGTCACGGCCTCTACGCATAGAAAGATCGGAGCACCTTTAAGAAATAACAGAGCACGTATCCGCCGAAGGAAAGTGCAGTGGTTATCACGTTAGGCCTTTAATTGCACGTTGGTGCAGGGTTTGCATTATGTGTCACGGCTGTTGGCTGTTCTCTCCTTTTTTTTTTTTTACTACACAGCCAGAAGAGAGATAGGGATAAAGAGAGCGCCTGAACCAATACCATCGTTGGATGACGTTATGAACCTCTATTTTCACAAGGCTTTCCGGTAATTGTCCACCGTGTGCCTTGTCACAAAGTCGCATTTTCGATGGAGGCGAAAATGCCAGACGCCCGTGTACTGCGCGTTGTCAGTGCACGTTAAAGAACCCCAGGTGGTCTAATTTCCCGAGCCCTCCATTACGGCCTTTCTCTCCTTTCTATCTCTTTCAATCCGTTTCCCCTACCCCTACGGACGCTTAGCCGTGCTCCCTACATGGGCTGCAGAAATTAGCGTCCTTTCCTAACCAAATCACAGTCATCATCATCAACATCACAAGATATAATGAGGTGATTTATCAGTTACTCTTACTTTATCTTTACTCAAAGAGTACAAGCTTTCTTGAGTGGCCTAGGGACGTTATCAGCCTCAGCGACGTCTCAGGCTCTCCTATATCTTTCTCTTTATCCACACAATGCTCATGCTCACATCCAAGTGCCACTGTATGGCAAGTAAAAAAAAAGCTATATTGTATCTTTCCTACCAAAATTAAGCACTGAAGATGAGTATAACGTTGTAGACAGAATTCAATTTTGAAAACATGCAAAATATTATGGCACAATCGTACGAACACTTCCCGAATGTTTCCAGAACATCAGCTCATCTCAACGTGTTTACGCTAAACACAAACGCCCTCTTGATCGAAGAGCAGAACATTCTACCAATGGTACAGCAAATCGTACTAATATTAGGAGCAAGTAGCAATCAGCGGATGTGCTTGTAGCACAGATCAATGACTCATCTTTTGAGTCAACCATAAGGTTCTAAAGAACTTTCTTGGCTACCATCTGTGTCGAAACAATCAGGCTAACGCATGAGCAGAGGTCGAAGAGATGGTGAAATGCGTTCCATCTGAGTACAAGTCACGCATGCTCTGATGCAAAACTTCGGGGGCCTTTGCCTACGTTTGCACGTTTGCATTCTGGTCACGTCTGTAACGTCTCGAGGATTGGCTTGAAAGGTTAAGCTGGAAGAACGATGTCCTCACGTAACTACTTTTCCCCCTTATTTGATATTTCTCGTTATGCGCGTTCTCCTCATTCCTTTCTAATGGATGAGTTTTCGCACTTTGCTAAATTGAGTTTACCAATGGGTCTTACTACTAGTGCAGTTTTCCTTTTTTCATTCTAGCAAGTGTCAACGAGGGATGCCTGCTTCAACAATACAGCTACACTAACAGCAAATACCACCCTTCAGAAATCATTCATGCAATTTCCTTTTTCCTGCTTCTTTTGCAATGTTAATCATGCAAACGCATGAATGCCGCTGGGGAAAGATTTTGCACTATGGGGGCCGACGAAAATCACATTTATCCGCATTTGCAAACATGCCTCTTTCCGAGATGCTCCTGTAGCTCTCAACATTGCGGTCGTTCTACTTCATTTTTTTTTTTTTTTGCAAGTAAGCATGACGGCTCTGCGGCATTACATCATCATAACCTTATGATGAGAAACTTATGTACGGTATACGTACTTACTGCGAAACAGCTCCGCAAAGTTAAGCCGGAACACAGAAGAAAAATATTCGTTGCGTCGCACGAAACCGGAACGGAGGAGTTCCGCGGTTGCAATGACGGTGCACGCGACACTCATGCACAGCTATGGTCAAGCAGCAAGATGCAGCGTTTTTCTGCATCACGCAATGCACAAGATGCAGCACCACTAACGTGAAATCAGGGAAGGTGCAAAGCATACGGTGATGAGCCGGTGTTTCCCACAGGAAACATC
Organism: Hyalomma asiaticum; assembly: GCA_013339685.2. NCBI lineage: Eukaryota > Metazoa > Arthropoda > Arachnida > Ixodida > Ixodidae > Hyalomma > Hyalomma asiaticum. The sequence goes on along the minus strand of CM023484.1, from coordinate 40,072,719 downwards.
ATGTCTCTGCTAGAGGGCTTGGTTTAATAAAAGCCCTACATGTCGTGGTCGTACACCTGTCATGTATACATAGATGACTACAGTAATAATAAGTAACACACCACGTACACAGCGATCTCGCTGATGCACAACATTCAACAAGCGCACCGCAGAACACAACCGCGGTATTAATTAATTAATTAATTAATTAATTAATTAATTAATTAATTAATTAATTAATGATAAATAAATACGTAAATAAATAATAAACAAACGTACCGATCACCGCTCTGGGAACCTCAACTTTTTGGCGTGCACCAGAGGCCTGTCTCACACGTGTTCAGCCATTTTTATTTATTTTTTTATTTACACATACTGTCGGTCCACATCAGGACTAAGACAGGAGTGGTAACAATACAAAATTATACATGGTAATACAGCAAGTATTGAACGGAACAATAGAACGCAGCAGTACAGCGATCTATGCCCTTTTGTTGGAAATATTCGGAAACAAGTGCGGAAAACTGCTCACGAGTCGCTGTCTTTACAATGTTTGCAGGGAGACAATTTGTTGCAGCGCGAGTTTTCTCAGGAAAGCTTCATTCAGCTCGGTGCAAGACCCAGTCTTACGAGTGAACCACTATTCCCACTGCCATTGCAGTTAGAGTGCTTCAGGGCCTGAAAAGTTGAAAGCACGACGGAGATAATACGTTCTCGAATTCATTGTGCCACGGAAGGCACTCGTATTGTCATGCAATCTCTATAGCGGCTTGGAGCACCTAATGAAGGGCTCTGTCGTAAGCACATCGAGGTTTGCGAGAGGTGCTACAGAGAGCTCCCTTATTACGACTTCTAGAGAAATCGCTGAGGTGTCCTCCCTAGACGCTAAATCAATATTCCGATGGTGTGACAGCTTCGTAGGCGAATTCCCTGCCACGAGCTAGATGCGCTAAATCGCGGTTGCTATGCGCCTGTTGCGGTGGGTTGCAACGGTACCTTAACATACTAAGAAAAACCGCCCCCATGAGCGGAGAGTTTGTGGCTGCAGTAATAGGTGATAAGGTGGCGTATCGTAATAACCCGTGAGCTCTACCATGCGATCTTGTATGCTGCAATAAATCGGTTCTGACTTGCAGTCATGCCACTGGAGCTAAACCTTTTCAGAGCCTCTCTGGAAACCCGTAAGCTTACGTCATCTTCATAGTAAAACTGGAAGTGATTAAACGAAAATATTCTCATCAGATATGAGGCTATAGATGCCTATACTGCACGTTGCATAAAGCATGGTTGATTTCTGGGGTTCTACGTCCCAAAATCACGATATGATTATTAGAAACGCCGTAGTGGAGGGCACTGGCATCGCACAGTACACGGGCCCCAACATTCCTCCTCTATCGAAATTAGCCAACTCCTTGGTCCCACAAGTTTCACTCAGTCACGCATCCAGTGCTGTTACGTCCAAAAAAAAAAAACATTTTTCCATCATTCCTAAGTGTGCGTAAGAAGACCAACACTCGCTTTTACGGCTTATCGAGGTCGAGGAAGAGCGCAATGCACGCCACGCCTGGCTAGAAAGTCTAGTGGTTAAGACAGATACCTTCGGAGGATGGGAGTCCGGTTTCAAACCCAGAACCGGCAACGTTCCTTTTTTTTTTCATATCGTTCATGCATGTCCCTTTCTCGGAAGCGTGGGCTCGCAGTACTTAGATTCGCAGCGTGGGAACGTGAGTTCAGACTCCAGCACCGGTAGCAAATTTTCTCCAATCCAATGCGCCCTTTGTGAGGTGTCCCAAAAAACTACAATCCACAAGTTTCTCCCGCCACTTCATAAGGGGTTCAACTTTTGAGATAGCAGCTGGCGACCACAACAACTACGCCGATACCGGCTAGGCAATGTAAGCTTCCCTCGAAAACACGGTGAGCTCGTAGAGTGAAGCCAAAACACTGTCGCAATGCATGTGCCCGAACATGTGTGGCGCACATCCTCATATTCAAGCCCTGTATATACAGGTGTGATCCAGACGGGAGCTCGATCGGGAACTTGCTGCCCGTATGGCAAAGTATTGATTGATTTGTGGGGTCTAACGTCCCAAAACCAGCTCTGATTATGAGAGACGCCGTAGTGGAGGTCTCCGGAAATTTTGACCACCTGGGGTTCTTTAACGTGCACTGACAACGCACAGCACACGGGCCTCAACATTTCGCCTCCATCGAAATGCAGCCGCCACGGCCGGGATTCGATACCGCGACCTTCGGATCAGCAGCCGAGTGCCATAACCACTAGACAACCGTGGCGGGGCTGGTAAAGTATTAAAGGCATGAGTATTCACATATGTCGTTAAGAATATCGACCGAAATTCAAAACATGTGTACGAATTCTGGTTTATGCTTATAAAGTGTTTCAAAAGTCCTGCCCCAAAATGTACGTTGCAAAAGTATAACAATGTTTGTTAATGCACAACTTAGTGCATTGCCAAATGGGCATAAGGAGTTAGAAATTCAAACGTTACACAAGTGTAACACACGGCGTTAATGTGCTTGCTAAAGCCGTGTCTCGAATGATTTATGACCATCTTGTTGCATGTAGCGATTTTCGCAATCCATCATTGATCCATCATCACCGTGCATGTACTGTGTCACGGACGCGGTCAGACCATCCGGTAGCAGGCAACCTACGCAACAGCGACTGTGAGCACGGGCCCACAGATTCGCAGGAAACTCGTTTTTCTTAATGCTTTTAAATTTGTTGCACTAACGAAAGACGGAATTTCGCGAACATTTCTCAGGTTTAACATTGGCACGGTTGCAAAGTAGCGCTTTCTATGTGCCATATGTTACGCTCGGGCTAAAGCGAACACAAAATGGACACTATTTTGTACCAGTAATTTCGGAGTAAAACAAAGAAGGTTACTTATTGCGGTGTCTCTTTACACTACATACCTCTGGCAAAAAAAAAAAAAAGCATAACAGATCGTATAAATGAACCATTGTAGTCGATAAATTATGAGCGATTAACACATAAGTCCATATATTATCACGTATTGCAATGATCACGTATTGCTCTTTCCAGTTCGGTCGTTTACTTGTAATGTTTCTCCTCTTCGAACACATTGCTAAACCTACACGCATACGCTCTTTGTGGTCACAGGCTGCGGTGTCGGCCATCCCTATGCGGAACGCATATGCTTTTGTGAAAGCGACGCCCAACCATAGTCGGTATAAGAGTGTGGCTTCTCCTCGGCAAGTCTTGGGTGGGACTCGAAGGCTTAAGGTCGGATCGAGAGAGTGAAGTCGGGAATGCGTGAAATGTGTGCCACCCCATTGCGATACAGTACACTTGCGAGCAAGCAGATGGAGCATCCGTGCCGCGTCCGTCCTTGACAATGGTATGGGTACTTGTTGTTCCATATTATGTGCAGAACGGGCGGCTTGATCGGCCCGTTCATTGCCTATAATCCCGCAGTGACTTGGAAGCCACTGAAAAGATATTTTGTGGCCTGCCTTCCCTGTATGTTGCAGCATCTCTGTAACCTGGAACACCAGCTGTTCATGTGGTCCGCGGCGTAGAGGAGACAACAGGGACTGCAATGCTGGCTTGGAGTCGCAGAAAAGCGTCCATTTGTGTGGCGCTTCATCTCTGATGAAATGAAGGGCAGTAAGGATCGCTGCGAGCTCTGCTGCCGTCGATGTTGTCGGATGAGTCGTCTTAAATTTTAAGGTTTTACCTTTCGCGGGTATCACGACTGCTACAGTGGAGCTGTCTGGAAGCACTGATCCGTCCGTGTAGATATGCGTAGAGTCCCGGTACTTCTCGTACAATAGAAGTAACGTGAGCTGTTTAAGCGCTGGTGATGATAAAGCGGCTTTTTTCTCAATTCCAGGAATTGTCAGGTTGATTTCCGGCTGAGCGAGACACCATGGAGGAATTGAAGGTCTCGCAGAAGGGGTGAAAGAAGTTGGTAACGAGTCACCATGTGCTGCTATCGTTTTGCAGAAAGAGGTGCGTGGTCTGTCCACTGGCAAAGAAGAGAGGTGGTGCCGAGGGGTCCTGGCGAGGTGCCTGATATGTGTCCTCAGCGCTTCCATGTCAATTTGGGTCGTGATAAGGTGGGCTCTAGCGATTGCTATTGTCGCCACTGTCGATGCACTCCGTGGTAGGCCTAGGCAGATCCGGAGCGCCTGAGCCTGCACACTCTGTATTGTACGTAGATTTGTTTTGCCCGTGTTCGTCTTTTGCTTCAAGTGCTACAAAAATAAATGCGCTGGCACACACGTCTTTCCTAGCGTACACAGAAAACGGCTTTCATCCCTAGAAATATTGGCAACATGATATCGAAACGCAAGGTGGAGTAAGGAAAGAGGGTCAGTGCACTGTGTGCTGCGACAGCCTACGGTGAAGCAACACGAAAATATTCCAGTCTGTAGCGCTTGTGCCATCAGGTGGAATGGGAACGCAAACAGATGTTAACTCCCACTCCTGGGGATGCCGGCTTCTTTTTTTGTCGGCATTTCATTCGCCTTGCAACGTGATGGCGCTTGCCCCAACGGGGTTCTACTAACGCTGCCTTTCATCCGTAAAGTGCCCTATGTCGTGCCACGTGATGCGAAAGCATGCCTCTTGGCCCTTGATCCCACGGTTGCGTAAGGAAGTTCCAGAGCCGTGCTTCGCGTGTTCGGCGTAGCCACCAGCCGGCCTAGTTTTCTCGCAGTGCAGACAGAAAGATTGTGTCTACGGCATCACCTTACGCAAGCGCATTGCCTGTGGCGTGCCTACACGTCCATTGATCGACTTGCGTCCTTCTCACATGAGCAGCAGAGTTACCTATCAATGTCGCTGGTTAGTATCTAATTACAAATTAGATACTAACCAGCGACTTAAGGAACTAAAGTTACTGGCTTCTGCACGAGTTGGTTCGTGCGTATGCCCATCAGAGCATGGCATGGCAAAGAATTACCCTCGTGTACATAAGGCGGTTACGTTATACACATGCACTCAACATAGCCACGGCCACTAGAACGAGAAGTTTTTGCTTAAAGGAGGTGACAGCGTCTAACAGCTGTCATTAGCAAGATGATCGTTTGGCTACGCTGGTATTCCAATTGTCGAGAAAGCTTCCTGCGCACCCTCCTTTATTTTCTTTCAAAAATGACGGCCCAAATTTTAGTACAGCTCACAAGAGAATCGAGCAAGAGTGGTGACAAATTGCTATTCAGGATCACTGAAAAAGTAATCTTCACATCCAGAATAAAATTAGTGCCGAAGCTCATATTCGACATAGCTTGATCAGTTTTTAACAAAAAAGTGCATTTGGGTCGCACAATATATACAGTATGCAACAATCACTTAGTAAATGCTAAGTTAGGCTTCATAACTCATTTGACATTGGCAGCCACAGTGATAGTATCAAAGTTGCCTCGCCTTCTGCAATAAATTATTGTTACGGCTCACCAGATGTGCACACTGCCGCTGATGCTTTCCAAATCTGCGTCGTCATGGCAACGTACAAAGGAAGCGAGGATAAAATCAAACGTAGCGATAAGACGTATGGGAGAAAGGACATTGTGGGTAGTTGTTTTCTTTTTACAAACAACAGATCATACGTTTATCTTGCTCAGCCGAGATGGGAAAATGTTGACATTTCGAAATTGATGCACGTCCGTGTTTACTCAATTTGATCAGCCTCGGTATGAAGAGGTCTCAAGAAAGTTCAAGTTGCTGTAAAGCTAGCAATACAAGAACAACAACAATGCGATCATGAAAAATAAGTATAAGAATGTAGACGTACTTTCATTATAGCTAAGAAGAGTTCTTCATTTGTTTTTAATGTTTTGCGTCTTGTGCACTTTATCAATCATGCAGTTATAAATATTATAAATATGAGAAATTTTTTACTACCCGTGGGACTCTAAAACTTATTTTAGAGAAAGCAAAAAAAAAAAAAAAATCTGCGGCTCTCACCACTTGGGACATCGGACGCAGGAGGCATAAAGAGACCGCAGTTTCGAAATAGTCAGTTTTAGTACTGCGCACGGTGCATCTACAGTAGCGTTGCGTATACTATAAGAGAGCAGGCTTTTGTAAGGACTGCACGTGCGAAGTTCTACGCTTGCACTGTATATGCACAATGTAGTGTTTTTACGTAACCAACGCCGTTACGGACGTTGTGTACGCAGCACTTGAACTCCCTAATGTATGCTGCGGCTTTCTGTTGCAAGCATGTCATCCAACGGATTTCCAAAGGGATGTGGTTTTACAGTCATTCCGCGTTTTCTTTGAGAGTGCTCGTTGAATTGGTTGTCAAGCTTAGAGCGTTATTGCAAGTTTCCTAAAGACGATAGTCTTTCTTGGGCTACATAAACGCGAACTACTCTGTCTGTCTGTCTGTCTGTCTGTCTGTCTGTCTGTCTGTCTGTCTGTCTGTCTGTCTGTCTGTCTGTCTGTCTGTCAGACAGACAGGCAGACTCTCGGAAAACTTTCCAAGAGAGTAGCGTTTTCTTATTCTATATTCTGTATCTCCAAGATGCAGGATCCCACTGGCACAGCCAGACCTAAACCGGCCGTTTTAGAAGTACTCCTGACTTTGAAGTGTGGGTAGGAAAACGTCGCTCTCGTGGACAATGAAGCGTATGTTACCAACTACATTGCAGGTTTCTGTTATCCAATAGCTACGACTTTCACCCTTTCAGTAACAAGAGCGCACTTCTCTTACAAAGCTACCTCTTGCTGGTCACAGTCGGTGGCTAAAACATATTCGCCTCCAGCCAGGCCTTTGTGAAAACTGCCGTTCATAAAGGCTACTTATTTTAACAAAAAACGCTTATGTACAGCCCTACAAATAACTGCTTAATCAAATAAACTTTTGAGTTGGTTACCACTGCTTCGTGTTGGCTCGGTAATTTTAGCGTGAATACTTGGGAAGACGCCTGGCGGTTGTTATTTTCGTCATTATTATTCTTAATATTATTTTCTTTCTTTCATTTGCGATTCTCAGCGCCTACGTGGAGTACGAACGCGGCTCGCTTATTCTATCTGGCCTATAGCCGTTACAGCGCCCCGCCACGGTGGTCTAGTGACTTTAGCACTCGGCTGGTGATCTGAAGGTCGCGGAGTCGAATCCCGGCCGCGGCTGGTCCATTTCGATGGAGGCGAAATGTTGAGGCCCGTGCAATGTGCGATGTATGTGCACGCTGAAGAGCCCCAGGTGGTCGAAATTTCCGGAGCGCTCCACTACGGCATCTCCCACGATCGTATCGGGGCTTTGGGACGTAAACCCCCAGAAATCAATCAACTCATATAACCATTACAGCATCAAACAGCTGGAGTAATTACAGCGAAAGGTTTTGCTGCTCTCAGACCTTTCGTTCTTTGACGCGCTTATATATAGACGAAGTGTTCAGCGTTCATGCTTTTGAGTACTTCCATGCGCTAAGCAATCCACGCAGTTTCCTCGGTGTCCGCGGGAGTCAGTTTTCAATATCACCACTCTTGCTCATTTTTACCTAATTGTCTTTTTTTTTTTTCGTCTCGTAATGAAACTTTTCCACGTCTCAAGCAGCTAAGCGCACGCGCCTGCAATTTCGTCGTGCATCGTGCCGCGCTTCTCGCCTCGCTCGCTCCGCTTTGCGCGCGCATCACAAAATCTCTCGGGCGCCGCAATATATTCGTATGACGGTGCCGCGTTCTTATTTCCCAACCACCCGCTCGCGTGTGTGTTATATAATATTCGTTTCACTGCAGCTGGCGCGAGCGATGCGTGAGCCCGTATCGCTAATACACTGTCGTTTCGCCCGTGGACGCAATAGCGACGAGCTCTGTTTATGAAATGCCGCTTTGATATCGTCGAGTGAAATTTAATAACGCTGCCAAGCCCGCCAACGGTTGGGCGATCCCGTCGGTTATGAGAAAACAGACCAACGTCAGTGGTACGCCGTCAAGCTTTTCTTTTGTAGTGAAAGGTCCATGCAGGACGCTTTTCGGTTCGCTATATACGCTTTCCAGTTCATGGTTGACCGACTAGCGACGAAGTGAAGGGACCTTCTGGCGAATGACGTCAGTAGAGTATTACTTCGTCATAACTTGCGTTATAACCAGTCACTTTCCCTTATGTTCGAGATTATATCCGCCGACAACAACGCTGCAGGGAGTAGCGCTACGAGCGATCGCAGGAAGAACAAGCGCTTGGTATACCGGAGGTTATCAACTCAAATCAAATAAAATCAAATCAGTATAGATTTATCAACGTAGAACTACAAAGGATTTGTTCGAAATACATGGCTGTCAGGTGGTCCACTATAGAAAGGATATAAATGTTAGCAGCACACATAATTGATCATGGAGTGAGAGGTTTTATGCATATGCAAATGTTGATGTACAAGTTTATCGATGAAAGAAATCTTACAATTGCCTGGATGCCAAGAAGAGCACAGTATTTGTTTTATCAGGCTAGCATACTATGAGGAGACAACAAGTCCTTGGTAGCAAACGCTAACGATCACTTAGAGACCTTGCCGAGGAACTGCGTGAAGTCTACTGGGATTGCGTGGAGATTCTGCGCGGTGTGCTGGCTTCACTCACTTATTCGTGAAAAGTGCTATGGATAGGCTAGTAAATTGCTTAAAGACAAACTTGAGATAACCCTCGAGGTTAAGGAATATGGGTGCTGTTTAGGCGAGAGCCTTAGATCTGTGTGTATCAAGGTCGCGTTGGGAGGCACAGAAAAGTAGAGGAGACTCGTGCCACCGCTACCGCACAGGAACGTAACCGATGACGAGCAGGAATAGGGTAATACTGAAAGAGAAGAATGAGAGAGCACGCAGCAAAACCTATAGCCTACGTTCGCACTGTGCTGCGTCCTCTGCCAATTCTAGGTGGCGTTGCCTCTGCACGGGTCTGGGAGGTTACTTTCCTTTCCCTCTTCTTCTTTTTCTTCTTTTTTTTTTTCTTGAGCACTGCTCAAACTACATCATGAACGCAAGCCAACGAGATCGGATTTCTATCGAATGCCTGTTAAGGGTCGCTTATGAGGACTACAATCTATATGTGGAAGAAATCGAGGGCTACCGCCGCCTCCACGGCTCGCAGAGGATTGTTTCCGGGAGTTGGCACACTACTCCGACGTTCCTTTTCGAAGATTACGGTAGTTGCAGCGACTGCTCGTCCGGTGCAGTACGCCGCATCCATGTGTACAACGCAAGATTGATGCCCGTGTCCTCTGTTAGTGGCGCAGTCCCGGGCTCGACATCGCTGCTTGAGGTGCGCTAGTACATGTTCTATGATCTCTCCAGAGATGAGGCGTTGGTGTGTGGACGAATTACGGCGAAGCCTGAACCGCGAAGACGGTTACGAGAAAGAGAAAGCTTTAAGATTGCAGAAAAAAACGCAGATATTCAGTCATTCAGTTACATGCGTTACCAGAACAATAAGACAACATGGTACAATATCAATGCTAGCGGTCATAACCCCTGATACTTGTCGACTTACACAAACAATGCACTCTCATCTTAACGGTTTTTGTAGAATGCCAGCAAATTGATGAGAAAATAACAGATGAACAACTGACAAGCGAACTAGATTGTTTATAAATTCTAGCCAATATAAGTATGCCTTAGAAAAGATCCAGTTCAATCAAGTTCAAAACACGCGAGAAGCAGCAAAGTAATTACCAAAGAAAACACGTTTTAAGAGAAAAAACCTCCTCCGCCAGCGAACTACTTGTCTTTTAATGCGCTTCCGCAGACGTCAGCGTAAAATCAGGCTTGAAAAGTTATTTGCCTCGTGCCAGCACAAAACAGCCGGTAAGCTAGGCCTTCTGGCTAGATTCTGACTCGAAATGGCGCCCAACATGGAAACACGCGCGCCGACATCGGGGAGCAAAGAAGAAAGCTTCGAGTGAGCGAGCCTGGAGGATGAGCGGAGACGAACTCAAACAACCTCGATCCGCTGAATAAAAACACGATTCGCGAGAGAGCAGGTAAAAGGAAGGAACGTTTCGGAAGGAACGCAAAAAAAAAATAATAAATAAGGGAGAAAGGGCGTTCTTGTCGTGAGAGAAAAATTGTCTAAGAGCCCTGGGTTCGGTGTAGCTGAGCGAAGAACGCGCGCACTGTTCGTCACGTACGCGGCGACGAATATTTCGCGAGTGTTCCTAACTCATGGCTGCAACTCTCGATAAGACGAAGCCGCCTGAAGGCTTCAGTCAAGAGGCTTTCTGACGCTGCTGGCGGAGATCTCTGTGTTATTACAGACTTGCGTTTTCACTTTTTTTCGTGTGGGTGTCCTCAGCTCGACGTGGCGCCTTGTTCTTCGCGGCTGACATTGTTTTGAGGTGCCATCGCTGGTCCCGCGTATGCTCGAATGGGTGCTGCGTGCTCAACGTTAAGGGAGTGCTGAACAACCTTTGCACACGTGCCTTGTCTTTCTTTCTTTCTTTCTTTCTTTCTTTCTTTCTTCTTTCTTTCTTTCTTTTTTTTGCATATCTTCTCGTTTCAAGTACACGACGATGCAACATGTTGCATAGAGGAAGCGCCACGTCCCTCAATTCATTTCTCTATCGATACTTGGAAGGTGCCCCACAGCTTTACATAAAACCCTTCCTAATACGAAAAAAAAAGAAAAAAATATAATAACAAGCGGGAAATGTCTACATGCAAAGCAAACTGCTGGAGACTTAGGAACTGCGCATATTTCCCCTCCCTCCTTACTTTGCCCTTTTAAGAATTGGTAGGACATGTAGACGGAAGTATTTCGTTATACTTTCATGCAATTTAAAGCTACAGTGTATGTCTTTATAAAGCGTGCATATATTGAAGTTGCGTGCGTATTCAAGAATGTGAGTCTGTCAGCCTTTTTTAGGAACCGTTGTTCGGAAGACAAGCGGTAAAAAACGTTGCCAGGGAACGAGTTGAATAAATTTCTTGTTCATCCAGCCATTTACTGTCTAATCAAGTATGTGGCTTTCGAGTGCAATCATTCCCGCACTTTGCACTTTTAAATGTGATTGCGACACCGAAAAACGACACTGAATTATGACACTGAAAAATGTGATTACGAGTTCAAAAATAAACATTTACTCTAGCTCGCTGGTGATGCCCCTTATACAAAAAAAAAAAAGAAAAGCAGCTTGTCTTTTCGCATAAATGATTTATTTTTACTTGATCAGCAAAAACTAATATCTCTCGTAGCACGGTAATGCAGGAATAGGTGGAAACGTGCCTTTCTGTGATCAGAAAATGCTACTGTGAGAACAATGGAAACACATCGAAGGGTCAAAGGTTTTACTGTCACACAGGTACTTGGCTCCCGTGTGTTAAGCTTGTTTAGCCTTCAAGTCACGCAGGAGAGTCCGAGGCTCCTGCTGAATTTGGTGTCACCGTACAGAAGAGGGAATATAGCACGTATGGTTGTACAGCAAGACTCCGTCATACGCGACAAATACAGGCCTTTACAGCGCATGCTTAGCCATCTGTTACACGGAAGCAAGCTCGTGGAATCGAGTGATAGTTCGCATGATAAACGAGCTGCAAAGATCACCCTTTTTTTAGGGAAAATGACAGATGCCACATGAGACGGCCACTTTCCAAATTCCATTGCTCTAGCTCAATTTGGAATTAGCCCACTTATGTCAGCGAAAGGACTGTCGCTATGTGAAAGTCGTAAGCGAAACATCTATCCAAGAGTACACATAACCGCAAGCCCCTTATCCCACAGAACAATATTTTTCAAGCGAAGCTTAAGAACTTTGGAACGCAAAGCAAAATTATATCGCAATTCAATATTTCCAAACGAAGCTTGAAAATTTTGTGTGGCTTGAAAGCTTCTATTGCCTCACATGACCTGAGAGTTATGAATCCCTTGGAATTTCTGCCAAAGAAAGCAAGCAAGCAAGAAAGAAAATAGTCGGTCCTGGTGCGCAGAAGATAGTAGATCGCTTGCCCTCCGATGAGAGAAGGGATGCTTAATTTTGTCAAAGATTCAGCCAGTTGGTAAATTGCCTGTTTGCGTGTACTGTTCTGAACAAGACAATTTCTTTCGTCTTCCATTGTGTCAATCGTTCTAATACCCATAAAAATAAAGAAAATATTTAGCGGGAACATAAAACTCACCAGAAACCACCATAATTACCATATTACCATATGTGTAATAGAGCACAACACTTCTTCACAAAAGGTTACGAGAAGCATGGTGTTCAGTCAGATCTATGTCAGCGCTTCTCATTTATTAACTCGTCGCGTTGCTCCGTCGTCAATCGGATGAACAAGTATAAATGGCTAGCACATTTATGCATAAGTTAGACATGAAGCGAAGTTTGAGTGCTTTGCGATTCTTACATTTCGACCGGCTTTATAAAGTATTAACTTACGAGTACAGGATTAGAAATGTATACGGCATGCAGCACACAGAGATTGGGCTATTTTCTGTCTCGTTTCGTTGTTCTTCCTTCTCTCTCTCTATCGCTCTCGCTCTCTGCCTACGAGCGTTCGCCGCTGGCACAAAGCTTCATCGTCGCTGCGAATGCGCAATGAGCGCGCGCATCAACTCTTGCGCAATAATCGTGCCGATGAAGCTGCATACACGCTTGCCCGCAGCGCCTTCTGTCAACGTTCTCGGGAAACGCGCGTACAACTACAGCATACCGTGTTGGAAAACCATCGCTTCCAACAAGTGTACTGTGTCGGGACGCGAGTGATTAATGCTATTGCTGGACACCGCACACTGCCTGGCGCTTACGTTATTTTCATTTTCTCTATTTCGCGCTCCACGTTGCAAAATGGACGCAACGGTTGCTCATTACCGATCTTGACCTTTGTTTAAACTCATTTAATGTTTCGCGATTTCGTTGATAGCCTGCCGGCTGGTGCTATGCGCTAGCGTTGCGTGCGCGTGAGAATATGCATACTGAGGGTGCGTTATACGCATTGTCTTAATTGTGTGCGGTGTCACCCACGTGGATAATTGGAACTGCCGTTTGCGTAATCCTCATAGTCGCTGACATAGCGGCTCCATGTTTTTGCGACGAATATGCGTGCCTTAATTATGCGAAAGATAAGATGGGATAAATTAAAAGAAAACAGTTATCCTTTTATGAGAAAACGAGATAGTGGATTAAATACGGCGAGCGGTGACAAAAGGAGCGCGGCTGAATAGCGCAACAAAAAGAAAAAAAAACGGATGTAGAAAAACTGGAGACAGATATGGGGTTGCCGTAGGGATGTGAGACTTGGGTTTGAGGAGGATGGAAGGTCGGGAGCTAAGGAATTATTAGATATTCTTTATTACAAGGGCGGGAGCGAGGGGCTCGGGGATCCTGCTACATTGCAGGTGAGAAGAGGAGAAATGCGAGAACGGGTTCAGGGAATGTCGGTAAACGAATTTAACGGAAGACTAATGGAATCAAGAAAAAAGGAACAACTGAGAAAGACCACTTTGTGGAGCATTACGGAGTATCGACAGTCGGAAATAAACGTTTGATTTGCGCAAGCGTTCCATGGGGATATTAGAGGCATCCGGCATTTTAATGCGGTCTTGTTTCAGCTACCCAAATGAGACATGATTAGGCATGTGGATTACGCAGCATGGTTTAATGCTAATGCACTGTACATTCGGTACTCGTTAAATGGATCACTGCAGAATCGTTGGAGTCATACAGATCGCCCGAGATGTCGCAATAAATGAACGAGTCGAACTTACATATAAGTAGGGGACCATGAAAGCTTTTTCTGGCAACAGTCTTAAGTTGTGGAATGAACTCTAAACGTACCGTAATAAAAACGCAGTAACTTGTTTATTTATTCGCGATGCCGCTATTTGTTCATTGTGACGCCTTCTGTTCCTCCACAGTGGTATAGTGGCCATGGTACTCGGCTGCTGAACCGCGTGTCGTGGGATCCACTCCCGGCCGCGGCGGCTGCATTTCGATGGAGGCGAAATGTTGATGCCCGTGTACTGTGCGATGTCATTGCACGTTAAAGAACCCCAGATATGGTGGAAATTTTCGGAGATCTCCACTACGGCGTCTCTCATAATCATGTTGTGGTTTCGGGACGCAAAACCCCCATGAACTAACTACAATATCATGCTCTGTGAGGCGTCGTGCATAACCGGTGCGCACGTAGACGCCAGCGTCAAGTTTCGTCCGAGCACAATAGGGTATAGTACAAAACGTCCCAGTTCAGCCACGTCAAAAACGCAGCGAAATATCGTTTTCCCGCCCGGCATTCTAGCTCTGCTTACTCGACGTGAAAGTTTCCCTCTAACGAGTTAACAGGCGTCAGACGAGACAGTGCCCTTCCTGTGGCGAAGCGACGCAGTACAGCAGTTTCTGGGATGCATCATGTGGGCCTCGTGACGGACGTTGTGAGGTGTCGCTATTGTGTGTCGGGAAAGCACGTCTGAGCTGGACTGCCCACACAGAACAATGCGCGAGTGGTTAAATTTGGGCTAATGAGACTACACGATGGAAAACCTCGGCGGCCTCACGCGGGCCGTGCTGCCGCGCCTGTCTTCCAGGTCTCTGTTTTACAAACACTTTTTTGCTGCAGAAGAGCGTACGTTTGGAATTGTATCATGAAACTCTTGCTCCAAGCGAGAAAAGGCGTTAGACCTGATTAGGAGTTAACCTAATCAACTCCTCTTCCAGGAAATATGAGACATGGATAAATCATGTTTTTGGCGGCATAAATTGTGCTATAGCGTGTACGTGTCTAGAGTGAAAGTAGGAGGGGAGTAGGCGATGAGGCGTAGGAGGACGAGGTGACTGGGTTGCTGGTAACAAAGCCGAATTGCCTTCTTCTTAGGGATTTCTAACATACGGATGAGTTTAGTGGAATTGATCAAAGAATTGACTGAAAGAAATATACAGCGGAGAAACAAAAGACAAACCACATAAGAAAGGATACGAAGACAAGCGCTACGTGTCGTATAAATACCCGAGGTCGAATGCTGCTGCGACGAGGAGGATTTAAAGCGCGCTGTTGAGAATAAATATTTTGGAACGCCAAGGCCAAGCATGTGACACATTGGTGGGTATACTCAACGTTCCGCATCCTTGACAATTCGCCTCTTTCTCAAATCTGTGACTGTGTGAGGACCGGATATGAACAAAACGACCCCAAGCATAGAAGCCTCAGCCACTTTCCCTTAAGAAAAAAAAGTGTATCGTCACATTAAGGAGTATGCTGTCCGTATGCATTCGCAAAATGTATTTAAACAACCGTAAATAATATGTCGCATATTTGGTGACTACACTGGATGTCTGGCTACACTGGATATCTGTTTGAGGCAGTTAGTGCTTGCCGGAACGAAGGTTACCTAGCGCCAAAATAAGATAGGGGAAACACGATAAGAAGACTAAAACACAGGCTCGTGCCCTTAACCAAATGCATTTTATTAACGCAAATTGTCCTTCTTGGCCAGCTGTTGCGTCTCTGTTCGCCGTCACTCATTATCGATTCAAAAAGCAAGCCGCTACAGTAAGTTCAAGAAATAAACATAAAAGAAGCGCAAAGGCATTGACTAGTGTGCTCCACGTCACTGCATAATAAGGCTGGCTCGTAAATGCACAGTATACAAACTTAAAGCTCGATAGTCGTTCTGGTGACGGAAGTCAGAGCTACAACAGTAAACAAAGTCGTAAACAACGGTTTGGGCGTATAAGCTGCCTCTTTGTATCTACTACTAGGTGTATCTCGCCACTCTAGCGTTACGTCTGCAACTACTCAAAGCAATTTCTTCTTTCCTCCTAGCTATGTTTCCCTTATTCACTTGGCAAGCACGCTCATTCGACCTTTGGCGCCTGCCTTTATTTTATTTGTGGAAGAGAATTTCCATCGAAAAGACGCGCAGCTCTCTTCATTTATCTTTATGTTACAGAGTTGTCGCTATATCGTCCTATTTGCCTACGTGCCATGATTAAAAGAAAATGAAGGCCTAAAATAATGAAAGTGAGGAGGAGGAGGATTGAATGAATGAATGAATGAATGAATGAATGAAGGAAGGAAGGAAGGAAGGAAGGAAGGAAGGAAGGAAGGAAGGAAGGAAGGAAGGAAGGAAGGAAGGAAGGACAGGGAGGTTAGCCAGTGCTGAGACCGGCTGGCTACCCTGTGAGGGGAAAAGGGGTAAGGGGAATGAGGGATAGTAGAAAGGAGACATGACAAGAAAAAAGAAAAAGAAAAATACGACACGGCTTAAAGTCTGTTTCTTAGACCGCTCTCCCTTAAGAAGCGCGCCGAACACGTTCAGCGCTTTCCGTGTTGATGATGGTCACGGGAAGTGTCCCATGACTCGTTCCTCCTACAAAGGGCGGCTGTCAAGTCTGTCTAAGCAGCGGTAAGTTCTTTCCTGGGAGTACTAAGACGGGGGACACTCACACAGCAGATGGGATATCTTTTCGTCGCAGCCGCAGTTCTGACACAAAGGGTCATTTGCAGGGTGACCGGCACCTCTCTGAGACAAAGGAGCTTCACCGAAACGACGGGGCCTACTGTTTACACTGACATGTCTCTAGTTAGCCAAGGACAACATGTTTTCTCTTCTCGTAAATGATTTCCACGCGTTACATTCTTCAAAACGTTCCGTGTACGTGCTTCCAGAGTGCGTGCAAGGATAAGTTGCTAGAATCCCACATACGCGGTGTCACTTTTCTGTCCCACGAGGCACTCCTTTGCGGCGTCTCATTAGGCTCACGGCGATTCCACGCCGCCAGTTCGTCGTTGAGTGCCTTCCCAGGGAATAGCGCTAGCGCCAAGAAAGCGTCAAGAGCACCAGCGACCGGAAGATGCCACCGAGGAGACGCATCCCTCGAGAGAGGATGGCAGTTCGCATTTAGGCTCCCATTGTTCCTTGGCTTGGCTCCCGCCGAACACGCTTCCGTTTCCTTTTTTTCCCCTAGAGAGCTATTTCCGGCAGACTTGCACCTCCGGCCGTCGTTAGTGTAGTCCAGAAATGGTCGTCCCACTTGGCTTAATTCGCGATGGCAAGGATGCATTAGCGCATTTATTTTGCCACGTCTCTTCAACTTCTTCCTTTTCTTCCGATGTAGGTATTGCCGTCCTATATGGATCCCTCTCGTTAATGTGGATTTCTTATTTTGCTAATTATGGTCCTGATCCAACAATGCTTCCATGAGCATGAGCGATAAGCTTCTGGAGTTTAAACTGACGAACAGCGAACGAACCCCGGTGAGCCTCGTGCGTAAATATTTAAGCACATCTAACAGCGTATTAGTTGCTTTCTAGATAATTCTGGGAAAAGCGGGTCATTTATAACAACTTTTGTCTCCACTAACTACTCCGTTAGTGGAACTAAAGCATCGCGCAAAGAAAAAAAGTTTTAAAAGCATCGCCACGTGCCGAACAGGTTTCTCCCGGGCTAACGATGATGTCGCAGGAGCGATAATAAACATTCGCGTGACCCCTCCACCGCAGCTCAATCGGCGTGTGACCACTGTGGATGGCAAAAAACGTTTTCACGAGGATAGTTTTCCAATAGCTATGCAACCATAGCAAGCTAATTTAAAGTGCGTAACCGACCATGTGACAGGTATGACTAGACAGGTGTCAGAAAGGATGGCTTTCCAGAGCTCTGAATAAGACTGCCGCCTCTCGCCTGCCCTTTCCAGTTATTATTTTTAGCGTTTTTACACGAGCCAGCGCTAGTTGCAACATTGCCAATCAATAAATGCGCAAAAACGTCACGTTATTACAAGCATACGCTCTGAAGTACTGAAGCAGTGGTATTCGTAGCAGGACACCAAAAACAGCTGTGGGCTTTAGCTCTTAATTGAGGTTCTTTCATATCTTCTCAAGCTTACCATGCACAGATGATGAGTGCAGTTGCACTGTAATTGTTCCGTCCCCTAAGTTTCAGCGCCAGATACATCCTTCCATTTTGGCGACATGTCGCACCCCAGTTGCCTTCATAGCCGTTAAACCAAAATACATGGACCAATATGCACGACAAAAGCCTTTATGCAAAAAGGGCATTATGTAATCGTGAACAACTTGTACATTCCTGCAGCACAGTGGCTGCTATTGTATAGGGCTGCTTGGTAAAGTTTCCTTCTTGTCAGATGTTTATATTTCTGCCTATATTATGTTCCTATACTGAGGTGGGGAATAAAATAATGTTAAGATATGTGTATCACGTCGGAAATCCTCAAATTTATATGCGCAAGCAAGTTTCTTGCGTTAATAGTAACATGTGTGCACGTGACTCACAGGACATGAGCACCCGAAAGCTCACAGCGTAAGTTGGTATCGTCGTATCTCATCTATCGTCTATCGTCGTTACAGAGATACAGGTGGACATCGACTTTAAATGGGGCCCTTTAAATGTCAGAAGCTCGATCTGACACTTGTTTTCGTAGCACTTGGACTTGAGACACGTGTAAATGAGCGTTGATTCACAAGGCACGCATGTGACAGCAGTTAGTATCATAGCAACGGAAACTCACTAATCGAGTAAGTGGCAGAAATCGTTGACAGCGGTAGCATAATATTGATGGTGAAAGCATCCTAAAGATTATTTATTATGGACTGAAGTCGTATGAACTGTAAGAAAACTTTCGAATTCCTCTAGGTAAATACGAACAGTGAAGTGCTGCTCTTACGGGGAGTAATGGATTGGCCGCTTACAGCACTCTGCTGCGTACAGTGCGCAAGAAGAAGGGGCGGGCCTAGGCGTCCTAGTCCGAGATCACGTATCGGAAAACTGAAGTCGGAGGACCGAATCCGGCGAAGGTGCGAGAGGCAATTCCAATAAACGCGAGGAGACACGGGTAGTGAAAGGGAAAAGGAAATCTGCCGGTGGAACGATTTTTGGGAAACAAACACATAAAGATCAGATATCTATCGCATCTAAAAGGAAACGCCGCTTCGGAAAGACACTCGTGAGATGCTGAGTGGAGGTTGTAAGCTGTGAGATGCGAAGATGAGAAGGAAAAGGACCGGGGGGAGCCTTTAAGAGCGCTCAGGTCGAGTACGTGTGGACGACAGCACCTGTGACAGAATTCGATGGGACACTGGGTCACGCTTTCAGGGAAGCCTCGATGGCGAGACTCTTGGCAGTCGTTGAAAATAATGCCAGAAAGCAAGTGTAACATGCAAGTACAGCAGTTCTCCATTAGAATAACGAGTTAACAAAGTAAAACAAAACAAACACACACACACGCACACACAGACACACACGCACACACACAAGTAAAGGACACTCCGTGATTTAAAGAGCGCGAGCTACTCCGCTCTTCATTTCTTTCTCTTTCCTTAGCTGTGCGTGAGAATTTTGCCAGAGATTTAGACTTCTAACGAGAAGTGGCGGTGGAGGCGGGACGCTCATTTCAGAGCAGCGTGAAATACCAAGATAAGCCGATATGCAGTGCCGTTTGCTTGTACATCTATCTATCTATCTATCTATCTATCTATCTATCTATCTATCTATCTATCTATCTATCTATCTATCTATCTATCTATCTATCTATCTATCTATCCTAAGTATTATGAGAACTTTGGTACCGCGGGCAGTGGGGACTGGAAACCTCGCGTGAGAACTCCTTATGAGGAAACCGCTAAACGTTGCCTCCATTTGTGACTACACGTTCCCGGCTTCCGGAAGCGTAGGTCGGCTACGGCTTTTTCCGCGTCCGAAGTCGTGCGAGTCTAATCACTACAACGCTCTTCGCTAGACTCCGAGCCAGCTGACGTTTTTGTGTGTGCATAGTTCTCACTCGTATTCGGACTGTCTGCTTGCAAATAATGGGACTCCTTTGCGTGGCCTCCAAAACAAACGGAGCTGTCGTTAGGGAAGACTCGGCGCGGCAAATTATCCGCCGCCGTCTCCCTTTCGCCTTTCGTCCTCGGCGCGTGGCAGATATTTAGCAAGACGTACAGAGGATCCGCATGGCGTTTGCATGTTGCCTCATAGGAACAGTTGCTTTTCGATAGGCCACTTGGTATTTGAACAATCCTTCCAAGTGTTGCCACTTCCAAGCGCTTTGACAATGAAGACTCAATACTGTTGTTTGCTTGCGCAGTTGCGGGAGATAACAGCGTAGTGTGGCAACACTGTCCTTGCTATACTGTAAGCGAAACTCGAAGAAGCCGGCGGGAACAAATTCGCGTTTCTAGGCAACCAAACTTTGACATTCCGTACGAACGGAAGGGATCCTTTGTAAGCGACTAACTTGAGTTGATGCTGTGGCTTCCCTCATAACCATATCGTAGTTTTGGGAAGTAAAACCCGAGAAATCCATCACTCAGATTCCGTTTGTACGCCCGTGGCTGCGATGTGCGAGCCTGCATACGTCACCCAAATCCTTTCATAGCCTCTGTGATCAGGAACCAGCGTATACTTGACGTAAATTTTACAACACTGTAATAGCACAAAGATGTATGTGTTATAGCAGACGTTGTTCTTGGTTTTCTTTAGTTCTTATGAAAACGCAGTGTCGCCATTTAAATAGTTTCACCATTCATCCGATTTGAATGGCCACAGAGATGGTCATTCAAATTTCAAATATTTCTTAAGGCAGGGAAGATTATGAAATACCCATATATGGTCGAGCGGTAAGTGTACCAATGAAAGCACCGTGAATCACAAGGTCCCACAAGAGACGAATGCTGCCTAAAGAAATCGCTCCAAAACCGCCGTATTGCATCAAGTCCCTTTTTATATACGCGATGACTCAAACCCCGGGCATTCAAACGCACAAAGCCCAGACCCAGTCCATCGCCTAAATTGCGGCTAGTGCCGATGATTTAAGAGATGATGTCACGATACATAAAAATTCCTGGAGGAGACCCAGAACCCTAGATTACTATAGTTGAAACGAACAAAGCTGAGCCACCATGTGTCTTCCCTTCAAGTAATATAGATACAGGCACAGAATGGTATATTGCGAGAGCGGTGGAGATATATGAGGTGACTATTCAGCAGCATAAGGAAGTGGTATAAAAATTTAAAAGAGAAGACGAAATAAGAAACAATATTCCTTTTCTTTCTTTCTTCTTTTTCTTTCACAGGACACGTTCTTTTTTCAAAGGAGCATTCAGAGAAGACGTTCGAATTGTTGTTGTTATGTGGGGTTTAACGTCCCAAAACCAGCTCTGATTATGAGAGACGCCGTACTGGAGGGCTCCGGAAATTTTGACCACCTGGGGTTCTTTAACGTGCACTGGACATCGTACAGCACACGGGCCTCAACATTTCGCCTCCATCGAAATGCAGCCGCCGCAGCCGGGAATTCGATCCCGCGACCCTCGGATCAGCAGCCGAGTACCATAGCCACTAGACCACCGTGGCGGGGCAAGACGTTCGAATTTAGCTCGTGTGTTGCAGCTTTGCATATTTTACATTCGTGACGAAGCTTCTTGTGTAATCGCTTTTGCTTTTTGTAACGTTATGCTTGCTTTCATCCCGGCCGTATTCATTTGCCTGCCGGAATAGAAAGCAGACCAGAACACTGGATGAGTTATTTGGTCGAAATTACGGGGAACCTTATGCTAACGATCGCTATTATATACAGAGAATATCGATATCGTCCCCCGTTCTCATCACTGGCGTGGGATCGAGCTTGTTGAGCGAGAACCGCTTTTGCGCTGGCGCATTTGTTCCCGCTCTCAGGCCGTTGCGGCAACGAGCTCTGATTGCACATTTCAAGCGAGTGATGATTGAGGGCGGTGGCCGCTTTTCTTAGCAGTGGGAAGTGTCTTTTTTTTTCTTTTTTTTTTTTTTTTTTTTTTTGCGATCTACTTGTTCTGAGAGTAAATGGTAAAATTGAATCGCGATCCTTGGGTACAAGGCGACCATATTTCGGCCACAGATCATGGATACGCTCTTGAGCCATGAAAATTACGAAAAATTAATCACAATATAATGGAAAAGGGACCGAACCCACAACCATCGTGTAAAGCGAAAATTGCAGGTTCCGTCACCACCGTCCACATGCTGTTTATTCCATGCACTTAAGTTCAGTTTATTTCCCTGGTTTAAGTGGTAGCGAATACAGAAACAAAAAAAAAAAGGGGGGGGGGGGGGGGGGAACGAAGCGTCCTTGCTTGTGCCGACTAAAGTCCAATCCGGATATGGAGTCCACAAATAACGAATTATTGCCTAAATCGAACAGCGGTGAAATTTCCTCTAATATCTCGCGCAAACGTATTGTGATAGCGTACGCATATGTAGAAAGCCCATTCACCAGTCCATCCGATATGTCGAACGCAGCGCTACGCGGAAGTGCTATTCTCTGTGCCAGCGTTAGAATAAAACGATTTCCTTTTGTCGATGTCGGTGAGAGTGGTCCAATTATATCAATCGCCACCCGTTGGAACGGCACGTCAATCACTGGCATTTTTCCAAGGGGAACACGTCCGACTAAGTGCTTCGGAACAGTACGCTGGCAGATGTCACAAGCACAACGACAGGTGGTTTAGGAGATCTACCGCTACAGAAGGGCCGCTTGACCTTCGACTGCGTGGCACGTGACGATTGGGCGGTTTGTAAAGAGAAGACAAGACGTGGAGGCAAGTCGTTCTTAAGAAGAAGACTCGATAGCTGGGCTAGTTGATAACAATTCCAGACTGTATTATAAAAAATGCAGCCCCAGAGCAACAGGGACAACAGAAGAGACAGATGTGCGCCTTTTCTTCCTGTCCCTGTTGCTTTGGCTCTGGTTTATTTATTCTCTTTTCAGTATGTTCCAGGAGTGGTTCTTAGGTTTTTATGAATGCCGATAGCAATATTCAAGCACGCATCTCAGTGGTAAGGAAATGGTGGCAAGCATCGCCGAAACCCGGTAAAAGGTTCGCGTAGATGGGAGTCAAAGGAGCGCTTACTCTCAGCCGTCTATTTTTAGGAAAAAGAACAGAACCTATAAGCCCCACCAAGGTGATATAGTGGCTACGGCCGTCGGCTGCTGATCCCAAGGTCGTGTGATCGAATACCGGATCACGGCGGCTGCATTTCGATGGGGCGAAATGTTGAGGCCCGCGTACTCTGTGATGTCAGTGCACGTGAGAGGACCCCAGGTGGTCGGACATTTCATTTCGCTTTCCTTTCTCAGCGACATCCCGTGACACGTTCTGTGTGGACGTCGGCACGCTCATGAAACAGATCGCAATTTAAAGGGCAAAAGCTAAATCTTAGTACATATAACTGGATGCTAAAATTCAGAACCAACCGCACAATTAGTGCAAGAAATTCTAGAACTTCGGTAAGCCTCCGAGCCGACACATTTTTAGAAGATACGGGAGCCAACTACGTACCTAATTTAACGCCTTGGGCAAATCACGTTTATGCAGCCCGATACATTCACACTCTCCGCTGAGCAAAATGCTCGTAGCGATTGAATCGATCACACATGGGTGCAAACCGCGGAACAAATTCAGGGAACGCTCAGCAATAGACGTCTCAAATGAAATAATAAAAAAAGGGGGCACTAGAAGACAAATCTCTCGCGCTAGAAATAAGATCGACGTTCCCCGCACGCGCCACTAAGTTCAGGCGATTCACCCTTAAAACTGCCACTCCCCAATCCCGGCGAAGCAATTTAAAACCGTTGCTGCGGCGGAACATTTGCCACGCTTTCGCAACCAGAGTCTTCCGCTACTCCCGATTTCTCCTGCCAAGATGGTTGCTGTCTCTTTGCTGTCGTATCGGCCTTACGTAAACACCGAAGCCGTCTTCAAGGCCGGGAAACTTCCCATCTCTCTTGCGATCTGTCCGATGTCCTCGTTTCTTCATTTCCTCTGACCTTTCGCCTCCGTGCGGGAGCTTGTATCAATTTTATCCATGCTCGTTTTGCTTGTACATAACAAACAGTGCGTGCAACGTATGCCTCGCCCGCTGACTTGTGCCCGCCCTAACTCTCACACAGCGTCGCGAAACAACGCTTTCGTCGGCTGCTTTGTGAACATTAATCTCCGGTACGTGCCCTTCCCGACGTCTTCGCGCGTACTCGTGATTCACGAAAATAAGCGACGTTTGCTCTTCATTTAACACGCCTTCGTTCGCTGCCCTCTGCGAACTTTCTGCATGACGGCTCGTACGCTAGGAGGTATTCTTGCTCTTGTTCACCTCATTTAGCGGGGCTCACACATACTGCGCGGTATTGGTCAAGAATTCGGTGGGTCTAGAAAGCATTCGCATGTCGCGTGTATTTTCTTCTTTTCCTTGTCTTCGTCGTCGTTGTTGTCGTGTTGACATGAATATAGCAAATGACTTCTGCGGAAAACGCACAAGGTGGACAAGGCTTTCACTTCTGAGAAATCGTTATGGATTTCCTTGTAGCGCGGTGCTAGATATGGACGGATGCTAGTTTTTCTTCCACAGTGCATTTTGATTTATCAAATCACAACTGCTATTATTGTCTTTCCTTCTGGAGTTGTTTTTTTTTTTTCGTATGGGTGTTTATTGTTCTTCTCAGCCTCACTATTATGAAGATGGGATAGCCGGCTCCCACGTAGCCTACATTCCCATGCGTGCACATTTAAATTAAAAAAAATTGCTATTACTACCATCCAAGGGGAATATTAAAATCACCAATTACTCAATGAATTTATCCTATATAGTCATGCAGTACACAGCTCGAAAGGACCTTTCTTAGACGAACTCTAGCTTGTTCATCACTATACGGTGATGCAACTCTCTCAATACGGAGCTGCTTCGGCTTCCATTCCCCTAGCGGGTAACAGGAAAAGTGGGAAAGCTACGCCTCTGGCCCTGAGTCAGTACAGATCTAACACGTTATTAGGGTCAATAGGAACAAACGCTAACAATGGAGGAAAGTGAAGGCCTGGGGTGGGGAGTGCAGTGCCCCCCATTTTTCCTTTCCCCTTTTTCCCACGAAGGCTGAACGGCGACTTTGGCGGCCGCGACTTGGCCTTAAAGAATTCACCGGTCCAACAGCAATTATCATCTGGCTGGATTCCTTCGGACGAATAGACTCCTCATATAGTGGGCCTTTGTCTCCTAAGCAGTGTTGAGTAGTCCCATAATGTTGTCTTTATATTTGAGTGCGCCTTCGTTTCCTTTGTTGCTGTTGTTGTTGTGGCTTCTATAGTTGGCACATTTTTTAATGCATACGAATGTTTCTTCTTCTTCTTCTTCTTCTTCTTCTTCTTCTTCTTCTTCTTCTTCTTCTTCCGCAGCGAGCGCTATACCAGATACACTATCGTGAACTGTCATTAGAAGAAAGTACACAATTATGAAATGTCGCTCATAGCACGCACATTTCTGTTCTAAATCATGGCCAACGAGACAATAATATAAAAAATGTAGCTGTATGTATAGAGAGAGAGAGAGAGAGAAAAACTTTAATCAACAAATAGGTCCGGCGATTTGGTCGGGGTAAGGCCACAAGCACCCCAGCCTAGGTGACGGCCTCGAGCCCTTGGACACGGGCGGCTTCCTCGGCGTGCCGGACGGCCCAAAGTTGATCGGCGAGGTTTTGGCTGAGCAGGCACGCCTCCCATCGCGCCCAGCGGTCACAGACTGCAATGTATTCTACGACATACAGTCTCGTCTCTCCTATTTCTGCTGCTGCATCTTTTTTTTTTTCCTTCTTCTTTTTTGATGTTGCAGCTGACAAGTTAACTCGAGAGGCGCAAACTGGGCCCGCCTGTCAGTCGCTTCCATATTGGTCGCTCCTTACAGACAGAGAAAGAAATTACATAAAAGTTGCGTTGCAACTCGCAATGCGTGCTTCCTCTCAGCCCTCCACGTAGCGAACGCGACCGAAATGGGTTTCGGCGTTGTGCAACTCCGTTCGCCTGAATAATTCGCTGCGCATGCTTTTGCAAGTAGCGAGTTGCGCGCCTTTCCCGCTGGAATTTCGCTTTAATACTCGGCTTTAGTACTCGCTAAGTCATTCATACGTAATGCGCAACAACCGCTCATATCACAGCTTTGGCGACTCTGCGCTCGCGTCGCATCTGACGACTTCATTTTGTTAACACATAGAGAGGCGTATGGAAACGACTGCGCCAGCGATGAGCGAGAATGGATTGCTTATTCAGCACACACCGAACATATAAGCTCGAGCCCCCTAATAACGCATTCGAAAAGCCATCATCACAGCCGATAGCCATGTACAACCGTCGCCAGCCGAGTTTTAATGTATAGTGCGAGCAAGTTCACTACTCAGAGAGAATTATGCACTTATAAATATTCCACTTCGCCGACACAGTTCAATCAGGCTGCGCGCACCCTGATTCATGTTCGACTTTTTACACATGTTCGACTTCTTTTTCACACGTAATGCCCGCTGGTGACAAGAACAAAGCAAGGAACTTTGGGCAAACAAGCTTTGTTGGCGCTATCGTAGCTACCGTTGTGAGAGGAGAGCAATACCACAAAAAAACTATGGCAAGCTGGGTCGTTCCTTTTATGCACGTTTTGTTTTTGTAGATGTATGGTTTTTCTAACACCACTAACCACGCCCACGTACTTTTTATTCTTCCCAGACGTTTTCTAATAAAACAGAAACGTAAACAATTTAACCTTCGGTATTCTGTACGTTTATACCTCCTGCGCTTGAAGAGCCTCGTAAGGAAACGTCGCGAAGCAAGCAAAAGGTCCAACTGCGTAAAAGCTCCAAGTGCGTTGGTCCGTCCCCTAGATATTTTCATTACAGCCCCACAAAACGTTCCAAACGAGTCACGAAAGGTGAGGAAGCCGTGAGTTTCGACTTTCCCGTTTCCTTATTTTACCCTTGATAAATAATCAGGTCACACACTCACGTTGCTCTCAAGCTGCCTCGACAAGTCTTCTTAATTGAAACAGACTTGACCGTCCCGCTTGCCATAAAAGAAAAACCAAAAAAGAACAATGAGTACACAACCAAATGCACCGTCCATTTCCTTAATGACGTTGTGTCTGTTAACTAGCCTTGCTAGCCTAGAGTGCAAGGTGTAACAGCCTCTCGTCCTTCAAGTCAAGCTATTCACTCTGGCTTTTGTGCCATTTCGAGACTGGCAAACGACAAGGCGAGGATTTGGACGACAAAAGCTTCACGTGTCCCCCGGAAACCGCGAATAGCGGACTGAAAATACACGCGGAGCTCAAACAAGAGAATTATAGATAAGCGCGAGTGATAATGGAGTGGTGGTAGTGACAGTAAGAAGGCTAGCTGCATGCGGTTAGCTTCCTGGCGTTTAATTCCGGTTTGTTTGTAACTGCAGCTGAAGAAATATGTACTAATTACCTAGAAAGTTGGCACTGGACGGCACAGAGTGCCTTTTATGAAGTCTTTTCTTTCTCGTCTTCTGCAGTTTTTGTAGTAATAGTGGATATTTGGTGCTTGACCGCCTTTTATCATTACGATGCTTTTCGTCATTACAGTGACTGCTGATACCTTTGTCACGTCATGCACTTCAATGTTTTATGCTTCCGTTCCTTATCCTCATGTAATGCCCCGTTTGGATCTCTAGGAAAATTAAATCGTGGTAAAGATAGTGAGGACCGAGACGGTCATGATGATTATGATGATGACAGCCATGACGAGATCGTTGAACCAAATGCGGAAAAATATTTCTCGAATTTTCTTTGTTCTTTAGCAACAAAGCCAGGCGGACTTAGTAGGAAGATCCGCGGTGTGCTACTCAGACTTCTAGGGTTTGCGAGCATCAGATAACACAAACACGCTACCCAATATCCCGAAAAACATAGCGCAAGTTACCCGATGCTTCCTTCCTCCAGCAGGCAGCCGAGCTCGTAAGTACGGTGTTACAGAGCTGCCATTCTCCATGGCCGCTAAAATGAATATGGATTCTCAGGCGTCGTGCCATCTCGCCATTTCGCATTCCTAGCCCCATCTAGGTTATGGTCACGGCGCTGGCAAGCCGACACCTCAACGCTTCTGCAGCCCCTCTTATACACCGTCGAGACGCCGCGGCTTTTCCATTCAGTTCTTTTCTTTAACTCAGATGTACGCATCAGGATGGAAGCGGTCAGAAGTTATGCCTCCGTTACAGTATGTTTGCAGTGTCGTAGCTTTTTCCTGTTGAGCTTCTTGTTATGTGGCCTTGTACGTTTACAGCTTCTCAGCTTTTTCTTTTTTTTCCTGTCGGTGTTTCTTGTTATGTGGCCTTTAAGTTTTTCCCGACCACGTGCCTCTCGTTATGATCTTGGTTAGCGCTCTTCTTGACTATGATGGCGCAAGTGAACGTCGGGTCAGCCTATTTTTCGCTGGCCGGACGTGCTTGACAGAGGCGCAACAGCAGGTACGCCCTATACTCTGACGCGTGCCGCACATATCTTTATTTGTGCGAAATATACGCCTTCTCTACGCTGTCGCGAAATGTTTCAGCGGGTAAGCAAATCATGACTGAGAATGCGGCTTGGCAGCTGGCGAATCAGAAGATTCGACGGGCTCGTATAGCACCTGCGAACTGCGAGAGAAAAGAAAAACAAACCAAAGCCGTTGTGGCAGGCGACAGAGTGACAGGCCCGGTAGAAAAAGCAGGACAGCTTTATTTCGCAGACAACGATCTATGTACATCAAAACGTTTTCTTGGGCTAGTTGGTTCATGGCTTCTATAAAAATGTAGCGCAAAGGAACACACGGACAGACAAAGAGCACAGGACGGTCGCTCGTCCTGTGGCCCGTCCTGTGCTCTTTGTCTGTCCGTGTGTTCCTTTGCGCTACATTTTTATAGAATCTATGTACAGAATGCAAGTTCTCCTTTTGCGCCCTCCTGCCGACGCCCATGGCCTCGGGCACCGTTAGAAACGACCTCCTCCAAACAAATAATGATGGTGCAAGCCGCAGCTATGAGCAATATGCGTAAGAAAGAAAGAAAGAAAGAAAGAAAGAAAGAAAGAAAGAAAGAAAGAAAGAAAGAAAGAAAGAAAGAAAGAAAGAAAGAAAGAAAGAAAGAAAGAAAGAAAGAAAGAAACCCGCCTTGGATATGGTATGAGCAAGTCCACCAAAAGTCCCCCTCAGTAGACCAATAGTGCACCAAATGCGAGAGGCTAGTACCATTCAAAACTCTTAAGACGAACATTGAGGTTGCCTTGCGATTTCTATTTGCTAGTGTCTCCGCCTGTGGTCGTGTCATCTTTGTTAAATTCATGGCGATTGTCCCTGCTTGCATGTAGTGCTATACTTCGTAAGACCATCCTGTTGCATCAGGGCGTCTTCGTCTACCCGGCGGTCTCATGGTGAAAACGGAAGTATAGAAGACTGCACGAGTTGTACCTTATTTTTGCTTTTGTGCACACGTTGTCAAGCCACCACGAGCGCAGAGCGGTGTCCTGATTTCCTTCATTAAATGAGAAAGCCAAGAAAAATTCCGTAGACCGTACGGGGAGATTCATTTCCGGTCAGCCACGACAGAGTGTACACACATGTGGACATTGTAGGCGCCATCGACCTCTCGAAAGTCGGGCTTCCGTCCAGCCTCTAAGAGCAATGCAAACGTGAGCTGGATGCCGGCACAACCACACATTTCCTCCGGTGCGTTTCGTACCGCGCTGGTGTTACATTGTCCGACCACGGCTGTCAGTCACGATTTGCGGCGAAAGTAAAGATCCCGCGTTTGTCCCCTGCGCTTTATGGCTCTGCAGGCCTCAAATTGCTTTTGCGTTCGCTTGTTGCACTACATTTCCCGACTACTTCTTCCTGTCAAGATTTGGCAGCGAAGGTTGCGTTAGTTTTGTGTTGTTTAATACTCTCAGTAGTGAGAGATGGAAAATCATTCTTGCCTGAAAAGTTCCACACATGCGTGTTCATTACGTCTGTAATTTATGAAAAAAGAATGGAATGATGTCATGGCGCTTTCGCAGTTTAGAGCGATATTGTGCGCTGATTAGATGTCGTGTCATCCGAATATATGTACGGTTCAGCAAAAAATTAAGTATATTTGTGTGTGTTTTTTTACAGAAGACGCTACTTTAGAGTGTCTCATACATGTTGCACTGATTTAGCCTCTATGGGCTCCACATCGGCGTTTCTCTTCCAGCGCATGGACTTAGCTAACATGCACTACGGCCGCGAATGATTTAACTGTGGCATCGACCTCTCCATTGCATTTCTCTTTGCGTGCGTGCGTGCGTGCGTGCGTGCGCGCGCGTGTGTGTGTGTGTGTGTGTGTGTGTGTGTGTGTGTGTGTGTGTGTGTGTGTGTGTGTGTGTGTGTGTGTGTGTGTGTGTGTGTGTGTGTGAGGTGTCTTATTGAAGAGGCTTAGTTAGGAAACTGTTATGTTAAACTGCGCATTTCAATTTCACCCACTAGTGCAAGCAACGTCCCACTAGTGTTTTCACTCACTAGTGCAAGCAACGTTTCATTTCACCCACTAGTGCAAGCAACGTCCACCTTGACGCTGCATTCGCATGGAAAAAGAAATATAGTGTTGTTGTATTCAGCTACTCAGCGATCACGTAAGGCATGAAGGCAAAAGCAAACACAATGTCAAGTGCCTTCGACATCGTGCTTTGTTCTTGCACCTTAAGTAATAATGTCCTCTAGAAACGTCTAATAACGACAAAGAAGGCGGCGAGCATGCCAAACCAAGCGTTTGCTGTATTATTACACAGTTTCTGCCGGGTCTCCAGCTGCACAGCTTGCCCCCAGTTGTGCACGTAAAAATTAATAATTTTATTAAGGCCGTAAATGTTAATCTTTCACAGTCATCTCGTCTGACAGTGACCCAAGGGTACGACTGTAGTCGAATGCATTCCCGCGCATTCCCCACGAGCGCAGACGTTGTAACGACCCGCATACCCCTACTTCTCTATCTATAATCAATCGTACCATTTCGGTGCAGTGCTGCGACAGCTATAATGGACGACGGCCCATCGGAAAAGATAACAAAATACAGGATTGCACTATCGCGCCTAACCGATCGCCTTAGAAGCCGCGACGCTGACTGAATACAAGCATTAGGAAAGTGATTGGTAGCGTACGATGAGCGAACCACTGCTCCTTTGGTGGAACTCGTAGGCGATTCTTTTCTCTGATTGGCTGACGCGAGGACCATACCTTTCGCTTCGCTGCACAACGCACCGCGGGTCTCCGAGGCGTCGTATATATGGCCATCCTGGCACGTCCGCGAGCCCCTCTTCCGCGGTGCAATTAAGCGCGCCGTAATTCACGCCGTTCCTACGGCAAGACACTTTCGTCGGCACTGATCGTTGTATTTCCAAAGTCAGTGGGCCAGCCATTTCAGCCACGTGCGAGGTCCCCAATGGTGCCGAGGGCATCACCGATTATAGCGCGAAAAACATTATCCTGTTGATTTCGAGAACTCATTGCTCGCTTCACTGATTTTGCTGAACGTTTTCAGCAATCGCTCTTTTCGAGGAGTTTTGTAAGCTGGCATTCATGAGGATGCCAGCTTACAGCACAGGGCTTGTAACCGCTTTGTTGTTGTCTTCATTGGTGTTGGCGCCGGTTGTTTTAGGTTAAGAAAACATAACTAGGTAGGCTACGTTAGTACCGTCTATCCCGACATCATAATACCGATAATGAACAAAGAACCTATAAAGACGAAACTGCGCGAAAATAAAAAAGAAACAGTACAACAAAGGAAACAAGAAAATCATCAAACTGGATACACTAAGACCGCTGACGTATAAGAAATATATGTGTGGGTAGAGTAAGTACTACACATATAACTTTCGTCACAGCGATTGCCGTCGACAAACTGCGCACAATTAGTTTTCATACGGTCGCGAACAAACTATGTGATGTGTTCGTCAACATCGCAAATAAGTTTGTTGTTGCTGTTGTTGTTGTAGCAGTAGTAGAAGTGGTATTAGTAGTAGTAGTAGCAGTAGTTGTTGAGAGGGAGAGAGATTCTTTGTAAAAGAAATTTGATTTGGACTGCGCGGTAGTTATCTCTCGACTGAGGACACCTCAACCGAATCACATACAGGACAGGGGATTACACATACAATAGAGAGTCAGGTCAGGTTCCTCACCTCCCTCCGCGTTCGAAACTCCGGTGGGTGCCCAGCATCACTGAGAATCGAACCCAGTGCATTCCGCGCAGGAGGCGGACGCTCTATAAAACCACTAGCGTATTTCAGCCATGGCAGGAAAGCACGCTCAACATTCTTTAAGACATGCACTTTCTAATCTTGCTTTTTTCAGAAGCCTATAGATGGACTGTTCTTCCTGTCATCAGTAATGCTACACGGAAAGATTACATCATTCTTATTCCGATAAATGATAATTCGCGAGTACGCCATTACAGCATCGCCGAGACAACGGCGCAAAAGAGGGAACACTTGCAAGCCATAGGAAGTCATGATGGCATAGTGCTCCAGAACAAATGCACTGAGCGTGTCGGCACTGAAATGGCCGTATTCAGACATCGAAGCATCGCAGACAGGGCAATCCTTTTTCCGGTCTGTGTACGATCAATAAACGCAGCAGGAACATTTGCCGCGCCTGAGGATGTTCTCGGAGCTCGACTTGTAAGGGCGAGAAGCTCATAAGTGGAATACATTTGCGCGTGCGCGGATGACTGGGGAATGGAAGATGCATCAAGTAGACCAGTCTTTCATGAAGCTTTATGGTGGCCATTTGCGGGTACTTGCTGCGTGCGACTGCAAAGAGCGGTAATCGTTTTCAGTCACAGGCGCTAACGTATATAGAAGCCGCTGTTGATGGAGGCTACGTTCGCTTCGACAGTCGATGAGATAAGAAGAATGAGGTCGTCTATTTTCACACATTTGTCACACACGTGCCGACTATATCTAGCGTTTCCGTCAATGCGGTTGAAGAGAGCGAATAGGAATGGGCAGTTTCGACGTTTTCTTTGGGTGTGGTAATCAAGACGCTGTAGATCGCCACACTAGATACTGTAAGCCGAAAGGGTTGAGTATCTAGATCTCTCGTGTATACATTCTGATGGCCTCGAAGCATTATTTTGTTAATTTTGTTGGTAAGTGTTACTAGCCGTACAAAACCTATAATTTTGTTTATTTTTCATCGCAATTTCTTGCTAAGTATGCGCGCTATAAATTGCGCCAGATGAATTTTTAAAAGTATCATTACGTGTCTGCGAAGCGCGGGAAGACATACTTGAAGTTCAAAAAGTAAAAAGAGAATAGGACCCTTGCCTGCATGGGCAGCGCCCAAGAATATCGGCGTTGCTTAATAACGCTACGCAATATTTCAATGTTTTTAAAGTTTTGCCTAGTATTACGGATGTAGTGTATGCTGTTAAAAAGCAAGACAAGCTTTTGTGGACCCCCGGAGAGGTGTCACGCCAAGTAGAAATCTCAAATTGATTTTGCCTGAGCACAGCTTTCCAGCACGTAAGGCGAAAGGTACCAACTGAGCGCCACCAGAGCGCCACCAGAGCTCGGAAGTGATGGCCTGAGCTTCAAGTACCCTGCCTTGTTATGTGCCGCGGTGTACAGAGATAACTTAATGAACCAACAGACAACGAAGCCTAGGAGAGCACAGGGGAAGTTGTTAAAGTTGTTAATTGTAGAACTGTACTTGTGGAGTAAGGTAGAAAGGAATTAAAGTGGACGAAAAGACAAACCTGCCGTCGGTGGGAACCGAAACCCCCACCTTCGGATAACACGTCCGATGCGCTATATATACCGCTGAGCTACGAAGGCGGTAGAGCCTCGAACCTAGGAATACATGCGGCCTAAACAAATGCGAAACTGACGTTCATCTTCACATTATATATGACGCATGCAATGCATGGAAATGGCAAGGAGTACTAATGCACGCGAATTCCCGTTCAGTGTGTCCACTACTTCTGCAACAATGTACAGGCCTACCTACACCCTTAAATCTCGAGCCATACATTCCCAGTTGATCACTCCCGGATTGTTTTTTTTTTTTTCCCCCTCTATATGCTGACGTAGCGAATGGTGCGGCGCCCCTTGGAGCAAGGTATATATACGTATACCGAAAATATAGATTTTTTGTCATAAGACGTGAAGATAAAGTACACCGACTGGTGTGTCATTCGAATTTTATTTTTTTTTTATCCGGTTACCAATAAGCTTTCATAGATCACGTCTACTTCGGCTAGTTTAGCCCTTAAACGAACGCCCACTAAAAATGGCATTATCAAGAGCGCTCGACATACACGTCTTTTGCATCCGAGCGCTTCGAGTTCTTCATTGCTTTTAGTCTTCCTTTCTTTCAGCTTCCTTTCTCGAAGCAATACGCATAAGAAGGCATTAAAGATTCGACGAGACGGTGATTTCGGTCTGCGCGGAAACATGGAGCCCATTTCCGGTGCTTTCTATCGCCGCTTGTAGAGTACGCTTTATCCTTTCATGCAACGTTCATCCACTGCGTGAAATCAAGAATAAAAAGTTGAAGAATGACAATAATAAAATGAAGTTCTGCTTCTTGTCTCATTAGTTGACGTTTCCGGCACGTAAAAACAAAATAAGCCTCTGTTCCCGTCCGTTCCTTATGGTACAAGCCGAGCTCAACATAATTGATAACCCCGAGAAAAAGAAATCAATTATTAGCCGAGCTGACAGAGCAGTTTGTCTTCTATAGCAGAGGGGTCCTTCGTTTCTCATTCGGTTCATCACGTCTGTTCTTCGTGGGTGGTCAGGGCTGCCTCAGCATTTTCTTCGGGTTCCGTATAGCTGTGTTTCATGCGGCGTGCTCGTTTAGTGGAACCATGAGTTATGAAGTGCCTCTTTAGGATGACGACAAGTACGGCTTTATCGTTCGTACTTGTTTTTCTCGTTCTTTTTGAAAATACAGACACTTGATTACAGACCGACGATCGAAGTAGTAGGTGTGCACTTGCAACGGAAAAGAAAAAAAATAACTGACATGAGCAATCAATGACCGGAGAGACGGAAATCGCGACTATAACGTTCGAAATGAGGTATTTAAGGTGAGCTTCTTTCTGCCGGCCTCTTTCGCTTTATAGAACATCGATCTTGCCTGCTACTCATGTTATGGCTTGCTCGAAAACAAGGGCGACCAGTGTTCGCTATTATCCCCGCATTGTTTATCTGTCACACGGGCTAATCTCTTAGCGTTTTAATCATAGTTTTTAATTAATTGGTAGATGACACACGTTTGAACAAATGGTGTGCCTTTGATCCTTTGATGAAGCAGTGCCCTCAGGTAAGCAAACATTATGGGCGCAAATTTTCACGATTGTACCATCTATTTCGGTAGCTGCTCGGTTATAACTTCAACAAATTTTATATGGAAAAGAAAAAGAACCGTTCTGGCGCCCATCACAGAGCTTTTTGTTCGCAGCACTTGTTACTTGTTTGTCGCAGCCTGCCGCTGTCGTTTCTAAGGCGTTAAGCTACGACCACAGCCGTTAGAGGTTAATTTTTTCTTCGTCAGGGCAGGGCCATCAAAGAAGAACCCGTGAAGTGCATATAATTTCATTCACATTTTTAGATCGCAAAAGCTTAATTTCAAAAGGTGCGCAAATCTCTAGCGCTTCACGCGTAATTAAGCAGCCTCATCATTTGGTGCGAAAAGTATTGTTGTTGTTGTTTTGTGGGCTTTTACGTCCCAAAACCAGTTCTGATTATGAGAGACGCCGTAGTGGAGGGCTTCGGAAATTTCGACCACCTGGGGTTCTTTAACGTGCACTGACATCGCACAGCACACGAGCCTCAACATTTCGCCTCCATCGAAATGCAGCCGCCGCGGCCGGGATTCGATCCCGCGACCCTCGGATCAGCAGCCGAGTACCTTAGCCACTAGACCACCGTGGCGGGGCTGGTGCGAAAAGTAGCTCAGAAGGGAGAGTGCAAACAGAGATTCTACAAAGCTGCACCTGCACCGCATTGTTATTTTGGCACGCGCATTCAACTGGCTATTGAGCAGGGTTATAACGAGTAGAGATTCCACTTGCACCGCCGGTGTTCGCTTCCTTCAAGACTAGCTTGGTCCACCGCTTGGATCGAAGTTGCTCGCTGCAAAACAACGCCACACACGGAGAAGTCGGTTGAACCAGAGAACACCAACTTAGTCTCAGCCTAGACAGGGGGCATGTGAAACGCATCATCCTTAAAGTCCCTGAAAAATAGACTTAATCACCGTCCCGCTCGGATGTCGTCAGCCTTACACATTCTTGCCTTACAGCTCTCCTTCTAAATCTTGTAGCAGTCATGAGCGATGATGCTGGGATTAATGAGACAAATGGACCACTGAGAGATGCTCTCGTCCAGAGTTCTTCAATCATACCAGTTACCAAACTCCCCATAGACCCCATGTATCAAAATCCGGACACGCCAAGTGCCAAAACTGCGGAGGTTAGCAGATTGTCGCGCCATCCGTCGACAGAGAAACCAACTAATAAATGCTATGTTGGTGTGTTTTGTGTTATGGAGCGCAGAAAGCTCCGCCGCGTCAATGAAGCGAGCCTTATGCAAACGATGTTGCGCGCACAGAAAATCCGTCAGTTCGCCGTGATTCTGGCGTCCTTGGCGTCTTCTGCAGAACAAGAAAATTCACTGACCTTGTGCCGTCGCTTCTGCTTCTCCATGAACACTGAGGGTTCACGAAGTGTTTTGTCTGTGCCAAGAAACTCTATGGTCCGTGCTAACTGCTCTCACGAAAGAAGCAGGGAATCGTCTGTTCGGCTGCCGAGGCCGCTGGTGAAAAAACAAGAAAGCTTTTCGAACGGCGGACGATTTTCGGTGAATAATTATTCTTTTTTTTTTTCGTCTGAATGTCGATGTGTCATTGGGAATCCAGTACAAAGCGCGCACCAGGGGTATTCAGTTCACATGACTACTGCGTCGATGTGTCAACACAGCAGCAGAAGGCCTTTAATGCAGAGCGTCTCGTCTGCAAGCGAAAAAGCGTATGGTGCAAGTCGACGATCCGAGTGCAGGCGAATTGCAATGTAAGGCGTCTCTATCTCTCGCTGCTTTCTTCTGCCCCTCTTTAGCCGCGTGATGAGAGAGCCATTAACAACTGTTACGGTGCTCCAACGTTTGTGGCCGCCACTTTCATGCAATAAACATCGCCTCCGAGATCCGGTGAGTGTAGCGTTTCCAGTTACGGCTCCCAGATGGGGCGACAGTCTGCTAACCTCCGCCAATTTGGCCGTCGGCTTGTCCAGATTTCGGAACACAGTTTGGCAACTGGTATGATTGAAGAACTTTGGCTCTCGTCAGGCTGTCCGCCATTTCATTCATTATAATTCCTGTGTGAGCAGGCATGCCAATATAATTAGAGTTACTTGACAAAGGAGGCGGTGATGACGACGATGATGATGATGATCCTTCAAATATGGCGCAAACCCACTTCGGGGGATTGACCAAGACTTGATATGCTTAACTTTTAGTTGGTATACTGTGCGAATGCCGCAACATGATGAATAA
Organism: Hyalomma asiaticum; assembly: GCA_013339685.2. Lineage (NCBI taxonomy): Eukaryota > Metazoa > Arthropoda > Arachnida > Ixodida > Ixodidae > Hyalomma > Hyalomma asiaticum. The sequence goes on along the minus strand of CM023484.1, from coordinate 40,035,455 downwards.
AAAAGGATGACAAAAACCTACTACGGAGGAGTGGCCAAGAATCTTTATGAATAAAATGCTATATCAGAAGTACACTGAATAAGAAATCAAACGGGAATAATATATTGAATTTAATATTGAAGATTCCGAGTTTAGCAATGGAATCGTCTTGAGTAAATGACGAATTTAGCAATAGTTGAGCATACATCGCTGTGACAATGACGTAATGCGGAGAATCGTGACTGCAACCATTGGTTTCTTTGAGCCCAGTACGGGGTACACGCCTAAGTAATCGCTGTTGTCCCCATCTATGACACGGGCTGACTATACGCGTAAAATGAGAAAAAGTGCTGTGTGGCGCTTGTGTTTGTCCAGCTTCCGCTGCCCGTCCTTTCGCTCGTGAGCAAAAAAAAAAAAAAGAAACATACCCTTAAAGAACGCTATCAGCTCGCCTTAACCGGTAGCTGTACACTTAATGTAGTAAGAGAAAAGGTATATGAGCCATTTCATGCGCTCCCACTTTAATACAATTTGCATATGTTTCTAAATTCCCTTTCAACATCTCGCTGTTTTCCTATGTACCCGTTTAATTACTTTCTAAAGCCGAAGACATTGCTGACAAGAAGTGGTAGGTAACTATAAAGACATAACATGTTTTAGTAATGATTGTTTCATTCGTTGTTGCCCCAAAGCTTGCAATAAAGCTTTGAAATTGCAATTGAATCTTATTCCTCGGGTATCTTCGGATACATAACTTTTTTTACACCCCTCTTAATTATTTATTCTTAGCCGTTACGCTGTAGAGGGTAGGTGTCAGTGGTAGGGGAACGAGATTAAGAACAAGCGAACATTAGTGCAGGCACGTAACCGTGAAGACACGTGAACAGAAATAGAAATGGTAAGTGCCCACCCAAAACAGTCATCTAATGTCGTTACGCTCAAAACAAGGCTGCTGCCGCTTCCACACTGTCTAAGACGATACCTCAACGTGCTGTCCTCAGACGTCGTGTGGCGGCAGATGGGAACCGTTGCCTGTCAATGCATTGTTCCGGGCATCAAATGTGCCGTAGACAACTGCGTTACGAAATCGTGTTTCCGAGGTTACATATTACCGACGTCATGTCTAATAAGGTGTTCATCGTGATGATGTAATCGTTAACATTGTCTGCGCTATAACCTCAGTAATGGGGATTGCGGGCTCGTGAAGCAGCTGAATGGCAGTTTCTTGGACGCCACTCCCCTGTCTACCGCTCAGAAGATTTGTTTCGATTGCGCTTAAAATCAGGAGATCGTTCCTTGCATTGACTGAAACGAGCATGCTTGTACCCCATAAACAAAGGATAATACTATGATCTGCCGAAAATGATGACACACACAGGCCGAGATATCATGCCGTAAAAAAGGAACTGTCAGACCTTCTTTTCGAGAGCACGGATGGGGGGATAATAATAATAATAATAATAATAATAATAATAATAATAACAACAACAACAACAAATAAAACGACCTAGGGTAAACACAAGTGTAAAAGGTGGACGGCTTCCCACTTAAAAGCAAGCTTATTTCGCCCACATGTTGAAAAGAAACACCGGTGACTTCAGTGTCCACTGATCTCAATGAAAATTTCAATACATGTTCTCCTCGGTGTTGTACTCACACATGCCAAGCCAGCCGGTTGTAAGTCGTGTAGTTTTCCTGCAAATGAACTTTAAAAACCTTCAGCGGATTGCCACGCGGGCCATCTCTGTGTTTTTGACGTCATTACCTACAACGCTGCCTCCCGACCAAGCGAACGGCGAAAAGCAAAACGACGATACTTTACCGGTCAGGTAACCGCTGTAAAGTTCAGAAATGCTGGCACAACATAATACACCATCGGATCACCCCGCCACGTTCACTTTTCTGGCAGCAGGTCTAAATTTCTGATGGCAGGGTGGCTGTGACGTCATGGCATACGCTGCACGAAGCATCTAGCCGTTTCGGTTTCGGTTTGAACACATCGTTCATTCGGCTATTTAAAACCATTGGCGAGTTTCTGAGCAAACTGAACCACCCTGGCTGCTACAGGACTATCAGTGCTATTGAAAACAGTGATATTAGAATATGGTGAAAGAAAACAACGACGGTGTTTCCCTTAGAGTTCAGACTTTGTTGCGAATGTGCGCATAATTTATTAGAGGAGCTATATTCGTATAAACCCTTGCAATACCTTATTTCTCTTGGTACACCCATTACTCCCCAGCAGGTGCAAAAAGCTATTGCTTCACCAAAGGGCATCACGAAACACACTGCACTTCGTCAGTGCAACGAGTGAAACCACACGTGGACAAATTCCATCAGCGCGCAGGATTGTCGGACGAAGCATAACTGAATAGTTGCTTAAGGGCAGAGTGTTTCTTTTTTTTTTTTTGTCTTTTTTGAAAAGGAAAGCTGGTTATCTCAAGGACTTATTCTGGGTTTATAAAGTTTCAACACGGCATAAGAGCATTAACTATGATGAATCTCACCAGCAAGCAGTCGTTAGGACATTCTACTTTTTTTAACTGATCTTTTTTTTTTTTTTTTCGTCATCGTATTCTTTTACATCCAGGGCCTTTACAACGTCGGGCTAATAAGAAACCAGAAAGCGAATACATGAGGAAACATTCATCATATTGTATCGGTAAACTCGACTTGTGTCGCAGGGCACATTCCGTTCTCGAATGTGGGACGCAGCGGCCGTGACGGTCGAGGAGGTGTACCACTTCATTGTGATGGCGCTGTGTGCATACGACCTGGTGCTGGACACTTATTACAGCGTCAAGCCCAAGCGAGAGATCAGCGCCGTCGCGCTCTCCATGGCGCTCTTCGTATTTCATACCGTATTTCTGGGGTGAGTCTTATATTACAACCCTCAGCGGTAGCTCATAGCAGTGCCGGTATATAGATTCTTGGTTGCTATTTGATTTCAGATACGGCTGGAAATCTGCTCTTCTTCTGGCAGATTACGTCGCAAGGAGCACAAACTACGGGTTGATTTTTTAGTGTTTTTTTTTAAAGAAAGATACTTTTTTTTGTTAACTGAACTCAAAACGAACAAACAAGGCATTACTGCAGATGTTTCCATGACCATGAAACCCCTAATGCTAGCCCTGGCTAAAGCGACGTAGTCAAGTGTTCCTCGTGACGTCAATTCTTAGAAGAGCAGGTGGTTTCCAACAGTATTTGAAACGAAACTGCGAATTTCCTGGTGCCTGCAATGCAGTAATATTTGTCACACTTGTTCACAGGAGCGTCCATGACTGATCTGCATGATTATCTATATTAGGGCAAATGGCAACCTTAACTGACAGAATGTCAGTTAAGGTTGCTATTTGAAAGAAAGAATTTTCATATTTCAAATATGGGTCATATCTTAAGGGCACACGGCACCAGGCTTCGAGAAACATACCGACGGCCGATCTCCAGAATGACAACCTGGACGCCGACTTTGATGTGATGAACTCTGCCATGTGCAGCCCGGTCCGCTAGCCAAAGGTCTGCGAGCCACATGTTAGAGAACTCTAGTATGGGTCATCTTAAATGTGTATGTATGAAGAAATGTGCGTACGATAGGATGTAAAAACCAAGCAAATCCAAATCCTCCGTTCCTGATGAAATGTATAAACTATGAAGGCTATGTTAGTCATCAGGGAGTCAAGACTTCGTCCGGCTTCTAGCCTTTATCTTGTCCGCAGTCTTTGTGTATTTCCCCTGAAAAATTAATGACGCTCAATGTTCAGTCATACGCCGGACGCGTGTTTTTGTGCATTGCTCGACGCAGACGCAGCCGGCACCCCAGCGTGGCGCCCTCAAAGCTCGTCCACCTGCTGGACATGCTGTTCCACGTAGGAACATTCGCCATGGACGCTGCGCTCGTGGTCTCGCTGATACAGAACCCACCCGAACACCTCGGCACCGAGACTGTGCAAATGCAGTGGAACGCGGTCGGCAACTCGAAGTCTATTCCGCTCATCCTCGTTGGCATCGTCTACCACATCTCCATCCTCGTGTTAGTGAACGTCTTAGCGCAAGCCGCCAGGAATTGCTTTGATTAAGCCGCGAGAAGTCACTAGAGCCAAACTCTTCACGAGGGAGCCCTTATCATATCGGCAGGGTGCTGATGTAGACAAGTTCCTTTGGTGGAACGTTGTCTGCAGCGACTCTCCTTGTACGGCGGTTTGTCGCCCCTTCAAGCCGCCATCCGTAAATCCACACACTTTTGTCTCGTTAAAAAAGCAATGTCTCAAAAGAGCCACCACAGGAAGACAACATCAGAGGTAACAGATGCTGTCCTTTTGTGTCAGCGGCATTATCTAATCGATGAGTCATAACTCCTAAACTATGCCATTTCTGAGCTACGCAGTTTATGGAACATATACACGTCTTTGCATTAGTTCTTATTCCCTACCAGGACTTAAATTAGAGTAGAAGACAGGCATAGGGAGGGCCGGGCCCCGCCAGTAGTGTTTTAAGAGGAAGCCTGGCACACCCCTTTTTCTGGTGATAAGGAAAGCATACGCATACATACAATGGGAGGGCGGCGGGGTTGGCGACATCACCCCTTGGGAACAAGCTACCTTCGGAAATTTTTTTTTAGCTAAGCCAGAAAACGGTACTGCTCAGTCATGGTGCCTCCTATGAACATGTGAGCCAAATATTGCACTGCCCACACCGGGCAAACTGGAAAGTGTCCGCCCTTCTTTCAACAAATGGCGTCACTGGAGGCATCTACTACGTCACTTCAAGCATAAAATAGCATTGATTGATTTCATAATCGAGGAAACATTATTTATTTATTTGGTTGTTTGTTTGTTTATTTACAAGTACTGCAATCCCTGTTGGTAACTTTCGCGGTGTGGTTTACAAGGTAATTACAAAAAAATAATAGAAAAGCAAGCGAATGTTCGTTTTAAATTGAGCAAATAAATAACATGAAAAAGTCAAGTGACGTAGTCGGTGCCCCGGTGACGTCATTTGCTAAAACAAGAGCGGGCGCTCTCCAGCTGTGTTTGAATCCAAATTGCAAATACCCTGGTGCATGCAGTGCAATAATACCTGGCTCGCATGTTCAAAGGACCCTCCCTGACTGATCGGCACCGTTTTCTCACTTTCTTCAAAAAAATGTTGCAGGGCCCTTTTAAGTATAAGCTTTCTTAGCAAGCCTAATAGGTAATACAGTTTTCCGGGCGTCTTAGCGCTACACTAACAGCGTCGCTCACAGTACCACGTATAATTTGTTGAAAATTAACGTTGTGTTTCGCTGCATAATTCTGTAACGAACACAGCTGCTGACATGCGCACCTCCAGTGGACCATAAGCGTCAGACCGCGTCGTAAACATCAGCTATTCTGCACTGAGATAGTGATGTACAGTTTCCGCGCAACGTATAGGCTTACGGGAAACCTCGGGGGAAAAACCACAAGCAGCGACAACTGATCGAGTTCTGAAGCGCACTCGCTCTTCCACGTCTTGCAGCACGTACTACCGCTGGGTCCAGCTTAGGCCGCCCACGGTCACTCCGTGTCGCCCTTCGAACTGCCTGTCCTGGCTCGGCGATGCGGTGCGCGCCAGGCTACGCCGCCGGCCAGCAGCCATGCTGACGCCCCCACCACTGCTGGGTGACGCAATGGAGCGGGAGCGACCAATACAGGCGCAACAGGTATATGGGCTGCGCAGACGTTTTTCACAGCGTAGCTGTTCAAGCTTGGTAAAACTCCGCGGGCGACCACCGAAAATCTCGCACAGCTGGAGAAGCGGAGAGAGCGCTTGCGAAGCGCGGCTCTGGAGGCGGAGCGCAGCCACGACGTCATCATGCAAATGCCTGCGATGCGCGCTCCAAGCTACGCACTCTCTGCTTCGCCATCGTTAGATCCGTACTACCAGAAAGATCAACATTTGGGCAAGGTGACGATGGCTTAACCAGGCTTAATTTGGTAGTTCAGCCCGCAGATGGTAAAACGAAGGACTTGCTGTCCTGCATTTTGCTCTTGCATCCTCCGTTTTTCCATTTGAGCTCTGGTCTCATGTCGTCCTGGTATGTATTGTTCATCACGTAAGACTTCGTAAAAGAACTGGTCTGCAATTTTCTCCAGACACATTCCTGCGCTTTGGTAAATTGTTTTAAAGGGGATGGATAGGTGCTCCACTCTAGTTTACAGTGGTTTGTGACGTCATGAGAGGACACCTGCCCAACTCTCGTGGATCTCCCAGGAATGGCCAGAATAAAGATGGTGCCAAGAACTGGCCACCTATGATCGCATATTATGGGAGTACAGCGTAAGTCCACCGCCGGGGGATATTATGCGTGATCCCTCTCTCGACCAATAGGAAGCCGTGCAGGCCAGCTCAAACTCGGCCGTCTAAGCCAGGGTCGTGGATCGGGCTGCGTTCGCCAGGTGGTGGCGCTTGCTTGCCAGCTCCACTGCTTGTTGGTTTACCCTGCACTGTCGTCAATGTAATGGTGGTTGTAACGCTAGAAGGTCACGTGACCAGAGTAAAGAAGAGGCTCGATCGTTATGAAGGTGCAGAGGATGCTGAAAGAGGCCCGCTTTCTGAAGAGGGAAGGTGAAACGCTAGGAGGTCACGTGACTGGGCAGAGGACAGGCTCGTTCTGAAATGGATGTGCGGCGCCGAGAAAAGATTGCTCGCAGGTGGCTTTGGGAGCGGGCTCGATCTGAAGGGGGCGAGAGCATGGGCGAGAGCGCCGAGAGAGGTTCGCTCGAGGGGGCCGAAAATGCAAGAGGCCCGTGTGCGTACTGTGCGTTTCCGTTGCACGTCAAAGAACCCCAGGTGGTCAAAATTTCCGAAGCCCTCCAATACGGCCTCACTCTGTATCACTTTCAGTCCCTTTCCCCTACTCCCACGGACGCTTAGCCGTGCTCCCGACATGGGCTGCAGAAATTAGCGTCCTCTCCTTAACCAAAACACAATCATCATCTGAAGGGAGAAGTTCCGACGCTTTCAAAGGGCGCGCCGAAACTTCGCTGTTCCGACGGTTTTCACGGCGCGGACCTAGCTGGAGCCGTGTATTTTCGCGACAGAATTCAACGGCAGCGAAAAAAAAAAAATGCAACTCCAAAAGTAGCATTATTGAAAAGCCTATGGAGGCTCGATTGTGCTGGTATACTCTAAAGGCAATTCATAGACGAATTAAGAGTGTATTAAGACTCATAGGTGCAGCTATCAATTCAATGCGCTGCCAGTCGGGAGTCGTAGCTCTACGGTACTTAGCGCGCAGAATTGCCACGCAGCGAACCTTGGGTCAGTGCCGCCCAATTATTCCCCTCTGAATAGGCGCTGGATCGTTTCTGTTCGTAATTTTTAAGGTCCACCTTCTCTACAAAAAAAAAATAATAATAAAATCTGCTTTGTAAAAGGCAGCGACATTTTGCGGCCGACGACAGTAAACTCAGAAAAACAAGAACACACGGCAAGCAACGATGAAAACGAGGAAGAGCCTGGCGTGCTACGGCGCGGCCCGCAGTCGACAACTCCGATGCTCCTTCCGTCCCACATCATGGATCGCCTCGCGTGCCCCCTATAGTCCGTGTGCATCGCGAATAGTGCGCGCTTCGCACCGCAGCAAGTAACAAGGTGGCATTGGACCGAAAAAGCTCGCAATGGACCAACAATAGACAAATTTGAAACGTTCCTCATTGGACACTTAACGTTCAGTGCACAACCGAAATTTTCCATGTGGCATGGCAAGACTGAGTGGCCCTAAAGGTGTTGTGCCCGTGTGACTGCGGTACAGCTATACTCTGTTTCAGTAGTTCCTTGCAGCACCGTGGAAGCTACAGGCGTCTTCGGCCAATCAGGAGGGCGAACCCATGTTAAACGTGTCCTCCTGCGCCATGGCATCTGCCAATGGTGGAAGCTGCGGTGGCTGCGGTAGGTAGCCTTGGAAAGAGGAGGAAAAGGAACATGTGGGGCCCCTATTGGCAGGAGCGACTCGCAGCTGTGTGGCTGAACAATGGTGTTTCTTCTCGACTCGCAAGAATTCTGCGATCGATGGCCTCAGCCTTGGCTCTGCTGCACGGAACTAGTAAAACAGAGTATATAAGCTATTCCAGTGTCGTAAGTACCAGTAAGTCCAAGCTGCTTTCCAGTACACTCGCATATAGCTGAGCTAAAACATCACTTGTGCAGATCTGCCTGCCACCGTTTGAGCTGCAACGCCGGCAAGTATCAGGCGCAGTCAACAAGAGACGGCCTGCGCAGGCCAGCGAACGCCGAGATGGTACGGACTGAACGACTGGCACCGACAGGTGCCCACCGCTTCGACCAGGAAGCCTGAAACTATGACACTCAATCTAGCTCGTGCGTGTGCAGGTACCCATGCTGACGTTGCTATAGAGGTCGACGTGTTTGTAAAATTCATTACCTGCCTGTACTTTCTGATACTGCGTCATAATGCAGGCGGCGAACAAATGGAAACATACAATGGAATAAATGTACATGAATAATAACATGGCTGATGTGCCTTAGATACACTGAACGATGTTCCCACAGATGAGACACGTTTGGACGTCAGAACACCTTTTAGACTACCTTAAATGCACTGTTCTTTCCGTTTATCGGTAGACACAATGCACAGGCACTTGACCAGCATGAATCAGGTCACTTCTGTTACAGGCATTGGCCATTGCAGATAAGTGAACAAAGATGCGCACCAGTGAGGGCACCCCCATTCGAAATATTATTTGCTCACACTGCATCACGCCTTTCAGACACTGCTGAAGACACTTAACTTACCCTGAATGAGAGAAGATATCACAGTCTAATTAGGCTCTCCTATTGTAACACATATAGGCCAGCAGCAAGATTCCTCAATGGTGTCCAATGGGTGTACATGCAGTGCGGAGAGCAAATCTATTTAGTAGCGGGACATGTGCATCACATCCCAATATTCTCGCAAGATGGCATGTTGTTGGAAACCTCCGTCGCGGTTCGCTTTCATCAAGAACGCCAAGGGGTAGGCATATATGTACCACTAACAAGTGCAAGCAGCTCAGAAAAACCTGTTGGTTTCTTGATTATATCTACTACTGCTGGTCTAGGCATTGTAGTCACCGGAAATTATATATAGCAACTTCTGATAAACTTTCATATATTTTTCTTTCTTCAAGTCGAAATAACTTTTTTCGATATCAGTCGGGACAGCGCAGTGTGGGCCAAACAATGCAGCAATACGTCTGTCACACATCTTTTACTTGACAGCACGTACGGTATCTTGCGTCCTACAAAATCTCGGGCTCATCTCGAGGGCCATACATACGCTGTTCTGCTAACATGGCCATCGTTGCGGGGCACACAATTTCAACTGCGCTCATAAACAACAGCTTGCAATACAACCATCTGATCACAGGCATCAGTGGTAGTTTTGCGGCCTCTTTTTTCCCTCACAGGAGCAGTGAAGTCTCATTACCGTAATGTTGCAGATGAACACACTTCACTATATCAGAGGTTAAAAATGCAGTGCTCTATAGACATGTTTATTTGTTACACAGAACAATTTGTTATGATGAAGATTGTAATATCGATGTTTTAGTGTATTACAAACTTATACGAGATGTAAAAACACTCGCAAGAAAGATATACTTCAGAGTGGCTGGCGTACATTTCAGGGCCTATACACCTTAGACAGAACAAAATATGACAGTAATGAAATGAGAGTCAATGCACGTCAGTGTGCAACAGGCTCATTCACAAAACTGTCTGAATGAGTTATTTGTGAAACAAAGCTTTCCACACTATAGTTTTCTACGTAGGCCAGCAGTGTAATAATGGGTGGGCCAAATTGACAGACAATAAAAACCTTTCCTACTAATTAAGTTCACTTGTTAGGGTGACCATAAATGTACTTTCTGTATTTCTTGTTGAATCATGCAAATGGCAAACATTGCTGTTATTTCCTTCGGTACTGACCACTACCACCCTCCATATTCGATATCCCACAGTAAGCAAATAGGCCAATGTGAAAGAGACCGGCACATGTGAACTTGTCAGCAATGCTGGTGCCACACATGCTTGTCAATGTTGCTTGCTGCATCATCACCTGAAATACGTAGCCACAGATTGAGACAACAAATACCAGTGTTGTGCACTTATTTCCAGAAGAAAAGGATAAAACCAAGCCATTTAACAAGTTTATTCCATCGTGTTGGGCTGTCATGGTTTATTTCACAAATGAGTATCATTCAAAAGTGATACTGTATTTAAAAGAAAAAGGTGCACAGCATGGCGTAAACAAGGGACAAGTAATGTGAGGTTGCACACAGTTTTCATATAGCAACAGTGGTAAAGTTAACAATCAGTAAAAGGCAGTACTTTGTTTCAGCAAGCTCGAAGTACAATCACTCAATCACGATGCCACACGTACTACATCATTCTCTTAGTTCAAGAGCAACAGCAGTCTAACACTTCACATCTGCTGTGAAGTTCTTTTATGAGCTTTACATTTGCAGAAAAATGTGTGTTGACTAAGCAACGAGTTCCAGAGAAAGCTAAGGAAGTGAAATCAGCAACATGGTAGAAATGTTACGGGGAATGGCAAAACTATGAGTAATACAAAAAGAAATTTGTGCAGGAGGCAAACTCTAATGTAACAGATGACATGGCAAGTTTGCTTTGCTGGTTGATCTCTACAAAGCATGTCATCATAAGCTCAAATGTTTTAAAAAGTGTCCTGAAGCAGCTTCAGTTGGCAGAATGACGGAGAGCTTAGAAAAAAACTTGTAATTCATTCTTAGCCACAATATCGCAAGGGAAGGACTGAGGAGGGAACACAATTTTGGCAGTCTGAAATTAGGCAACAAAGGCAAAGTATATCAAGGAACAATGAATGGCAGATGGAAAATAAACACCAGCTACGAATGTGGAAAACAGCAACCCATTTATAAGGTAAATGTACTGTTATAATGTACCCAGTGAACATGCCAAACAATCTCATTTGTAAGCTAGCACTGTATTGCTCTACTCTGCCCAAATTACTTTCAATTGTTGGTAAAGCTGTGGCTGCTCTCCTGCTCCTGTAACTCCAAGTACATTGCATAAAATCTATAAAGTACTGTACATACAGTACACATGGTAACGGGCAATAATAAGTAACCGCAATACACTTGCTTACTGCTCCTTCAGTCCTACAAATGAGCTAGTAAACAAGCCCTATTCCATGAAAAACAATGGGCCAATGGCAGATTATGCCATTCGCTATGCAAAAGAAATCAGAAAACTTTAAAGGATAAGTACAGGTTAAAAGACAAGGAAGAATGCTTCAGGGCCACTTTATGCTTTGCAACACAGGCACAACTGAAGTTACTAATGGCTAAGACACTATGTGTACAAAATATAGTGCGCAGCTAAGAGACGAAATTTTGGACCCTATTTCCACCTTCTCGATGGGGTACAGTTAATGTGGACCTTCCATTCATCAAATACAATGATGTCAGAGACGAAAAGCGCCCAGAAGGTCCTGAGCGGCAGTTTCACAGTTGTGTTCACTTGCATACATGGTAGGATCACCAAATAAAATTTACTTGCATTAAATTGACTAGATGCCAATGACTTCTGCCTCTGGATATCCGTATCTCAACTAACATAAGATACCTTAACAGGCAATGCAAACTGCTGAACCTGAAATTTAGATGGTCAAACCCCGCTTCTTCTCAACAGAAATGGCACAGAACAGCAGCTCAAATGGTCCAATCTGAAGTACTATTATTAACAAGCTGTCTTGCATAGAGTATTATGAAACATGGGAAGTCATTTTTTTTCCCCAGTTGGTCATGCTCAAGAACATACCTATGTTGTGGAACTACTACATCACCAACTTATTTCTATTCGACTGATTTTTGTTACCAGTCAGACAAAGAATATCACTGCCAACGCATAAAATTACCAATTTATTGACGTTATGGTTAACGTATCTGCAATGCCTGCCTTAACAGCATTTAAAAGCAACTTGTTATAGCAAAATAAAGGGGGGTTTTGAGTAATCAGAAAATAGAAAATTTTGAAGAGCATCCTGGAGTAAGCGGCGCAGGTAAAACTGACATTAGGCACACTGCTTTAGATGCCAAAAGGTGACATGACAGGAAAGGCACTTTTGACGAGCCAGTCAGTGCTCACTTAGAAATATTCATCATTCAACAATGTGCTGTACTTGCACAAATTGCACCCGTCAACAAGCATGCTCGGAGGTCAATAATGTAGCAGGTGCCCTTTTCACTGAAGAGGCGTGCATTCACTGGCACATCCCCTGTAAAAGTTTTGCATCTTTTTCTTCCTCAACGCCATGAACAGATACTAGGTCTTTGCATACCTAGTCACTGCCATGACATCACCCTCCTTGCTTTAGTGGCAGTGATTATTATTGCTCTTGGTGTTCAATATTCCAAAGCATCACAGGTGTACAAGATGCTGTAACAGAATGCTTTTAAGTGAGTTTGAACATCACGGATTCCTCATGGGGTACAAAATACCTTTTCTTACGTGATAAGAAATGTTTTCAGTGCATTTAATAATAAGAAGATCTCGTGGATGCTCTTTGCCTTATTATAGTATTCAAAATGCTACAATGTGAAGTCCCCATAATGTGCCTCCAAAGGTAGAAGAAAGACAACTGCAAGCAATTCATGCATCAAACATGGCAAGAATGGATAAAGGAACTCAAATTTTGTAAGTTCCAGGAAGCTTGTTTTGCCACAGCAAAAAAGTCTAGCCAGGAATTTGCTAATGCTTCACTATCTGAAATAAGGTACTGACTATACACGAGCGTTTTCAGTGCTTCAACCGTCCACAGACTCAATCCACTATGTGAACAGTCCATTTCTGCAGTTCACTCAGACAAAGAGCACGTACATCTTGGTACCCTCACAAATGAAAGTTGAACATCACTTTGTAGGTCCCCCTTTTTGTCCAGGTTGCTGCGTTGTATGGCAACAATTGAAATGTGCAACGCGAGGAGATACTATGTCTGACCCGAAGTACAAATTTTCTCAAAAGCCAGCAGCACAAAATTATTGCGGTGTCTCCCGCATCAGCCTTCACAACACAAAAAATAATTTTAGCTCATCTCTTCTGGTTCCACAGTGAAAATGAACTTGGCCATGGGCAGTGAACACACAATTTGATGAAGTTATGCATGAGCACGATATTCCAACACTTTCCATTTTGCTGTTGTGGGGCTGAGAGAGGCACAGGTGTTATGACAGCAGGCACAAACAATGCAGGAAGCACCAGCTGACACCTTAAAACATGGCAACAAGAGTGCTAACAGCAACCAATGCAAGACATACACAGCACTACCAGTGCTGACGTCCGGCTGTGCAATCTGAATGCATCATAAGGCAGCACTACTGAATGTTGCAAGCGAGAGCTCGTCAATGATGACGGAATCTAGCTGAGCGTATTCACCTATGCTTAGGTTGCATCTCGATTGACGCAGGCAGTGCAAGCAGTTTTGCTAAGCGTTCTTTTAGTACCATTCAAAATCTACATTCAATATGTATCAAGCACACTGGCATCAGGCTTTGCCACCACCATAACCAAACCGTTGTTGAAGTACGCCCAAAAGTTTTGCTGCAAAAGGATTGCACTTGGTGAACAATGCTGTTGTAAGCAAGCAAGGCAAATGTTAACCAGCTGCACACAGCACGAAACCTACAATCTTGCATAACATACTAACAGCTCCTTTTTACAGCTTCAGTTTTTTTCCCTGATAATGTAATAAAAAAAAAAAGCCCTGCACTTTAGATTTCTCCATGCATATTATGTCCTTGAAAAGCATTCACTCTGCAATATGTTCCTCAAAAGACAATGTGTGCACTCACATGTGCTTTTCTTGTCTTCAAGACAAGTGTTTCAAAGCTCCTCTAATGTGCATCCAAGGCTGGGTATGCCACTAGAATGTGGTGGACCCAGCCTTTTGACACCATTAGGATACTGGTCGGTGTGACAAGAGGAAGCTTATCGGTCCTTGAAGTGCAACGAATGCTACCATCTGTAAAAGCATCAAACCTCAGCCTCTTTTAATTTTATTGATGCACTTGCCTCAGCTAAAACTTGCAGTGTTTGCAGCCCTGACTGCATTTATGTTTTCTTTTTGGTCTGAGAGGACATGCCAATCAGTCTCATAAAAGCTCTTCAAAGTCTCTCACTTCATCTGCACACAGTTTGGCCAGCAAGATGCTCCTCTTCATTCCCACACCCACCACTCATCCCCACTTGAGAGCTTCATGAGCGCGAAATTATTTTGAAGTTCAATGTTACCAAGTGAGTGAGCACATCTATGCAAATTGTGTGAAGACTACATTTTCCAAAAGCCAGGAAAGAAGCAGATTCACATTTTATGATGTCAAGATGTTGACCTAAACTGCACTCTTGGCTTATTACTTGCTGGGATAAATATTATGACTTATGCTGTCTCATTAAAAGCTTTTGAAGGCTACTGTGAAGCACATTAGTGCGATGACTAAGTTCTTGACATACAAGCAGAGATTACCAAGCTTGAGTTAATATAGACCGTACTTCTACACAGGTCGAGCTTCTCTATGCATCACTTTCAAGCACTGTTGGCCTCCCATCTGCCATGCCTAAGCACAAATATTGGGCTTTAGTTAAGCTCAAGAGCTGCTACAGTAGTTGACCACGACTAGCATTAACATTGCCCACATGACAAGACAGTGAACCTTGCCACAACAAAGTCACATTTGTCACAAAAATAGCTTTTTATCTTCAACATTCATTAGAAATGTATATTTGCTACACTGTGATAGCAGCACAACAAATTATTTATATATTTCGTTATATTTGATAATTTTTTATAGCTGTGTTTGTGTCATCAATGATCAATAAAGTATATTCAGCATCTACGCACTTTGTTTTCATATTGCCTTACATCATAACTTTAAATGATGCTCTTACAAGAAGAAAACCATTTCAAAACAAAATCTACGCACTTCGTTTTCATATTGCCTTACATCATACCTTTAAATGATGCTCTTACAAGAAGACAACCATTTCAAGCAAAAAACACGTTAGTCCCTGCCTATCTGATGAGTCGACACGGGCGCATCAATACGAAACATGCATTCCGCTACATTAAAGTACCCCAAATATTCTACCTCTTCAGGTGTAGTGTCATAATGGTAGTGTCCCCCTTGCTTGTGGTCACTGAAGCAGTGAGTATGCTCGATACGCAGGTCCCAGCCCTGCACGTGACACAATAAAAACAGAAAACAAGATTGTCAAACCCAAACATAAATGAAAGCATTCTATGTGGCAAGGCACAAATGGTAACAGGTGCTTGTGAAAATTCTTGTGAATTCCTTATAACAAGGAAGATGCGATAACTAAGAAAACTAAGAAAATTTTGCAGCAGTGACTTTAACAACGAAGCATACATTTTAAAACAAAGTACGAACATTGACGAGGTACCTGTTCGGCTTAGAAGCACAAAAATCAGACAAAAGCTTTTTGACTTGTATGACAGAAGCCACCACAAAATCTAAGACCCATCATCAGCGTTCATAATGGTTCAACACAAGTGAAATGACGATACTGGCAATCTTTATGGTACACTGTATTGCAGCCCATTGCTCTCAAACTACAACCAAGCTGCATAGGGGAACAAATGTTTCACAAGGGCATGTTAAGAAGCTTGAGTGCATTCTAAGAAACTTAACGGTCTAAAGCAACTTCCAGTGCATGATTATGGAGCATGCACCACGTGCTCCAACACTAGAGATGGTGCATAGGAGTTTGAGCCTGCTATAGCTTTTGGCAAGGCAACGTTTTCGGCCCTTTCCACCTTTCCGAGTGCACCCATATTGCACTTTCACCTTTCATCCTTTCAAGGTGCAGTTGGCAGAAACTTTGCATATTGTTGTGAGTTGGTTAACTGCAAAACAAGCAAAAGGCTGCAACACCTGCATGCACTGACTGGTATGCTGCACAAATGTTGCGTCTTGGCCAGACTTGGTCACCAAACTCATGTGTGTAAGCATATGCAGAGGGGCCTCAGGTGATCATGAAAGTGGCCAACAAGGTCAAAATGTCGGCCAGAACGTCCCTGCCAACCAGTACAGATGCTTAATTCACAAGTGTAAGAACCATGGGTATATTTTGTTCTTGCAGTACGATACTTCTCATAGCAGTGGGAGTTGCGCTGCATCACAAACATAAATATGTAGCTCTTCCTGCCACATATCAAGTACCTCAAGCTCATCATCAACTGCAAACTGAAGTCGCTCATCTAAAACCACTGCTCTCCATAGTGCTTACAAAGAATGAGAAACACAAAATAGCAGAAGCAACTAACACTCACAACATGGCAGCGTAGTGTGTTCATGTACCCGAAAGCAGTTGCTGCACTGCTGTGAAGTTACACTACAAAGGCTTAGCTCTTAAAGGAGGCCTGCAGCACTTTTCCAGGTAATCCTCAAATGACATCAGCAAGAGAGTTGATTGCCTCATGAATTGTGTGCCGCAAAAATTTTTTAAGCTCGTTAAGTACCAGTGGAGTTACAGCATCAAGTTTGAGGGGAGTTCCACCATCTAAACACGTTATCTCTCCCTTCATCCTGACGAGCACGCTCCAAGCTACGCAAAGATGGGGTGAAAAAATGGGCAAGAAGTTACGGCAGCAGACGCGGTGACCTTGAGATCTTTTCTTATTATTTTTTTATTTTTTCGCAATGATGACACACGAGCAGCCAGAGTCACTGCAGAGTCATGGTGGTGCCAAATGGGATATGTGGTAACTGCGTCTGTGAATCAACCAGTGGTAGTTCTCTCTCATCCTATGTAGTCCATGTCCCACCAGTGATGTGATTTGTTGAAAGAAGAGCAGGCACTCTCCAGTTGTTTTGAAACCAAACTGCAAATTGCCTGGCGCATGCAGTTCAATAGTATCAGGCTGACATATCCACAGGACCCACAATGAATGATTGGCAGTGTTTGTGGCTATGTTCAAACAGCGTTGTGGGGCCTCTTGAGTGCGCCAGTTTGGGTCTCGGTGCACAGTAGCTTAGTGCACCCAATGGTAGCCTATAAATAATAAGCATGAGCAACTTTACCACCCTTCAGTAGTGTTTAACTGGTTACAAGACTTGCAGCTTTTCCAAGAAGCCTGAAACTAAGCAGAGCTTCATTGATGTGTTTAGTTTCTTTTTGATGTGCTTAGTAAAATAAGTACAGCTTTGTTGATGTAGGTATGGGAGTTAATTTTAATTATCTTCGGGACAAGGTCACTCATATTGACCAGCTTACAGCGCAAACGGGGACGAAGACGAAGGAAAGACAAGGTGACAACACGAGCGCCAACACTGGAGGAGACAACACTCCTCCAGTTTTTTAACACAGCAATCATAATTATTACTACAGCCCAGCTTTGGTACAGAGAACATGAATTATAACAAACGCAATCCCTCATGGCAAAGCAAATCGCCCATAACCCCAAATGCACTGTATCTCTTTCCTGCATGATTAAGCAATAGTATAAACATTTAAAGAATGAATTTTTTATCACTAGCAATGCTGATGCAAAGCAGACAGGGGCTTCTAATTTTTTGCAATGAAACTTTAAACTATACAATTCAGTTGCATTGTCCTGAATGCGAATTTGCTGTCAGCAATTTTTGCCTGAACGTCACAAATTTCTAACTATACACTGCTCCAAACATGCCTTTGCTATATGTATTTATGTTTGGCTGTGCAAAAACGAGAAGCTACTGCTGACTAGAGAGAGACATTTCCTGATTTATCAGTGCCATCCATGCATAAACTAGAAGCTGCAGAGTGCAAAAATGAGACCACTTACCGGGTCATGGGAGACAAACACACTCAGGCATACCAGGGGTGCCTCCATCTCAAAAAACTTGAGCCAGCTGTTCATGGCTTCATTCGTTAGCAGTGGTGCAGTGGAAAACTTTGGCTGAAAGTTGAGGGGGATGAGATTAATATGATGCCAGATGCAAACAAAAGCATTAAAG